>KZ308385.1:335892-716523 GCA_000376725.2 Ladona fulva | reverse complement strand
CATAATTAATTTGAATTTTTAAAATCTAGGAAATAGAGCATCTTACAGACCAAAAAATTTACTAATAATATTTTAATGTTATTTATGTATGTTATAACATTAAAATGTAAGCAGAAGCTATCAAGAGTTATATATTTGCTCAATAATTTTACCATTTTGATTAATTCAATTTCCATATTTAGATTAAATAAATATGTATATGCAATAAAATGATTCCATGTCTTGGATGAGATGAGATTATGAAAGTTTTCTGTTATGCTTATGTCCAAGTGTAACATCACTCAATGTGGGTTGTTACTAGCTCAGTGCTTTTATACTAACTGTCAAGAAATAAAACTGCTCACTATTATTTCTTTTCTATTTATTTGTTCTATATATGATCAGGTGTTTGTATGATGAAAAGCTCATGTAATCTCTCGACTTTTCATTTTTCAGATACTTTCCACACATGCACTTCGTCTGCTCTCATTCTTATTGCCTGAAGGATTCGTAGGAGAGAGTGAAACCAAACCACTTGAATCAATAAGAAGTTCAGTCTGCTTGCTTGACTGGGATTCTTTTGGACTATTAGTTCCTCTCCTTATGACCATGCATGGAATGTACGCTGGTTCCGAGACTGATGACCCACCTTCTGCAGTGAATGGTTCAAGTCTCAGGGTAATTTATTTAAATCATCCATCTTTGGGTTATGTTTGTATTTTAGAGTGTGTCACTTCAGTTGGCTTAATCACCTAGGTTTAAAGCCGGATCAGTTGATTTCTTTTTAAAATCTTGTATGCAGTAGTCATTAGTCACCTTTCCTGTGTAGAATTTGATAACTGATTGGAGTAATTGAATTGGACATCCTTCAGTTACACTTTCACAAAAATGTGGAAAATTTCTACATTATAGCAGGTATTTTTTTGAAGGAAGGACTAATTGCCTTTTAACTTGAAAGTTTTACCCTACAACTTTGACATGGAAAAACTTTTAAAATAGTGGTTAAATAATTGATGAATCCCTGATACATTGTTGTTGGAAGCTTTTTCCCACTTAATATGAACAGTTACATTATCAAATAGGTAATGAAAAATATTCCATTCTAAGGATTACTTTTCATATTTTCTTGTAAAAATCTGGAAATCTTTTACATATTTGAATTAATAGCGACATCCACTGTCTTTCAGTTTGTTTCGATTTAAGATTGCTTGTGCAGATAGTTTTCCATTGTTTAGATTTAGTGATTTGACATTCATAAGCCCTCATACAATAAGGGGTTATGAATGTTAAACCACTCTGTAATGTAGTATGTTTGCTAACAAGAAAATCATTTTTATATAATTTAAATTTATGTATGCTTTTTCATTGTATGCACTCTGTATAGGTTTACATAATAATTTTGTTGTTATGTCATCATTAACTAAGTATATTGTGGCTTTACCTGCACACACCTTAATAATTCATTCTTCAGTGATTTGCTTTGATTTGACAATGAGATTTGATGTGTTTGTTTGTATGGATCAGCTGGTAGTTTTCAACATTTAACCAGTTTCTTGTAAATTTCAGGATATTTATATTCTCCGACTAGTCCTGTTGTCTCACATCACAAAGATTGCCCTCACAATGGATATTGACAGCTTAACTGAAGAACCAATAGAAGTTCATGGTGCAGAATCTCTCTTAGAATCCAGTGGGCCTGTTTGGCCTGATGATGCATCTTTATATAGAGGAGTGCAAGGTTTTCAATTATTGGTCTCTTCAATTAGGGAGTCTGCTGGGCTGGACCCAACTCCTGTTATGAAAGTGAATCCTCAAAATCTTTGGAGGAAAGTAGCTAATGACAGGTGAGTGTTATTTCCTGTGTGAATATTTTCTTGAGCTACTGTAGACCTGTAAGTTTTAGGGAAATTTTATTTAGAAGGTATTGAAATTAATTACTTTAATAATATCAGAGTACTTGTAGTTATCATGTCAATATTATTATCATGGCACTTGTGTTAGATACTTCTCAGCCTGTTAGTAAATTTTCTTTTCTCGTTTTACAAATTTGTCCAACTTCTGGCACTATTTAAAATCATTAATTAGTTTTAAGCTGATTTTGAAAAATGCTTTTGAGTAAATTCTTGAGAAGTTATTAGAGTCATAGAAGTTAACAGCTAAAAAACTGTAAACTTCAAGACAGAAGTAAAGGAAAATTTGCTGCATTTTATAAGACATTTCATTACTTAGAGTCAGAAATTAGTCAAAATAAGAATTTTTATTGATTACTGGTTCCTAGCCTATAATTGTGCATAATTTTATTATACAAAAGATTCTGTTTAATACTGAAATTGAGAAGTATACGATTATTTGTATGGGAAAATGTATAACGGTGAAGTAAATTTTTGCATTCAGATTGTCCTGAAAATAAGTGTAAAATTAAAATGCTCTTGGAAAGGAGCATTTCCATGGGTGGGGATGGTTATTAGTGAAAAGTTGTAAAAATCTAATTGCAATAAATTTGATAAATATGGTGTCTTTATGAATCACGAGGAAGTCAAATTTAAGGATGTGAATGAACTGTTTGCAGCATGGGCAAATAAAGCAAGTTATGAATCAATTCAGCAGAGAGGGACTTGGTAGTGAAAATTTTTTAAAGAAAGCTGAATTTCTAAGAATTATCTTGGTACAAAACTGTTGACATGTTTACTGAACATCAATCAGTCACTGTTAATTAATGTAATTCTTCTTTTCAGTGTGGCATTCCTTAGATGCTCTGCTCTGTTGGCACATTTCCTTTCTGGTGTGACACCATCATCTGCTTTGCAAACACCAGGTGGGGCCACCTTTCATGCACTCTGTGATTATCTTGGACTTTCACCATCACACAACACACCAACTAGTCCTGAAACTTTAGGTCTTGATGGATTCTGTGAAACTACAAAGCGGCTTGCATTAGGGTAAGGGCTGCTTGTTTTAAGCTTGTAAAGCTTGCGAGGATGTTTATTTCAAGGTCTTACTAATTTTGGTATCATATCAGTGCCTTATTTTACAGTGCATTAACTCCTTAACTGTGAACAATATTTCTCTTAACCAGTCGTGTTATGGGAAGAAGATTTTTTTCTTCAATTTTTTCAAATTCGGCAGCATAATTATTACAAGTTTTGTATTCTCTGAATGTTGTTATTGTACTGAATGAATGTTATTGCATTTTCTGAACGTGTTGAGAATTTTTCAATGTCGTTAAACTCTTTCTACAATTATTTATTTATTTTTACGTTTAAAATCTTCCAGCTGCTGCAATGACCTGGAGAGCTCAAAAGGGCACTAACAATAAAACCTTGTTAAGGAGTTAATTGTTTACCTTGTATTTTATTTTGAGATGTGAAATCCTTTGTGCAATGATTCAATGAGAATCATGTGTAGGATTTTTAAAGTTGATAGTTTTCGTCTTATCAACACCAACTCATAGCTAATGATTCAAAATTCAGTTGTGTGAAATAACCTGTCTTACTGAAGTGAAAGTTAATTAATTTTCTTTTCTGAATAAGCCTTCAGAAAATTCTTTATAAAAATAATTTAAAATAACTTTAAACTTTATAAATATGCTATAATTTTAGGGTTATGACTGGTTATTCAGATAATTTGGTATGGTAGAAAGGTTTATTATCATATAGAACAGAAGATTTTCTGATATTGTAAGAACAATGAAGCAACATTAATGTTTTAGGGATTTTGATCTCATGAAGAGTTCTGTTTGCTACTTTTTTAGATGGGCATGTAACAGCAGGTTGCGGCGTCTTCTTCAACAGAATGCTTTCAAACCAGTAGAATTAAGGAAAGGACCTGCAAGTATTAGGCAACCAATTGGTGTTAATCAATTGGTACCTCTACCTGAAGACTACAGTGAGCTGATAAACAAAGCCTCTTTGTTTAAATGCCCCAATTCAGATAGGGAAGATTCAAGGAATCCAACCTTGTGTCTAGTCTGTGGAGAGATAATGTGCTCACAGGTACAGAGCTTATTCCTCTTTAATATTCGTCAAAGCTATATTTAAGACTTGGCTCAATACCAGGAAAGGTATTTTTCTATAAAAGTGCTTTTTTATCATGTGGTATGAATAAATATTATGAAAATTAAATAAATATTGGCATCATTAAATGTTGCCTTCCATAATAATGAAGGCAACATTATGATTTAAAAGCAATATGGTATCTATAGCATTTTCAATCTGTGGAATGACTGGTGAATCATATGGTGCTCATTCATACTTTAGAAAATGTTCATTGTAACTAGATTTAGAGGCTTTTCTTCTCCGCCCAGTACTTTCCTATCTTCGTGTAATTATCTCGAGCTGCAAAAAGAGATACCATGAAATTTTTAAGTAAGAAGGTGTTTTTTGGATTCCCCCTTTATATTTTAAACAAACTATGTTATTCCAATCTGAATAATCTCAATCAAAGAATGCAGAAAGATCTATGACAAAAATTATAGGAGTAGTGCATACATATTTTTTCTTAGGTGGAAAGTATGTTACAGTGTTAGTCCTATGACATTCTTTGAAATTTCACGTAAAATATTTTTCACTCCAGGCTGTCCTCTCTCTATAATTAGTTATCACGTTTTTGTGTAACTTTTGTCACCTCATGATTTGCTGATGGTATTTATACTGTTTCTAATTCTAGAGTTACTGCTGTCAGACGCACCTCAATAAAATCTTGGTTGGAGCTTGCAATTATCATGCTCATCATTGTGGAGCTGGTGTTGGTCTTTTCCTTCGAGTTCGAGAATGTGAAGTTCTCATAATTTCATCACCACTCAAAGGTTAGCATCATAGATTTAACATTTTTCAGTGAGTTTCAATGACTCAGATCAGGAGAGAATTCGTTCAGAAAGGTATCTTTCTCATTTTTTATATATTTGCTGTTGATAACAAGTAGTGAAGCAATGAAAACTACCTGTCTGTGCCTTCTCATTTCTACCTTTGACAAATTTGCATTTTGGTGAATTTATTTTCACTATCTAAATTTTAACAAAATGAGAAATGAGTTCAAGTATATTTTGAATGATTAATTTTTCTTTTAGTATTAACCAGAATGGCTGTTCATAAGCACTGTTTAAACTCTGAAAATGTGTTCTTGTTCCCTTTTGCAGAAGTTGTCTATGTTTATTGACTCTGGAGTATGAAACTTGGATTCTCTCAGTTTTTTAATAGAAGTTCAGTATTTTTAACATTATTATTTGATCAAAGCAAGCATGATACCTCTCACACACCCCTTTCGATGGTTCAGCTATTTTAAAGTTTATTATCATACTTTTTTAAGGTCCTTTTGCTGTTTGTAGCTTTGAAATAAGAACAGAAATTCAGAACTGTTTGTTCTTCTTCTATGGTGCTACAACCCATGCTCCAGAACAATCTGCCTCCACTTCTCTCTATCTTCCACGACTCACCATCTCCTGACCCCCTATCCTCTTAAGTCAGTCTTCATGTCATGTATTAAGACCGCTGGTTTGATACACTTTTCAATTATGAAATAATTTCCATTTCTTCCACTGTTTCTGCCTCCTTTAACCTTACTTATGGCCGGTTTCTGGAACGCTGGTTAAGAATTGCCCTCTGATTAAAGTAGCTAACCAGCGAAAACGGGTTTCTAGAAAGTTTGGGTAAACTAACTGCCAGTTAATGGACGGTTAAGTTAATCCTTCTCTGGGAAGCAGTTAAAGCTTTACTCAGAGGTTAAAATAGAAAGATGTCGTCGTGCGCAACAGTCTCAGAGGCTGAAATCGTTTCACTTGGGTGATTTATCACCTTGAAATTACGATTTTTGCTGAACTATGAAGAAACATTCTTCCAGTCATTTATACTGCTGCTTTGGCTCCCTTCTGCACAAGTTATCATCTGCTCGGAACTGTAATATGGTGAATATTTTTGATAGGTTAACAGTTATGGTGGAAAAGTTAGGAAAAGAATGTACTTATCATAGTTCACTACGAAGTTTAATCTTCTTCTTTATGGATTTTAAGATTTCATGACTCATTATATTTGTTTTCAATCATACCGTCTGCAAAATGCTTTCCATAGTTCCATTATGAACGCTGGTTATCGCGTTAGTGTTAGCGCTACCTTCTAGCAGTATATGCAAACGTTAGTTCTCAACTTTGTTTTGCATTGTGGAGTGTTGGAGTTTTCAGTACGCTGCGATGAATTTCGGAGATTATTGTAGCAGTTCTTCTGATGAAGAAGTTTTCGAAGTCGTGGAACGACCGAGAATATTTCGAGATACATTAATAAAATCCTTTTCAATGTCCACTATTACTGATTTCTCATATTCATTGAAATTCTTCCTCCTTATTCTTTTAGAGTTTTCCTCCGTGCTGCTCATTGTTGTTTTCCACCTACAAAAGTTCAATGAGAGTTTATTGTGACATATTATATTTCTCATTGCTTGTAGAAAGATAATTTCTTTGGAAATTCACTTATTACATGAGTGGCACAGGAAATGTTTTGAAGTAATTCTAGAGAAAAATTTAATTTTTATAATCTCACGAAATCTTAGAAAAAGGCAATGAACTTGCATATTTCACTAATATAGGAAACTAGTAAACCCTTGTGTGAGTTAAATTATTTCAATTCCTTAATTAGCAGATTAGGTGAACTCTCGTAACATTTTCTGAAACCTTGAGTCCAAATACCGCGGTTTCAACTGCTTACATTTCATCAAATTTCATCAAATCAAATCCATCCGCTTATATTTCCGTATCTTACGTTTTCCGCAGCTAAAGCGGAATTCAGTGAGTCATAAATGTCATTTTGGGAGCTCGAGGCACTTCAGTATTCGAAATATACTCAAATTGATGCAGAGATAGTCGGCGAAATGTTTCAATCCCAAAACTACGCCAATTTTCAATTCCGAAATATCAATTTATGTACAATAAAGGAGGATCATCACACGTAAGAAGTATTATAACTATAATGTTAAACGTTGTAAGTAAAGTGCTATCAAACTTAGCTAAAGTCTTCGTTAAAACTTCTCGTCTTCACCAGCACGTTTCCAAACAGTAATCGAAATGGTTCCTTAAAGCATCCTGGGTTTTCCCCTTCGAACCCATGCTATATTTTCCCTCTTCTCTATTCAGAAGTAGCTCGCCCGCGCCATGGCTGGAAATCGTACTGCGTGGAAGTAGGAATCCGAGCGTTAACCGGTGGTTAAGTAACCGGAGGTTAAATTACAGCCCAGACTTTGAAGAAACGGGTAAAATTTAATCGGAGGGTAAATATTAACCTCTTGTTAGTTGACCGGAGGTTAAGTCGGAGTTTGTAGAAACTGGCCATTAGTCCAGTAGTGTGCCAGGTCTGTTCCAGTCCTATTCCGAGGAAGTTCACCTGAATCCGTAACAAGGTAGTTTTTCTGTGATAGACCCTATCTGGAGGATCAGGTACTTTGATTTCAGAGTATTCCTCTCATATACAGGTTGTCTTTACCATGACTTAGAGCCCTGTCTGCCCCCACAGTTCACCTGTCATACCACTGCCCTTCAACTCTGCCAGATAATGTCTGGTCATGGGCCATACCGACTCCTGTCATCTTTGGCCCCATACCAGTACTGGTGGCTGTTGTTCTCCACCACCAGGGATATTTATAGACTTCCCAGTCTAGATCTGCCATGTTCTGTGTAAGCAGGGCCACCTCGGGCAGGACATGGCTCATCACCACACTGCAGTGCCATTTCTCACTCGCTACTGCATCACAGACTGTCTTGGGATAGTGTCCTCAAGGTGGCTTGTTGGTCTCAACCTCCCAGCTAAACCTCAGCCTCTCTCTCCCCTGGCAGTGTGTGGGGACCAATGTCAGGTCAACCCTGTACTAAAGGTGCTACCTTCCCTCAGCACCTTGATCCCTTGTTGCAGTACTGATGTAATGAAATTTCAGAAACCTAAAAAAAAATTCATTTAGTTGCTGGTTTCTGCTGCTAGGCAGAAGACTGATTCTTTCCCAAGGGATGAATGGGGCTGAGAAAGACTGACATGATAGGAATTCAAGCCCAGGTCTTTTACTTTCCATAAGTCATAAATTGAACTGTCATGAGTTGCACAGATCGTAAATCAGTCACTACCTATGCGTTTTAACTTTTTGCAACCCCAGTGGTTCATGCTTTCTTTGTTAAAATGAACTGAAAATTTGATTTAGAAAATTTTTTAATATACTCTTTGTTATTTTAAACAGGATGTTTACTTCTGGCTCCATATTTGGATTGTTATGGAGAGAGTGATCCTGGACTGAGGAGAGGCAATCCATTGTGGCTGTGCCGCAAACGATATGCCAGACTGCATGCCCTCTGGCTTTCTCATGCACTCCCTGAGGAAGTTGCCAGGGCTCTTGATGCCTCGTCCTCTCCCACAGCACCTAACATATCACCAACTCACCATCTCCTTTTGTCCATGCAATGGCAGTACCTCTGATGAGACAAATTCATCATACTCTTCCCCTTGGTGTTTAAATGTTGGAATTCATATTGCAGCATCATGTATAGAAAGCTGCCAATCTTCATTAATGTTGATCTGTTATATTCTAATGGTGCTGATTTAAGTGGAGTCCTCTGAAGATCTACTTTCTAATCTGGAATAAAAATGTGTGAGGTGTGCAATGTGGAAAGGGGAATTAAATGCACTTTAGTGCTAGTGAAAGACTGCTATTAAATGAACTATGAAGCCTATGTGCACCATCGTCTTCAAGGTCAACTAATAGCACAGTTTGCTGTATTGCTCGAGGAAAGTGACTGTGAATGATAATTCAACAACACAAAAGAGTTTTGGCTTTTTGAAAGCTGTTACCATAATGGAATTTTGTCACCGTCAGCAGTTGCGTAGTGAAATCCTTCCCCCATAAATGCCCACCACCTAAAAAAATTTATGTTTTGTTTTATAACTATGCTTGAAGTATGATAGTGAAAACATAAGGACTTCTTGTTGATAGTAGCTTACTGTAAGATATTATTTCGAGCATTTTTTATTTTTGAAAATGCCAAGATAGCTTTATCTGCATAAAATTTGAGAAGAGATATTAAATGCAATATTTAAATATTTTTTAGCATAATTCATGAAAATTTTCAAACATCATCCCTGATTGACCTATATTCATGCTAAATGTGCCTATGGAATTTGTTTCATTTCAGCATTTCCTTAGAAAGGGAGTTTCATTTTCAGCATTTCCTTAGAAAGGATGATGCATCCCAAAGATTTTTTGAAGAATTGAACTGCTTTCTGGAAGTCAGATTTTTTCTTTCTGTTTATATTTTTATGCAAATTCTTCATTTATCATTGAGAAAATTCAGTTATCT
Source organism: Ladona fulva (assembly GCA_000376725.2). Classification (NCBI taxonomy): domain Eukaryota; kingdom Metazoa; phylum Arthropoda; class Insecta; order Odonata; family Libellulidae; genus Ladona; species Ladona fulva. The sequence continues at coordinate 707,225 of KZ308385.1, read as the reverse complement.
CTATTAGGAGTCCTTCCTTCAAATATACATGAGTGAATTTAGATAATTCTCCATTCTTTCTCCAGGATACAAATTTGGTATGGCATGTCAACCATCAATACATCAATCATTAGTAATTGTTTTTATAATTTTGTGATGTCCACTTTAAATATATATAGATTAATATAACTATAAGACTTAGAATAAGTGGTATTTGCATAGGAAGGGGAGATATTCTTAAAGGTGTGGATTGAATAGGTTTCATGAAGTTCTTTGCTATTGCCTACCAATTTCCTTTAACTTTACCAAAATTTTGAAGTATTTATGAAGGTCTTAAAGGACTTGGGTTCACTTAACAGCAAATTTCTTTTTAGGTCACTGAACCAGTTGATCTACTGATGCACTAGTGTCCTCTTGATAGATTCACGCACCATTAAATTCCCATAATGTGCCATTCCTTTGTTAATAAACAACTTATCTCTTTTTACAATCAAATAACCTTGCTGTGTTGTTTCTCTCTATTGCTTTGTATCCTATACCATTTATCTCTGTAGCAATCCATTTCCTCCCTGTATTTGACAGGGTGGAAATGCCTCCCTTTCTTTTCTTCTAACTCCATTTCATGTCTATCAAAACCTTATTGATCTCTCACAGGCTATAACTCAGTTTCTGTTTTCCTCTCAATCTTACTCACTCTTTCTGATTCACACCCATCATTATTTTATACCCTAGTTTCTTAGGGTCCATATTTCACATCACATGGCAAAATGCTTATTATTATTAAATCTATCTTCTGGAAAAAATCAACTAAGAACTTATCTCCAGAATTAGTACCTTTCAAGTTTAATGTAAAGTTGTAAGAAGAAAAGAACCAGAGAAAGAAAGAAAAATATAAAAATTGATATTCAGTAGTAAATGTCATTTATTACTGTATTAAATACTCAGTTTATTAAGTTTTCATAGTCTAAACCCAGTCAAGAAACATTGATGTACCATATATTTTATTCCTCATCATCCCTACCCTCTAAATGGCATCACAAAATTAGCAATTTTTCGTCTCAAATGTTTTCAGCAGCTCTTAAGATGAAGATTTAGTGGATGTTCCCTAACAATTAGAATTCCAAGGCTTGCACGGCACTATCAAAAGTTTTGGAACTAGTGCTGCTATTTGGTCAAAACTGACTGCATATTGGCAGCCATCACCATTGAAGTAATCAACTTCTAAGAGTCTGCTCTACTCCAAAAGGTTGCAGCATGTTTCAACAGTATCCTGGAAGTCGTTTCCTGTCAAGTTGTCTGTCTCTGCTGGTGTTTCTGTTTAAATAGTCTCTTTTTCTTTCAAATCAACAACTTCATATTCAATTGAGGACTGTTATATAAATAATGCAAACTTTTTCTAAATTAAGTAGAGATTCTATAATCTTTATCTCATGAATTTTTAGTTTTTGAGAATTTTGTGCCGTGATGTTTTAAAGTAGACTTCTTGTAAAATTACCTCAATGCTAAAATATTCAAGGTATTAAAATGCAATTTCTGCAGTTGGTTCCATACTAACCTTTAGCTTACCCTTAATGGAAGTAACAGCAAAATTAAATAATTGCTTTACTGTTAAAAAATTTTCAATCAAACTTAACATCATTCATGCAAGTAATAAATATGCTGATTTTACATATTACTGAAACTTATTTTAATTTGTAATTGCAGAAAATGTACATCACATTCTTTGTTACAAACATTTATCTGAGCCTAAGTGAACATATTGTAAAAAGTATGGCCATTAGATGAATTTCCTTCCATTATATTTATTTCATGTGCAATTGTACTTGTTGCAAGCAAATGTTTCTACTTGATGAATTGCCTTCATACATTGCTCCTTTTTATGCCTCATTTTTAGTGCTTAGACTTTTCTTTCTTACTTCTGATTCATTATAAATGCGATGAGAAAACAATTTCATGGAATTTTTGTTTTACCTAACGTTAAAAGCAGAAAATGCAACATCCAGTTATAGTAATTTATCTAAATAACTATCCTAATCTCTAGAATCACTCATTTTTTTATTCAGCTTATCTTCTATGTGAATGTAAGAACTAGTAACTATGCGAGATGATTATTATTATCACTAGATTATATTCCATTTTAAGGTATGATTTTTAACTGACTTGATGGCATATTTATCAAAGTTAAAATAAAAAGGACCCGAAGTACCCTAAACACAATACATTTACCTTCAGTACAGTACAGAGTACATTTTACCTTCAGATATATTTGTGAGTTTCATCGTCACGTAATGACTTGATATGAAAAAGATGTTGATTGCTTACCGGTACTAATTCTGAATAAGGTTAAATTACCGCAGAATACATTATAATTTTCGTTTATTAGGCAACCTTTGATGGATAAAAATGTTTTGTACTCTAAAAGTGTTCTTTTAAAGTTTAAAAAAATCCCTCTGAAAAGCGTGACGATATTTTCATACGTTTAGCGCCTCTAGCGGGATTTATTCCAGACTAGAAGAAGCTGTGCCGCCGATATCACTTTCTACGTGGAAATAGGTTATAACGGTTTTAACCATCATTCAAATCAGTATTGGCGAACATTCTGAGTGTTCCTGTAACTGGTGTCCTTGAATTTGTTGACCGTAAAGATAATTTTGTCGCAGCTATGCCGAGAAAAAACATGAGATGTGTAGTTAAGGGTTGCACCAGCGTAACTGGAGTGGACGTTAAGGAAAAGCGCATGTTTTGCTTCCCTAGACAAAAAGATTTGTAAGTATTTTATAATGTATGTATTTCAGTGCTTCTTTCCTGCTGAAATGAGTGAAATGTAATTTCACGAGTGAAAGTAATGCAGTATTCTAATTATCTGCTTCTTAAAGTAAATATGGACTTAGTATCTTTCTGTTTATATCCGCTAAGTTGCTACCTATATATATTTGCAAATCGACCCCAAAAGCTGTCGCAAAAGTTTAAATATCTATCAGCTAAGTATCTTTTGTGTATTATAAATCAAATAGAATTGGGTGCTATTTGTGTTTACCATTACTTCTTAATTTATATACGTCTTATTTTTGCCTTTTGAACTCATGCGCGGTGGTGGTTGTGCGTAAATAATAAGTTGACAACTTCGATGGTTTGGCAATTCTTGCGGTAAATCAACCATCACATCATCATTGGATATGAAGAAGTCTGAGAGTACTGGGATACGAACCCATCTCTCTGTAAGATTGCCGAAGGGCAACCGACCTGCAATAGAGTAAAGCAGGTTCGAAGCCCTGTTCTGTCGGATTTTTTTCATATTAGTTTCTTCGTGAGAAAGAATAATTTGTATAATCTTCTGTTAATTAATAATCCTCCGATAATTTCGATAGGTAAAGTGCGCAATGTTTTTACTTGCATTGTGACTACCACCATTATAGAGTTATGCATATGGCGATATTTGGGTATGGTAAATAGAGCAGAAGATGGAATATTTTTTCTTTTGGTCACTGTGTTTTATTTCTAAAAACCTTCAACTGTTAAATGCTAACTCATAATGCTTTAAACTATCATCGTAATTACTTTCAATGTCCAAACTTATTTTACTTCTGAGGGTCCATATACCAACATACGGGTCCAAAGTTGCAAAATTATTTGCAGTGCCAATTGTCTTAATGATGAGAATATTTTGTGATCATATAGTTGGTCCTCTCAGTGCTGTCTATCTTTCATGTTGAAGTAACTTTTTACTCATAAACAGGTTCTTCGAAATGGCTCTTACGTAGTCGGATATATATCTGTCACTAATATTTACATCTGCTAATTATGTCTTTCACAGATGTCAGAAGTGGGTTGACTTTTGTCAAAACCCTTATGTTGATGATAAATTCAGAAGTGGTTCGCTCTCATCAATGGCACACATAAGAATTTGCAGCTTGCACTTTGCAAGAGAGAAATTTTGCCACGAGTTGAAGACCAAACTGCTTCGGGGCGCTTTTCCTGAAATCCTGAATGCAGCCAATATTGGTAGTGCTGATGATAATGCTGATCATGGTAATGATTATCATTTATAATTGCTCTACATTATCATTTACCTTCCTCCTTAGTTTTATGGATATGGATTTATATGTATGCTAAAAATGATTTACCAAAGTTTGTAACAAGTGTCTAATTCTGTGCTCTTATAGATACCATTGGAGAAGTTGAGAGTGTCAGGGAAGTAAAAATTGAACCCCCTTTCTGTGACTTCCTGGGGACAGAGATTTCGGAGGGAAGTGCTGAGATTTCGGAGGGAAGTGCTGCGGAAATTCTGGCCCCTGTATGCTCTAAGCACTTTCCCATAGTAGATTCCTGTGAGCAATGCAAGGCAGCCATGATGAGTGGAAGTAGCAGTCAGCATGAGGAATCAGTAAATGTAAATATGCAGGCTTGCCGAGCTAGTTCATTAACGTTAGATGCAGAGGCTGACAGGACCAGCTTGCAGAACACCATAGTGCAGGAATTGGAGTCAGTTCTATGTTTTCAATGGCTGGAGGAGAAATCCCCTCCACACTGGAAGGATTTGAAGAAATCTATCATTGAGGTTTCTGTGGAAAGGGCAATTCATCAGTGGTGCCAAGAAAAGATAAGAAAGTGATGGTAAGACATAAGTTATAAATGGTGGTTAAATGACTGCATAAAAACAAATATTTGTGTGTTTCTTAGTACATAATAGTATGTACCTTCAGAAGTCACTAATTTCTCTAACTTTGTTATCTTTTTTGCTTATATTTCTTTCTCTCTCCTTTCCAGGTCAGTCTCCATTATCTGTTTTAAGTTGTCATGGATACGTATGTTATTTATTAGTATGTGATGGTGAGTGATAAGTTATACATCTCTCCTAAAGTTTATCATGATGGAATTAACTGAAATAATAAATACAATTTATACTTGTCCACGAATATATTTTTGGCTTTGCAACCAATGGTTTCAAACTTTCATTTATCGTCAAGCTTAATAAGTTATATTTATTATTTCATTTATAATGGAATTCCACCAAATCTTACTAGAGAAGATTAATTTTATTAGAAATTAACTGCATGAAAACAAAGGTTTGTGTGTGTGTTTGTTATATTTCTTACTCTCTCCTTTTCAGGTCAGTCTCCATTTTCTGTTTCTAGTTTTATCATGGATCATTATTTTTCTTTGTTATAACAAGAAAAGGGGTAAATTTGATGTAGGAGGAAGCCTACAAAGTCTCCCAAAGCAGAACAACTATGTTCTTGCTTGATAGTAGTAGTAGTATTTTGTTAAAAGTGCCTCAACAACTGAGGCTATTTTGCACATGGACCCCACCATGAATCAAACCCAGGACTGCTTTCACTGAAATTGAATGCATTGCTCACTTTGCTATTTGGGAGTCTCTTGCTCGATAGCTTTATGTAGTAATGCAGCAACATGGAATGCAGAAGAAACTGGATACATGGTTCTGTCCTGTCAGACTTTTCCCTTGGCCATTTCTGCTGGAATTGCTCTTTTATTTAATTCCAAGTTAATATAAAAGTGGTGGTAAGTTTCATGTTACCATTTAGATACCTATGCTTTAGTTGTTATTGAATTGGAAAACTGACACACTTTTCTTCTTTCTAGTTTTTGAAGAATTTTCTCTGAGCAGTGGATTTTTTGAAGTAAGGAAGCCTTGAATTGAAATAATAATAATTAATGTATTGGAAAACTGACACACTTTTCTTCTTTCTAGTTTTTGAAGAATTTTCTCTGAGCAGTGGATTTTTTGAGGAAGGAAGCCTTGAATTTAAAAAAAGATCACCATGTGCAAATTCGTATTGCCACATTTTCTCATATTCTTCCTGTTTCCAAATTCAAACTCTTCACAAATGAAAATGAGGCCTCTAAACAGAATCATCATCTTAAAAAGGTGCTTGCTTTAGCATGTCTGGTGGGAAATTTCAGCAGTTATGTACTGTTGTGTGGATGAATATCAGTGATTCATGTGTAGATTATCTTTCTGTTTCTTAANATAAAAGAATTAAAAATAGACAAAAATCATTAACAAGACACAATGGTATACAATTCATGCTTCAAGATTTGGAGTGAGTCATTGAAAAAATGAATACAATTGTTCAGTCTCAGGATTTCATTGGCTGCTCGCCAAGAAAGATCACCATGTGCAAATTCATATTGCCATATTTTCTCATATTTGTCCTACGTTTCCAGATTCAAACTCTTCACGCATGAAATTGAGGCCTGGAAAAGGTGCTTGCCTTAGCACGTCTGCTGGGAAAGTTATATAATGTTGAGTGGATGAATATCAGTGATTTATGTAAAGAGTATCTCTGTTTTTTTGAGTCTGTTTTGAGATTTAGTTGTGTAATGAAATGATTTGTAATTTGTGAATTTTAAAGATGTTTTAAACTGAACTTGTTCCATTTTTGGCAATGGTCTAATATTTTGATAAAACTTTCCATTGATATGTTTGTACAATTTCCACTATGTATGTACAGAACCTTTCAATGTGCAGTTTGTCTTATGTCTTAATTTTGATATTGCTGAAGCGTCCTTGATGCATGACAGTCTTAGATTTATTATGTAATATGTCTACTATTATTCAAATAAACCAAGCTTTGTACTTTTAAATTTGGTTTCTTCTTTGACCTTTGGTGAATGCAGCATTTCAGGACAAATTGATGGATGTAAATACCAACATCGGTAATCCAGTTGCCGTATTGTTTAAATTGCCGCGTAAAATTGCGACAGAGCTACGTACCAGAATGTGTCCTTAACTAGATGAGTACGGGGAGACTGCTTCATCTGTCGTAAAATGGTAGTCGACACATCGATATTATATCGATCGATCTATAAATAGAAAGTATCGATATGTCTATTCTAATTGGGGGTTCGTAGATTACGTGTCGAAGTGGTGCATGGTACTAAATTCTTTAATTGTCAAGTTTTGAGTTTTAAATTAGATTAAAATAACAGTGATAGATAAACATGGAAAGATGATCCATAGCTTGTTCCTTAGTAGTGATTTTGATATCACCATTCTAAATGAGGAAAAGTTTTCCCTCGTAGGGAAAGTGCTCCTTTGTTAGGAAAACTGCTTTGTGTTCGGTAAATTCTACGCTGCAAGATCGGTGCCTTGTAGGTTATAAGTGTTGACTGCTGAAAGTGGCAAAGAAGAGAAGGAACATTTTTTTGCTGTTTACTATGCAACCTGGCCAATTGTTCTCAGAAAGGTAGTCTACTTCAAATGTAAGTGGCTTTTTCTTTCGATACTTTTTGAGAAAATGGAAAACTCTTAAACAAAGTTTAAACTGTTAAGGGTTGCTGTTATCTTTGTTTAAGATGTATTTCGTATCTGCTATGGAGTTCTTATGTAATGAAAGATTGTTTTATGTTACATGATTTGACTTAAAGTAAACGACAAGTTTAAGTGAAAAAAACTGTTGGAGGAAGGTTTCATTATTTTTTTATCAACCGTGTTAATTGGTTTAACCATGTGACTGCAGCCATTGGAAACTGCGACCAAATCTATTATGAATAAGCACTTAAAACTCAGAGAATTGCCTCCTTCGTTTCTTTATAAGATTTCATTAAGTTCGAAAATTCAAAAGATTAATGTAAATATTAGGCGTCAAGAATTATTCCGATTTTTTTAGTGTGGCGTTATAATGGATATATTTCAGTTAACTCTGCCGATAGTGAATGTTATATAGGAGTTACTTCTTTTAATTGCTGTCAATTTTTGTTTTAAATGAAGCTTATCTGTTGACAGTAATCATTATGTACTAAATATCACGAACCATTTTGATATATAGATAGATATTTGTTTTGTGCCTTTCGCAAGGAAATCTTGTTTTAATGTGGTATATGTTTTGGAAACTGCAGTATTTCTATGTGCCAATGTGTATAATATTTTCTTTATTTTTAGTAGAGAGAGAGAACTTTTTCCAATTTTCAACGTTTTTCTTTGATGTTTGATAAATATATTGAAATCTTAATTTTATGAATTTCTTCAAAACGATAAAGTTCTGATAATGCTAACTCAGATAAATTCATTTGCCATTGCTTGATTATTCCCTTTGGAGCTGCAATGATTTGAATGCACCTTATGTGCACTGATGCATTATTGTTCACTAGAGGATAAAAATAAAGAGAGAGCTCATTCCAAGCCCTCACTAATTATATCATTATGCAAATTTATAAACGATAATGCATTGAAACTGATTTGAAAGCAATTTAAATGTAAATTAGAACTAATCATGAAAACTTAAAAGCATCTGAAAGGCCAAATATTGATGGTGAATTTCAATCCTTGAGGTACTTGAAATCACTATCAGAAATTGTTTACTTCAAGAGTTAAGGAACACAGAGGGTTTTGCAATGTTTCTGTAGTTGTTTGTAACTAAATGTGCAGGCTTTTCAGAGAGAGATTTAAACTCTTTAAGATAAAATCAACCTGTTTCGATTATTAATTCCTAGAATTGATAAATTTAAGTAAATTGATGATCTGATTGTAGTTTTTGTACAGGGTTTATCTCTTATATATTCAATTCAGAGGTCATAACTTTTTCTTGTTTTTGTGGCTGAACAAATTTATGGGACAACTTTTCTTGTATTGTGATTTTTTCAAATCATGTAATACATTTTTCAAACCTCATGAATTGTAAAATGTAGTGTGAAGACTAAATTTTTAAGCACTGGTTGAGTTCAGTTTCCATGGAGAATTTATTTAGTATATTCTTTAAAATAGACACTTCTCTCAATTCTGTTTGAAGTTTTGTTGTATGTTTCTTTGTATCTATATGTTACTACAGGTCGCAAAGTTTTCAAGCCATTGATCTCTCATAGTTCCGCATTTTAATTGAATCAAGTACTCTTTGCTATGGGAATACTGCAGTTCCAAAACATTCCTTCTATGTTCCTATTTCGAAAATATTTTTTCTAGATTTGACTTAAAATTTGAGTGATGAGTTATGACATTTTTCCATTTATGTGAGCATGGAGACATTTTTAAAGTTTGATTTACCTCAATGCTTTACCTTATGTTAAAGTAGGTCTAAAGCTGTGTCATTTTCAACTACTCTGCCCAATGGAAAACTCATTTTCATAGCAATTTTCCCGTTCACATTATGCATTGCTCTCAATACTTCTCTAACTTAATTACAATTCTTCATTGTTGCTTGGTAGTTTGTTCCTAGTTCTCATTTTTCTTTTTTTTATGTAATTACTCCTGAATTATTTTTTAAGTCTATTATTTGATTCCTTTATGATTTCTCATAATTTTCAGTTAAAATTTGTATTAGATTTTTGAATTTATGGAAGGAATTGTGAAGTTTCCATAGCATTCTAGAATTTCCAGGAATGATGCTAATTCCTCGCCTTTTAGGACAGTCAAATTCTTTTCTTAACTTTTCAGTTGTTTCCTTTAATTATTCTTGAATTCTAATTTTCAAAGTCTACTATTTTATATTTGCATGATTTCTCAGTTTTCAGTTAAATTTTGAGTTTGAAATTTTGCTTTAACCATTTCATACTCTTTTTAACCCTTTAGTGTCACTTCAACCCTTTGAAGCCAAAGCAGTTTCAAAAATTTTATTTATTTTTTTTTTTCAGTTCAATTTTTGCCTTCTGTACTTTAACCTTTTAATTAATCATGTTTCAACCCTTTGAAGCCAAAACAGTTCATAAAATTATACTAAGTCCAATTCTTCACTTTTGTAAGGTAGTTTTAATTCTAGTTATTTCTAGTATCTAGTTGATCAAGTTTGAATTCATTGCTTTTGGTATTCTTTAAAATTTATTGCAATTATTCGCTGTTGCTTGGTAATTTAGTTGTTCTCATATTTTTTTCAATTGTTTCGTGTAATCATTCTTGAATACTAATTTTTAAAGTTAATTTGATATTTTTCATGATTTCCAGTTATATTTTTTTAAGTTTTAATTCTTCATTTACTGGAAGAAATTTTGAAGTTTCCAGAACATTCTAGAATTTCCAGAAATTTTGCTTTAACCCTTTGAAGCCTAAACTGCTCAAAAAAAAAAATATTCTAAGTCCCCAAGGTCATTCAATTTGTTAAAAAAAATATTGCTGTTCTCATATTTCATAATTTTATTTTTTCAGATCAGTTTTTGTTTTCTGTACTTGTATTCTCAGTGATTTGAGTCTTTTCAATGGCTATGTTCAGAATAATTCTCACTTAGAATTATTCTGGACATAGCCATTGAAAAGACTCAAATCACTGAGAATACAAGTACAGAAAACAAAGATGGCGGATGCCACAGCTACAGGAAAAACAATTGCTCTTTTGAGCTCCGAGTTAGGCCCAGGTTTGACGTCCCCTACTGTACCAAAATTTTGGCGGGTGAGGAGTTGGGCATGTTCACAATGAAATTTGAAAAGGTCATTTCTGACATTTCTTTATTGCTCTCTGTAATAAAATGTACACTTCAAAATATTTTTCAATAAAGCACATTAAAAATCACCTCCATGTGTCTTCTTTGCTGCAGTTCCTCCATGTGTAAGAAATTCAGGCAAGTACATATTATACTGAATTAAACCTGCGGTAGATATTTTAGTTATTAAAATCACATTTTAGACATTACAGATCATAATATTTAACAAAAATGGCTGCTGTGAAAACTTTTTGCTTTGATTTGAAAAATTTGTCTGGAAATGGATATTAGCAAAAAGACTGATTTCAACAATAAGGTAATCTGAAATTTTACTCTAATCCATTCTTAACATAAAGGGAGGCTTTTTTACAGGTCCTGAAATTTTTGAAATTTAAATAGCTGTTATCTAAACTATTGGAAAATAAGATTGAAAGCTTCTAAAAACAACTGCTTGAGCTTCTAAACCTTCTAGTAAGTATAGCATTTATACATTGAATAAAGATAAGTTGTCAAAACGACCAAGTTCTAGAAAAGAGTAAAAAATCTTCATTTCATTCAATACAGCCAAAGAAAATTATATCTAACATCAACTATAACGCCATCAAACAGAGTAAATTAACCTGACCAATAAAAAAAATTCATGAAGATTAAAACCACCGCTAGTATGCCAATAATTGGCCTTGTGAAGTTAAATTTCACTATAAATGAACTAACACAAAATAGTCAGAGGCGGTTTCAGACAACGCGTGCGAGGGACCCACTGCACGGCGCAAAATTCAACGGAGGCATTTGAACATAGAATTAAGACCCCATTTACTGTTAAAATTTGGAAAATTCACACGTTAAAAAGTTTCTAAATATGATTGAACACAGTTTGCACATTTTTTTGCCTATTTTCAGTGAAATGCCCTACCTACACTACCAAGAATTTATTACCAAATATCTATACATAATCTTGAGGTTATTCAACATTCTTTGCGTCACTGAAATGCCTCATCGAACAAAAAAGCACCGATCAGACTTCGACATACCCCACCCTTATGTGAGCGAATGTCTGAAGTTGGCTTTGATCAGCTCTGATTACGGAATCACTTCACCTTTTCTTTACAACGGAGCGAAGTCAATGAGCTCAAAATCCCGGCAGTAATCTGTTAAACCCGCTATCTCTGCATCAATTCCTATGCCTTTGATTCAAGGGGTCACTGAATCCGCAAACCCGAGTCTAATGCCCAAGATTACTTTCCTTTAGAAGTTTATTGGCTAATGGGGTTACTTTCAGGGTAGGCTCACTGAACCAACATGCTACAAGTACAACATTGAAACTGAAAGAATTTAGAACCAAGTAAATGAAGAGCTATTTAAATATTGGTTGAGTCTGATGGTTAACTATTCTGAAAGTCCAATCCTCAAATGAGAATTATACATTTAATCCTTAATTTAAATTCGACAAGGTTTATAACATTGGCTGAATTGACCACCAATGCTGAAATTAGACCCTGTTGTTGATTGAATCAAACATCGACGTATCAAAGTAGAAGATATGAGAAAAAATTGAAGCTTAATACTGAAATCCGAACGTGGTAAGTTTATAATTTAAGAAAGTACGCAAAATCTAGATTTTCTAACCCTCTAAGGATCAGCGGGTCTAATGGTTATAGTTCCATTAAACAGAACAGCTTATTTTCGAAGGCGGCTCAAAAATGGAGGCAAAAATGACGCAATCAGAATAAAAGAATTTAACCTCTCTAGTTGCCTTTCAAAAAGGTCTTAACGACAAAACTTCAACGTTCGTGTAACAAACTCGCGATGACGGCATGGCATAGCTTAAATAAAAATTTCTTTATTTCATTGCTTAATATAAAAATTTGAAATGCTGCACCTAAACGAAATCACAGTTTCATTGACAGAAACACCTCGCGGTTAACTCATTTACCTAACATTGACAAATCCCCGCAATCATAATGGAAATTGACGAATCACCGTAAAATGAATTAACGACGACTTAAATCAATGAGGAACGTTAAAATCTTTAAACACTAGTATCTTTCATTAGACTCACGAAAAGAGGCGATCAAATGTCTGCGATGAAGTCTTCCATGCCAGTAGACTTCCTTCGTATGGCAGCGAGCTGTCTTCGAGCAGGATTGAACCGTAACCTTCGGCAGTCAACAGAAGAGAGGACGAGTCGGTGTTCTGCAAACCTATTTATGCTATAACAAAGGGTAGGGGTGGTGCAGTAGGGGTTATAAGGGGAAGGGAGGGTTAGAAACTATTACTTCGATACTATATAATTCTTAAATAATTATAAAATATTGCGAGATTAATTAAATCCAATATTATGTATAAGTTTTCAATGGAAAATACTTAGATTGAATGGAAAACTTCCGTTGATTATTTTCTAGATACTGTTTACAGTATTGTAATCGATATTTATCGTTCATCTTTCAAATGCCCAAATTTTAATATCAATTTAATCGAATATAGAAAATAAATTGAATTTCTTTGATTTCTTTTGATTTTTCGATTTATCCTGATTAGGTAGGTCTAATGTAGAAGGGTGTCGAAGGTTTAAAATATTAAATCTTTCCGTCAAGTATGATGTGGGGATAAAAATAGCGCCACCATTTAGATTTATGCAATGAATTTTCATAATGCTATTCATAATGTCAAATAACCTAATTGTAAGGTTCCTTAATTTGAGTTGTAATTTAACATTAACATGGTTACCCAACTTCTTCTACGTTACATAAATGCCAAATTTTTGATACCACTCCGAAAGCGTTTCAGCGGTTATTATGAAAGAGGCAGTTCTAAAGACGATGTTAAAAGACAGTTTCCAGCATGTCTTCAAAGGTTAAAATATAATTTGTACACATTACATCAGAACGTAATTTTTGCTGAAATATGCCTCCGAACGAAGATGAACGTATGGAAGATGAGAATCACCGAGTAGAACAGAATCATATCTCACTCACAACTTTGACATTAATGCATTCATATTAAAACGGGTAAAATGACATTGGATTTAGAGTCTGAAATACGAATTTCCATAAATACTCGCAAAATATGTGTGGGGTTTAAGTCATTAAATAATGTGTGTAACTGTGTAACACTTTAGTTTTTCTTTGTTCGTGGGAAGTAAATGTTATTTCTTAATTTCTCATGCCTCAAAAGTATACAAAACAGCATTTATCCCCACAAACTTTGATTTCGTGATCAGGACGTTGATATTTTCAAACTTACGTATTTTTGCTCAGTTCCTAGTAAACTTTGAGTTGTTTTGTAGAAATTTCCTGTTATATAAACACAGGTGAATTAAATCCATCGGTTCAGTTTAGTTTCAGCTGCCTAAGTGGATTTTTCGTAGATGTCGTCAAAAGCCTGCCTGTGTTCGGAAGACGCTTTTTGCTTTGTCTGCGGACAATTTATCAAGATGAGAGCGATAAAGTACTCTGTGGAAGCATCTACTAAAATGTGCGAGGCCTAAAAGAAACCTTTTGGCTTCCCCTCCTCTGATAAAGACAAACTTTGTGCACTTCATTTCTCCTGCAAGCACTGCAAAAAAAAACTCAGGAAAGTAAGATACCAATCGTTTTTTGGAATTTTATGTTGTAAAATATTATAGGATTTGTAAAATTCGTAAGATTTTGTAGAATGGTTCAGAGGGTAAAAAAGAGCCATGAAGTTCGCTATCCAAAGAATTTGGCAGGAACCCACTGACCACTCACGCAGTTTCTACTTCCGCATGTTAGACACCTTTAATTGTCGGACTGGCAAAAATGTTTTTGTTTTTAAAATTCAAAATATAACTTTCCTATAAGGAAAAAGGAACACGGCTGTTGTAAGACATCTGAGTAAGATAAAAGCTCCAAATAGCCGTTGTTTGCGTGCAAAACTAACCGTTGGAGAGTTCCCACCAGCGGGGGTTGGGTTACTCCGTGGTCGTGCTTGTAAACAAGTATTGTTCTCGATACGTATTTCGACAACTATGTTGCCATCTTCGGGAGAGAAGAATAACTGGCTCATTCTTCTCTCCCGAAGATGGCAACTTATTTGTCGAAATACGTATCGAGAACAATACTTGTTTACAAGCGCGACCACGGAGTAACCCAACCCCCGCTGGTGGGAACTCTCCAACGGTTAGTTTTGCACGCAAACAACGGCTATTTGGAGCTTTTATCTTACTCAGATAACTTTCCTAGTCACAAAAGCAAAGTTTGTGGGGAATAAATACCATTTTCTATACTTTTGGGGCATAAGCTATCCGGAAATAAAATTTATAATCTAGGAACAAAAATCGTGTAACATAGTGTAATCTTAAAAAAAAAAACTCTTCAGCTGCTCTTTTAAAGGTACATTCCAGTTGCACATTCCTAGAATTTATTTTAGATTCATGTCCCAGCCATTGAGAATTAGTGTAACAACAAACATGAATGTAATTATTACTTGGCACAATGGGGTTTTAATATCTCCTAACTAATAAAGGAGTTGTGAGGAGCAAAGCCCAACCTTATATAGCCTTTCAGATGCTGTCAATGCTGAATGAAACTGATTTCAATGCTGATGAAATTCGAGATACTGAGTGAAAAGTTACATAAGGGCATAATCAAATCAATTTTTAGCATAAAAGTGAAATTAGCAAAAGAGAAATGTTTAACTGATACAATATGCTCAGAAAATCTTTCTCTTTAGCTAACCAAGTGTAATATAACATAGCCTCTTGCCTAAAAAAAATATATATTCTCAGAGCTGGTTCTTGTAAATCAAAAGATTGGTTTTGCTTTATGAATCTATGAAGGAGCTGTTAAATTTTAAGTATATGAAAGTTGTACCATATATGTTAACTCAACCTTAAAAATGGTAACTTCAGTGTCTTCAATAAAAGTTGCATTACAGTTGGCTTTTCAACTGTCTTCCATACTAAAATTTTCAACCTTTCTACACACATCATTCATCCTCTTGTGTGATTTATTCTACCTTGGCTCT
Source organism: Ladona fulva (assembly GCA_000376725.2). Classification (NCBI taxonomy): domain Eukaryota; kingdom Metazoa; phylum Arthropoda; class Insecta; order Odonata; family Libellulidae; genus Ladona; species Ladona fulva. The sequence goes on along the minus strand of KZ308385.1, from coordinate 691,889 downwards.
GTCTCATGGGATGATTTGAACCTCAAACCTTAGCCATTCCTCTAAACAGAAGTATTCACAAAATCATATAAATGTTCCATAACAAAAGATTTTGTGTGAACATTGGAAATTAATGGCAAATACGCCATTAATTAAGCATTAGATGCCCTTTTCACCATTTGGATTTACATTTGTGAGATTAGGGTAACAGACAGCAATTTAACTTGTGATAGATTTAATGAGATAAACTACCTGAAAAAGTGAAAGAAATTAAATTGTAGATCCGTAAAAAATCTATAAATTAGGCAAAGGTTATCTAGTTCACAAGAACTTGCTTTGTTTATGCCACAAAAATCAACATTATAAACTGTTATAATAATTGATAAATAATAAAGATGGACTAAAAAAATGAGCAATTATGCAATGTCTCTGTTACAAATGACTTAATACGTAGAGGATTTTGCCTTTGTTAGGCCAGCAAATATTCTCTATCTTTCTCTGCTCCATCGTCTGACCATATTTTATCTACTTATGTTTGTCCTCATTAGTTACACTCATCTCTTTATTGACAACCTATCATGTTTCTACGTTCAACTGAAGAAGCTTGCAAATATATTTTTTGGTGTAACACTATCTATCTTTCTCAGTGGAATTAACAGAAGAAGGCATTTTTTGATCTTTAACTTCAAAAGAGCAAAACACATAATACATAAAGCAGACTGCGTTCAGAGCCCTGGAAAAAATCTTTTCTTCTGAATTCCTCTCCTCCATTATTCTGATGATGAGAATAATGGTCAAGCATGAGGTGAAGAAAAAGGGCAAATGGTGAAAGGGCAGCTATCCTAAGAACTTACTGCAGCACCAGAGCTCTCTCAGTCTGCTAGCTGCAGAATGCACTGGACATCATGTTTACTTTACACAATTGCATAAATTGTATGAAACTTAGGTACTTGAAAAGTGATTTAAATAATTAAGCTAAAACTTTGACAGGATATTCTCCTTATTGCCAAGTACCATTATAATAAAAATGATATTTTTATAGATGTTTTCTACTTTTCTTCTCTGATATGGTAGGCCAAATCTAAACGGAAGCAAATTGGGCATATCTTTCAAGCATTGGATGGTGAAAACAGAAATATTTTATTGATAAGAATGCCATCAAGGTGATTTAAATACCAACGGCCTGCAAACTGATTTTCAGGCATGATATCCAATTCCCTAAAAGTGAAATCCAATGAACCTCTAAAATGCACTAACACATGTCCATTCATGTTGTTATAAAGTTGGCAAAATCTCTGAAATTATTGGACAAACAAAACCAATAACAACAGAGTAACCTTGGGGATTGCCAGTAGGCTGCAAAGTACNTTTACAAAGACTTGGTTAAACAAAACCAAGGTCCATACTAATTACATGTAATGGCCAACAAAATGTTTTACTACATAGAATGCCTTCACAATAATACCACTAACATTACATATCTTCAGTAATGCGGTATTATAACAGGGCACTGGATATTCTCGCCTTACTTACAGTCCAATAAGTAAGATTCCTTAAATTGTTCAACTGAGAATATGAAGTTTATATATAAAAAAACAGCCCCTTCTGGCATAAAAAGTTCTTCTCTCCAAATCTACCACGGTACGGTGATACATCAAGTGTTTATTAGAAATAGTTTGCCCTGAATAATGGCCACATATGATTATAATGAAATAACAAATCCTATGGTTAATCCCACATAAACTTTATGATAAAAATATGTAAAATAAATTATCATCATAAAGTTCACGAGGAATTGACCATAGGATTTCTTATTTCATTATTTAGAAATGAAATGCAAGAAAACATTACAGCAGTCATTTCTCATTCCTTTGTAATGTCATCCCTTTGTTTTGCAGTATATTCATTATCTAGTTTTCAAAACAGTGCATTGGTTAGAAAGGATACAAATGCTATTCGAACTTTTAAATTTCAAGGGTTTAATGGAAGGATTGAAATTAATGGTTGTATTACAATAGCACATGAAGTTGGATAGAAATACATTTTTTCCATCAAATTCTTATAGAATTGCATTGGTTTTCCAAAAAAATACATAATCAGGCTCTCTTGTCAGGAGTTTAAACTAAGCAATACAATCCAGATCTATTGACTGATAGAAATACGATCATCTGTTTGGTCCCATGAAGAAATTCCTGGCCGGTCAACACTTTGCAACAGATNGGTGCTCCAGTATCCACCATACAGTCCGGACTTGGCACCGTCTGGCTTTCATCTGTTTGGTCCCATGAAGAAATTCCTGGCCGGTCAACATTTTGCAATAGATGGGGAAGTGAAATCAGCAGTCCGCAGATGGCTATACTCCCAACAAACGGACTTCTTCAAACAGGGCATATTGAAACTGATACCACGATGGGAGAAATGTGATGAGAAAATTGGTGACTATGTAGAAAAGTAGGTCAAAGATGTAAGTTAATTTGTGATTTTTTTTGGTTTTGGTACATACATATTAAACTTTTTGGGAAAAAAAATATTGTGCGTTACTTTCCGATCTACCCTCGTACAGTGACCTCTGTGATAGAGTGCTTAAAAAAGTGAGGCTAAACTATGCATGTATTTTCAGCTCTTTCTGTCAGTAGCCCCAAAAACCCTTTCAATGAAGATTTCAGCTCTCATAAATTACTCACTCACCAAGTCATTTAGTGACCTAGACATCCTAACCACTGTGTCTTACCTCTAATTTTCCATGATGCTTGATCAGAATGAACAAATGGTATAGGAGTTATAAGGGTATACACATGTATCCTATTAAAGTAAATGAATAAAATAGATACATCATCATTCTCAGACAACAGATAACAATAGGATTATAGTAAAGCCTGCTACCATCGATTTTAAAAACAGATAAATTTAATTTTTCATTTGCTAAAAGTTAAATTATTTGAAAAAAGTTTAATTTTCATCTGCTACATTCTTAGTCACTACTTTGGTTAACATACATTAGAACAGAAATTACCCAAATTTTAAAGCGATAGCTTTTGGTGCATTTTTATGCTTCAAATGATGATTTGTTAAATCTAGTTCCATCTCAAAATAAAATTTGATTAAAAAACGTATGAAAGCATGAGCAAATATTTGTATGTATAGGGCAATTCCAAAATGATGGTCATAAATGTTCCCTAAGATGAGAAAAAATAAATAACTTAAAATAAACAAACTTCTTCCCTTAAACATGCAGTTTTGGAGATTTTAGTACTAACATCTGGACATATTCAGGACATAGAATTAGCTTTCACATGCATTGCATTGAGCAACAAATGTGTTGACATTGCCTTGGAGTTTGGTAGATGTCCTGAAAGAATGTGTTCATGCAAAGGTATGGCTATTGTCCTAGTTCCATTTACAGATGTTTTCTAATATGCACCTCTAAACAAACAAATAAAGAGGGTGTAATATGTAGCTACATAGCTACAAGTATAAGTTTATGTTATTTGCTTTTCCAAGGGCAGTTAAGCAAAGGTAAATACTTCAGCAAAACATAGCTATTATAGCGGTCACAAATCAGGCAACCTTGAGGGAGATTCAGTTGTTGAATTGGTCTTTGAATTTGAACAAGCTAAATATGCAGTTAAAAAGATTATACCTATACAGAATAAATTTTCATAAATGAGAAATGTTGAATTTTTAATTTTTATTTGATTTACCACATACACCTATGTACAATTTTTGCAAATATTTGCACAATTCTGGCATATCAAATATGTAAAAGGCATCAAATTTTGCCGTAAGAGTTCTGGTGTTTCCATTTTTACAATCCAATGTAAGTGGAAATATATTTCAAACGATGAAAATTGTGTACTTAAAGCTGGTCAAGGAGGAACACATAGCATACCACTTTAAGCTTTCACCAAGCTCTTATGTTATTTGCATTTAGGTTGTTAAATAACCTATGGCATTTGAAAACCCAAAACTACAGATGTACAAATAATGAAATGTTAATATAAACAGTATCTCTGCCCTTATTAAGTTGTCACATTTTCAATTTTTTGCTTTGAGGTTATGAGCTTAAAACTAAGTACATATTAACATAGAAATAAAGAAATAACTTCTATCGTCATCATGAGAGAATTAACTTCAAATAAATAAACGATTCTTATAATCAAAACATCTGAAAGAAACTTCAAACAATTTAGAATAAATCTACATGAATTTTCCTTTATAGCATAATAAATTCACCTTTATGCCATTAGCCCTCATAGTAAGTTTTTCAAAGAAATGTTTAAAGATAATATATTACAAAAATAAAAGCAATATGATAATTGTGACAAATTAACATCTTCTGGACAGTATATAAACATACATTTGTGTATAACAAACACAAATGACTACACAACATATGTGATTTTTTACAAAGACTTGGTTAAACAAAACCAAGGTCCATACTAATTACATGTAATGGCCAACAAAATGTTTTACTACATAGAATGCCTTCACAATAATACCACTAACATTACATATCTTCAGTAATGCGGTATTATAACAGGGCACTGGATATTCTCGCCTTACTTACAGTCCAATAAGTAAGATTCCTTAAATTGTTCAACTGAGAATATGAAGTTTATATATAAAAAAACAGCCCCTTCTGGCATAAAAAGTTCTTCTCTCCAAATCTACCACGGTACGGTGATACATCAAGTGTTTATTAGAAATAGTTTGCCCTGAATAATGGCCACATATGAGAATTAACAAAATGTAATTCTTTTATAAATTCAATAATATCACTATTTAAACCACAATTTACAGATTCAAAAATATCTACCCCATCTTGGGGTATAATATTGTCTTGTGTTATGATAAATTGTCAACAAAAATAATCAACAAAAATAGTTCACAGAGATGAAAAATTTACACACAAACTTCAGACACTATTCATTCAGCAGTCTTCTCTCCCTGCTACTGATTCAAGGAGAACCAGATCACACACAGCTGAACTTCACTCCTGAGGAGAAAAGAATAAGCTTTAAAAATATTCAAACAGGCTTAAAAAAATTCTTGTAAGATCAAAATTTCTCAAAATAACTGAATGGTAAATAACAGTCGACACAATCTATTAAACTTTGGTACAGATTTCTTGTTTGTGAGATTTTCTGCGGTACTAATTGTATACCACAAAAATTTTGAAGTTTCCTCTAAAATCAATTTTCATCTATCTGATATCATTGATTTATTGTACTACATATGAGGGTTATTAACATGACATACATTTAATGAGGGTTATTAACATGACTATTCATAACTGAACAGTAATGCACTTAAGCCAAGAAAATGGATGCAACAAAATTTATAAAATACTCATTTCCAGCTACTGTTAAATAAAATGAAATATCGAGAAATAGTCAAAATCCCAGAGGAACAATAAATGAGGAGAGTATTCATAATATTTCCAATAAAGTTTTCAGGAAAAATGTTTTGACAAACATACAGCAATATTAAAATTCTTGCTAATAATCTGACATGAAAAAAGGTATAAATACAAACCATCATCACTAGAATAGCAATGGTGGCAGTGCAATCTTCCAGCACGCACACGAACATCTGCTCCCACTAGGCCATCTCCTAACTGAGCATGACAAACACAGCACCGAAAGCACCCAATATGGTAGAAGAGACGCAGACTCTCAATTATCATTGCTGCACCACGACCTACAGAGAAAAAATAATATTGTCCAATGTATATTGATAATGAATTTCTAAAACTTATTCATAAAACATCCTTAATCATTAATATTATTCTTATCTTCAATAAAGATGTTTTATTTTTGTTATTATTATTACTCCAGCTTCTTCCAAATTTGACAGTTAATCTTTGTTTTCCACCTTAAGGAAAATACAAGCACAAAAAAATTAAATAGGATCTTCTTCTGCTTGATTAAGGTAGTGCTTTGTGTAATTAAATTGAAGGGTAAGACTAAAAATTCAAAGACTAGTGCAAAAGAAAAACTCTGAAACAAAAGTCTGTACTGAAGAATAAAGAATGAATGAGAATCTTAATTTTCTTAAATTACCAATACAATTTACTAATATGTCCCAAGGAACATGCTCATGCATTTTACACCATTCAAACTAACTCACCCAGTTCCTGAGAGCAGTGGGAGCACTTCTTCTTTCCACTGACACTGAGCATTTTTTCAGATTGTGGTGGACCAGGCAGACTGGGCCTCTGTTGTGGCTGGTGGTGCCTCTGAGAATTCTGTACTTGTTGCTGAAGAGGAGCACCCATGTCTGCAGACTTTGGTCTACCCTCTGGCCTCGGATGAGTCGGTTCAGGCCTTAAGTACAATTAAGAAATCGTTTGAGAAACATTATGCCAAACATACAAATTTACATTAAGTCAAACTACTTCATTTCTATAAAATTCCGTAATAAATACAATACTGCTTCTTTCTCATTTGCTTCAGAGCTCAAAATAAACTAGAACGGTAAAATATGAAATTTTTACTGCAATTTTTATTCTTGTTTGAAATGACATTAAGAAATTCGTCTCAACTTTGGGCGACTGACTTGATGAATGACTTGTCAAGAATGTCTAATCAAGAATTACACTGTTTATTTCTAATCAGTCCGTATCACATAAACATTTGCTGAAATTGTTTTAAAAATCCGAATTTTGGCATTTTAAAATACCAATTTCTTTCATGATCAAAATTAAAAGTTGTCTCAGATAACATTAGCTTTGAGTTAAGTCAGACAGCATAAACATCCTTACTATCTGCCAAGTCTTGAGGACAATAAGGAGTTTCAGAAAAGTATAAACAATAGCATAAAAAATTACTTTCAAACATCTTTTACAGAGATGCTGCTGCTTAAGTTGTACACAGAAGATGCTAAGTTTCACATATGGGCATCGAGGATATTTAAATACATTATGCCATCATTATTCAAATATAACTCCATATTAAACCGTATCTGAGCATTATTTAGCAATGTACAGGAGAAGATGGGTGAGTGTTTGAAAGATTTAAAATTGGGAAATGATAATTACTATGATAACATACAATTAACATGGTAGGATAACCAACAACATTAACACAGAGTAGGCTTTAATATCATGCCTTAAATTATGAATTACATTGATATAAATAAGTATAAGGCTGAACTTAGAGATGTTTCTTACCTGTGATTAGGACTGGACATGGCCGCTGTCCTTCCTTGCACCCTCTGAGTGAGTGTTTGAATTATTGAATCTGGCAAAGGTTTCCCTCTAGCAGGAGACCCGTTTGTGACTGGCTCCTCGACACTACTTTCCCTCGAAGGAATACCATTCTGACTCCTTCTCCTTTCCTGCATTTCGGTTATTCTTCGGTGCTCAGCTTCCTATAAATTGATAATGTAATTGACTCTTTACCTTATTTAATCTTGTGAACAATAAAAATTTTTCATACATCATATTCCATAAATCAACAAACTTTCTATAATAAAACTGTATTTTTGCAAAGGAAATACAATAATTCTTTAAAAAACCCTAAAATTAAGAAATTGAAGTTGATTACAGACACACTTTAACCAGAGGTAAGGATTACTTCTTTTACTTGCCCAAACAAGCTAAATGAAGCAGCAAACATCATGTGCAATTTATATGTTATACAAAGGAAGCTTATTTTTCTTTCAATCTACAAGTACAAGGGAAATTAAAAAGACTGAAAAATCATTTTGGGAAAAGAAAAGTTTTCTCTTTTGATCCATTTTACATATCAACATGTTCAGGGTTACTATTAAATCCTTTTCCACAACTACCTTGCAAATGCACATTTAATTTTTCGATCAAAAAAATATAGTATGTACAGATATTGATTATAAGTTGATGGAATTTTGCAATTTTTAAGGAAAAGAAACATAAAATTAAGCAGAAACTTCAACTTAAAAGGTGGTGCATAATCTAAAAAAGTATTAATTGTAAAATGGAATGCACAGTTTTCATACAAGGTTTATTGAAAGAACAGACAACTGGTTTCAATGCATTAGCATAATCTTCTGGTCAGGCTAGGAGTTGAACTTTTATCCAGTTCCTTTACTAAAATTAGTGCAAAAGCCATAATAACTGTGCAATTCCTAGTGCAATATTCTTCATGATGAATGAAATAGCAATGTTTCTGGAAGTGAAGGTTGAGGTAGTCAATTATAAAGGAACATGTTTCCCAAATTAAGACTCTAAATACCCTCTAACTGTTTAAAAATTATCTTGGATGGGGTTCCCACAATGTCTGAGAAACTCTGCATTCACAAAGTCTTGACTACACTCACCTGAATAAGCCAGTGCTGATAATTGTAACCTTCAGTCTTCTTCCTCCTTGGAGCTTCCTCCCTTTGTACAGCATCTACGTTTCCATGGTGAATTCCACCATTTTTAACAGGACTACCATTTGGATATGGTACAGGCTGGGAGGACCGTCTCTCGGGGCTTGTGACTGCAGAGTTGTTCTGCATGGGCATGTGATTTCTTGGGAGGGAGTTTGCAAGGGGATGATTTGCCATGTGATGCTGGCTACTGGGGCTAAGGGGATGTTGAGGGGATCCATTCCATTCATAAGAATGTGATGATCTAACCTCTGGAGATACCCAGCCATCGGTTGGAATGATCCTTGGCTTGGGTGGAACATTAAGGGCACGCAACTGGGCTTGCCGCATGTTTGTTTTCGTTGGTGAGGGGCCTTCAGTTGTTGGAGGAGGCCTTGGCTTGTGAGGGGGGACAGGAGGAGGCTGCGATCTTCTCCACTGGGGTTGTTCAGGATGAGCAAGAGGCTGTGGCTGTCTGACTTCCTCACCAGCAGCATGAGCAAAATCTGGAAGTGATCTCCTCAGCATTGCAGGAGGCTGAAAAAGTAAATTCATAATTATGAGGCTATCTGTACAAGAGATATTCTCACAATCCAATACAGAGTGAAAAATAAATTAGAAGAAAATATTGATCATGAAAAGTGACATTTGGAGCCAAAAAATAGACAAAAATTTGTACAACCCACAAATTATTCATTCAACAACCATTGATTAAATCTATCAATCCATTACTTATTTTTCACTCTTAACTTTCTTCCTCCCCTAAATGAAAAAGTTGGACACATTGGGAAAGCTCCAAATGCTTTAACAACTAAACATTCACATCCCATAATTATCCCTAACAACCTCCAAACCTCTCAGCAAGAATCCTTCTTCTGAAGCATTCTTGCTGAGACCGTTTCTCACTTGCTTTGTATTACATTTTTCTTCATCAATCTATACTTTTTGAGCAAAAAATCTCATTGATGTTAAGGTTCCTTACCATATGAACTCCAAACCATCATGGTTATCTTACATTAACCATTTATGATCAGTTAAAATTTCTGAGTGTGTATTATTTTTGCTGATATAAATGAAGTTAAGTCAAAAAATTCCGAAGTACTCCCGCAAGAGTATTTCAAGAAAATATGATTATACCTATACCTCAGAAAACAAATCATCATTTGTTCCCAAAACTGTGAATATAAACATGGCTATGCTTTCAAATCAATCTGTGACAGAAATAGTAATGTGCAGCTCCACAATACAATGATTAGCTTATCTGCCATGACTGTCAAATATTGTTGCTGATTTTAATTTGCAGGAACAGTCATGAAGAAATCTCAAAATTCAGAACTTTTCAAAGAAATGTGCATCTATATCAATTTTAACTCTTGGTCCTGAGATACTCAAAGCTAATATTAAAAAAATGAGAATAGGTAAGTAATGTCTTTGAATTTTCCCCCATTTTAAACCAGTTACACGGACTGAGAAAGCTGAAGATTTTTATCTTCAACATAGTCCTGACATTTTTCTGAATTACCACCACTATGCATCACATCTAAAAAACCTGACATACGAACTTATTAGTAGCCCCTATGAAAATAAATACATCAGAGATACATGAAATATGTAGGTAATGCCAATTTTCCAAGTAACAACTTACCAAATTGTGAATCGGCTCTTCTCTTGAGCGAATGATAGGTTCCTCATTCACTGGCTCCCTCATTCGGACATCCTGCATAGACTGGTGATGCATGGCTGCAGCAGGCTCAGCCACTACAGGGCCATAGTACTGATTACTGGAATTAGATTTCTTCTCATTATCATTGTCATACAGACCCTGCATTCTGCCCATTCTTCTCTCTCCTAATTCCTCAACTTCAGCAATCTGAAGAGTAAAGAAATGATTTAACACCACATAAAATTCATCATCTTCAAATTTTGCACACATCAAACTGAGACATTACTTTGAGCAGGAGTTTAACCCACTCAATGCTATAGTAATTCAGCAAATGTTTCCCGGACGCGAAACTTATTTTTTTACTTTCTAGGATACTTTCCTATTATTTAATGATTTTAAAATTATTTATCACAAATTTCAGTATAAATAATAAATAAACAATAAATTTTTTTGAGCTAATTATAGATGCCTTGATGTCAAGGCATCCGCGCCTCCGCCTAGTACGGGATGCTTTGAATTCAAGGCATCCACGCTGAGTGGGTTAACTCACAACCTGAATAAAAATGTTTCTCGACCTTTAGGATTAAGCTTTTCCTGTTTTATCTTTGACAGAAGAACATAAGAAATATTCACCTTTTTCCCTCTGTGCACCTCTCTGTCTTTGTCAGTGAGCTCAACACCAGAATCAGTTTCTTGAGTTTGACAGCTGCTTCTTTCCTCTTCCTCCTCCTCCTCAGTCTCTCCAGGTAAAGGAGAGGATGAAACATCAAGGCTCCCACAATGGGTTGCAGAAGGGGACGGCTCCTGCTCCTGCAGCCTCACTAATTCTATAACATGGATACAATTGCAAATGAATAGCAGCTACATTTCACAGAAATATTAATTAACAAATACTGATAATAAATATTAATTAATGATAATAAATAATAATTTGATGCTTTGAACTATTTTATTTTTGAAATATTGCAACTATTGTAACTTTGAAAGTAAAATTTTTACAAATGAAATCAATGGCATTGAGAATTATAAAGATGACAAAATTTAGACATGTGCCATAACAATTACCAAAAATAAAGCTTTGAAGTGCCCTCTTAAAGGTAAAAAGATAAATATACGAACTAAAAGCAACATTTAAAAGCTGGGCACCTAGGCAGCTAATGAAATGGAAATTCCTAATTGTGTAATTATCACGTTTTTCAGATGTAGCCCAACTGATTTTTAAAGCATTCAATATGAGTTCAATAGTTTTCATTCCTTCCTTCGGCCCTTATTTTCACAATCTCCTTATGATATTGCTCTTTGTGAATGATTTAAAGAGAATACATAATTCATTTCACAATTTCAGGAATGAAAATCATTCATTTGAACTTTAAATTCTTCCTTAACAATCACAATGCAGCTCAGTAATATGAGATTCCTTGGTAATTTTCTTTATGCTCAATGATATAAAAATAAACTAAGAATAGAAGGAAATCTTTCCCTTAATATTCTCAGCTTCCAACTTATGGAGAGGAAATTGCATATTGATCCATTTTTAACATTAATTATTATATGTGAATAAATAAATAACATCTTTATGTTGGTCAAAATTGATCTGATTGTTAAATAATAATAAATTATGACTGTAGGTAATATAGGAAACATTTTTTGGATTTAAAAAACCTAAGTGAAGCTTAGGATTTAGTACCCACAGCAGGAAAATGCCCACAAAGAAGGAGGTGTGAAAAAACTGTACAAATCTACAAAGAGTTAAAACTAAAAGATGAAACAGTTACTCTTATCCTGACCTAGAAATTAATACGATAGAAATAACAAACACTCAAACAATATACACAACAAATAGTATACAATACCAATAAAACCCACTTAATATAAGCAAAAATTAATGCACAAAGTCAAATTCTACGAAACCTCGAGTAAATTCAGAGAAAAATTACAGCAACAACTAAAATATTTTTGATACAATAATAAAATATATTGACACTTTTCATAGTTATTAAGATACACTAAAACTTCACAAACGATCAACAATGCAAATCAAATATAAATTATCTGTATACTAAAAAAGTTGCATGATGGAAATATTCCATAACAGAAAAAATAGTGGTATTAACCTTGCTCAACATCCTCTTCCCCATATTCTCCGTCATCTTCTTCTTCCTCTTCTGCTGTACACTCAGATGATGTAGGCACCTCACGAGGTAAGGACAACCTTGGAGGAGGCTCAATTTCGTCAGCAATGTCTTCTCCATCGCCATCACTTCCCTCATGTCCAGCATCAATGCCAAGGAAATCAGAGCGCTTACGTCGAATTTCCTTGCGTATTCTTTTAGTGGAGTTGCGGCGACGGAAGTCTCCTGTGTAAGGTAAAATGATAATGGATTAATACACAATTAAAAGCATACATTGAAATTTGACGCAAAAATATTCATTCACACAATCAATAATGTGATATGATATTGTAAAATAAATATTTATTTCCACTCCATGCATCTTCAGGTGGGTGAAAAGGAGCAACTAAAAATATTTTATCTTCCCTATTATTTTAGTCATTATTAATGGTATTCTGCTCCCTTACTATGTATGTTATAATTAATATTTTTCTCTCTATTTCATAAAACTATTAAAAAGCTCTCCTTACTGAAAGGACAAGAATTTCCTGAAACCTTACCCTAACCAAGCTTTCCTACCCTACAGTCTTGTTTTGATTACTTTAATTTATAAAATTTACAGTTAACACAAATTCACTGATAAATTTCTCACATTACCTAGCTACCCTTTTTGTGTATCTTAGGAAATCCCTAAACTGACCTAAAAGAATTTGACATGTCACCTTTGTTACGACAGTAATGAAAGAATTCTTTTGATACCATACCTGATGAAACAAAACACAAACAAACTTATTCAATACCTCTGTATAAAGCAAACTGGTATATTCTGGTCAAACATGCTTGTTAGAGTTTCTCTCTTTAGTAATAATATACAAGTTTGTCTCTCCCAAAATTTTGCTACTCAAATACTCTATTGGGTGATTCAATACACCAAGATCCCTATTTTGAGTTTTCAGAAACAGATAGTAATAATGTAAAAACCACTCATGCCTATTTTGGTATTCTATAATTTATGTGACAATTTTCTTTAAATTATTGCAGAGGCAACAAAAATCATGGATGATTAACCTAAAGTCTGAATGTTTTTGGCTAATTTTCCCTTTGCTAATGTAATTTTCTCCTATTTGGAATGTTTTTGGACATTTAGAATTAGATAGTAGGGCTCTTAAACATTTTCTCGAAGGCTCACCATTTGAAAGGTAATACTGAGGTAGCCTAACCATCAGGCTCACTGTCCTCAATGTTTTAATGAAATTCCTTACAGCCCATAATGAGGCACTATAAAGTTCATATAATTACAGATCAGCTAACGGATAGCTATAGTCAGTATTTTCATGAAAATAAAAAACTTGAGATACCCGCTTCTGAAAAATTTCTGTTAACTTACCAATAGCACTACTGGAGGACTTCCTTGCACCGGTAGGAGTGGATGGAGGAGAAGAAGTAGGTGGTGGTGGAGGCTTCTCCGTTGGAGGGGTGAGAGCCTTTGCTGGTGTTCCTAAAGCAAAACCAAGGCCTCCAACAACATGCACATCCTCAGAAGTTAGGTCTAAAATCGGAGGAAGGGGTGTTGGATGGGGAGGAGAGGCAAGCAAAGCATCCAAAGCTTCCAAACCTCTCAGTTCACCCAAGGAGAGGGGAGGCACCTTCACACTATCACTCAACAAGGAGGACACAATCTTAGGGCTGTCAATAGGTTGCGTAGACACATTTGTTTCTACAGAGATAGACCCAATGGACAGATCCTGACTCACTTCCTTCATTTGCTCTGGGGAAGGTTCTCCGTTCTGGCCCTCTGAGTCAGTGGTGTTAGTGGGGACAGATTCAACTTTGTCAGCAATAGCTTCTGAGGTCACTGTATCCACCTTGTCCTGAGAAGGCTCACATGCAGGATCTGTGATCTCAGAAGTTACGAGAGGCTTCTTTTCCTCAGAGGTCAATGGATCAGGAGCATTGGACATCGGGGCTACCATACTGCACACCATGACATCGGTTGTACTACATTTGACAGGTGAACTACTTGAGCTATTGCCTTGAAGCTCTGATTCTTGATCTGTAGGCATTACAATTTCTGTACAAGTTTCCACAGTCTTTTCTACACTTTCATGGGTTTGAGGGATGTCATCAGAAGCTGTCTGAGTGACATTTTCTGGTTGATGCAGTAGAGGAGAAGGGGTTTTTATGCGCTTGTGGGTTGGACGAGGTGGAGGGACAGGAGGAGTTCTGGGAGATTTAATAGGAGAGGACTCTATAAAAGATGTAACTTTTTCGTTAGTGTTAGCATCTTGGGAAGGCTGTGCTATAGTAGGGTCCTTGGATGGAACAGCAGGGGAAGGGGAAGACACTGGTGTAGAATGAGTATTGTTTTGAATGGTATTATCCTCTAAAGAATCCGACGATTCTATTTGTTCCTCACTATACTCCATGACCAGCAACTCAGTGGTTATTACTGTGGAACCTGAAGCAGAGGTTTTGAAAAAATAGGATGAGAAAGGGCAATGATGTAGCTAACATCATCCTCAACTAGATACTCCAAGAGTCTACACAAGGAAAATTATCATTAGAATGAATTATACTAATACAACTTAAGGATAGAATATTGTTCTCAGTCCAACTATACAAAAGTCTTAACATAATTCCTTTTTGTGGTGTCCATTACAATAAAACATGGGCTATATGGTAAAGATACCAAATTTGCAATGTCATAGAGAATCTTTGCAAAATAATATCAGGAAGATTTAGGGCAGTATTAAGAAGAAAGAATCTGCCATAAAATGTTTGAAAAAATTGTTATAAATTTGAAGAGCTATCATTATCAATTGTTGAGACAAAATGCCTTTAACATTGTAATTAACTTCAGCATTTTAAATCCTGAGCCTATCTCATATTCATGGTGATTGTTCCATTTTTGGCATCTGTTATGATGAAAAATTATTTATTGTTGATAAATGTATGAGATTGGGATAAAACTTCCTTTTCAACATAAGAACATTAAGTGGTTGCTATTTGATAATATAAGGCTGAGGCACTTAAAAAAATTCAGCAATGACACAAGCAGACAAGATAAGATGGAAAAATTGACAGGAATTAACTGTATTACATGACGACACTCTTTGATATAATTTCCACTCATAAATGTGTCGCCAATCTTAAGCTGAAATTTAACAGCCTAAATACGGTTGTGGAGATAAGAAAAGCTCTCTTGATCAAAGAATCTACTTTCACATGCAAGAATTAACACATTACTAAGATGATTGCCCAATTTATTTGAAATAACAGCAATATATAATAATCATGGGATCATGCAAAAATTCAGCATTTGAAGAGCAAAAATTTATCGCATTATACACAAAATGGATAAAAATTCATCATCCTTCAAAGAATTACTTTTAGTGACAAATTTTACATACTTGCTTACACCTAGATGAAAATAACTATAGTTAGGTACTGTTCATATTGGAAATGAAAGAAAAAAAAACTATCTACAGCTCCGTATCAGTATTTAACACAATTTGTCATGTTTTTTCATGAAACACTTAGCCCATGTGCAGAATATGTTTTGAATTAATAATTGCGGCATCAAAATACTTATTTCTGAGATAAGTAATAATTTCCTTCTAAAAACATAGCTTTCAGTTGTTATTATAGAAGCTACTTTGCGTAACAAAGTATGCGACTGATGTTTTTGTCTCATTAAAACAGAATAATATTATCCAAATAAAAAATTGAATGATTATTATTTTCAAAAACTGTTTCTTCAAAATATTATATAATCTCAATTTCTTATCAGTTACAATAAACCATTTCTGTATTTATCACTAAAATTATACAATTACATTAAGTCATTTAAATGGGATTTACGAGAAATACATTATTGCTCATAATGAGATGTATTGTTGATTCATAAATACGAGTTAAATTATTAAATATTTCCATCATAAGCCGCTATTTTATCTATTAAGAAAAAATAAGCTATATAAATTTTCATAATGAAATAATTATGCATGTTTGTAAAAAAGGCAAGTTCTTAAATAAATTAAATTTTAAAATTCACATTTCACTACGATAAATATCAAATTTGAGTCTCTGAACAGATTCAATACAATATGAGGGAAACAAAGATCAAATTATAATATACCATTATCTAAACCCCACATATACTTCAGAAACAAATGCTAAATTTTATTTTAAAGGCAAAAGTATATGAATTCTCTTTTCTGAAATAGACCTATCAGTTTCTAATTCATCCTAAATACAATGAAGTCACATAATAATTATATCTTTGGAAATAACACAAAATTTCTTGTGTGAAATGAAAAATATTCAGTAGAATGTGGTCAAAGACAGAAAATTTAATATGCTTAAACTGTTACTCATCAACTTAAGGAAAACTAAGAATTTTCTTTTTTTTAGAAATAGAAAGTACTTTTTGTATCCAGGCAACAAATATGACCCCTAAAAAGGCATTGGAATGTTTGTGTGGACCGTTTAGCAGAACTTGATAAAACTTAAATTTTCTGACACATTTTATCTACTTCTTCACAAGGCTCTTTAAATAAGGCTCCAAGTGTCATAAGTCATGGCTGTAAAATGTATCTAGCAACCATATCTCTGCTGGTATTAGAGTTTTGAATTATTAAAAATGATTATTTTAAATTTCAAACTTTAAGTTAGGAAGCAAGGAGAGAGAATAAATTCTGTTAGAACATCATATCATCATTTGAGAGAAATAATTATGTAGTAGTTTAAGTTAATATTATCAAAATTATATATTGATTCATGTTTGAAATTATTACGTTTCCATTTCCATCCTTATTAAAGTTTGCAAGTTAGCTCATAGTATGTTTTAATTTGCTCAGAACATGCTTAGATTATTTTGCAAAGTTAGCCTAGTTAATTCTCTTAGTATTAACTTAAAAAATCATCCACTTGATTAAAATTGTACATGGATTATTGAAAATCTTCTGATGTTATATAATTCTTCATCGAAATCATTAATAAAGTATGGAGTAATAAAAACACATAATAAATCAATCACACTTGATAATTATAGTCATTGAAAAAAAGGCCAAATATACCAAAAACAAGAAAAATGACTGAATCATAACACTTAAAAGATTAAAAAAACAATAATACTCAAATGAATATGAAACTTAATGATGGAAAACACTTAAATGCATTGTATTAAGGGATGAATTATGGATGGAAAAACTTAAGTTGAACCTTAAGAGGCAACAAAAATCATCCAAAGTTTTTTAATGCTGCTTATTCTTTCACACTATTAAATTTATTAATAATCCATTGACTCTTTTAAATTAAAGTAAATGTCAATAACTATTTGTGAAATAGTATGATTTAATACCAAAAATTTTACAAGAATAGAAAAGGAGCATTCATAAGGGAAAAATAACTCATACTAATCACTGGTAGTACAGAACGTGAAACTTTAGTTTTCCATCACTATTAAGAAATATAATTTCTATGAAGTATTTTAATTAGACAAACCTTTTGAGGTAAAATGTTGATAGTAAAGAATTTAAAATAAATGAAAATCTGAATGGAATATAATTTCCTTAGAGAGAAAAGATAATGATCCTAATTAAATATACAACTTCCATTGATGTAAGAAATATAATATACATATAATCTTTCAAAGATTCATAATAAAAACAACATAATTGTAACAATTAATATCTTGAATCATTTTTAAAAAATCATCAAGAATAAACTTAACAATACCAAACTAAAGGAATGCCATAATTAATAAAAAATCTCAAAAATAACAATAAAAAGAAACAACAATCAATGCATACCTCCCCCTTGATTTTTCTGAACATAAGCATCTGAAATAGCTACACCATCATATTTCTGCTCTTTGACAACTGTTTCCAAGGAAGGTTCCTTCTTATTTGCAAGCCCTTGCTTGGAATTCCTGCACACTGGTGTTGAAATCTGTAAAATGGGGAGTGATCCATTGCTAGAGTAATTAAAAAGCATGATTGCTCCACTATCTCTCCAGATAAATGGCAAGTGTAAACAAAGCAATTAATCAAATGCCAAAAGAAGCTACAGGAATTAGCATCCTGCGACCTAACTTCTGTTTGCTCTATGATAAGAGAAGTAAGATAATGCCAAGTGTTCAATGATTGGAGAAAATGTTTTGACTAAATTCTCCTTGGCATTCTTCTTCATGTGGAATAAATGAAATTATAAGAGAAAGAAAATTTAAGGCTGTTAATTGGAATAAAAAAAACGAATGTTAGGCAGCAAAACTTCTCCAAACAAAACATGGTCTTCGTGAGACAAACTGCCTCACAATAAGTGTCCACATCAACCAATAACAGCATTTATTTATTAATCATTAGCACAAAGATATTGTGATCCAATTCACAAATCTTACAATTTCCAAACAAAACAAACATTCCTCTCAGTGTTCATGGAAAATAATTTCCATTTAGCGAGCCAACTACTAGAACAAACACAGGACATTTTTACTGTAGGGTGATGAGTCTACATATGAAGGATGAATGAAAGGATAGGAAAGAAAAGTGGAAGAAACATCTTAGACAGTAGAGACAGACATGTAGCACATGAGTTTTAATGAAATTTCTTTTGATGAAAAATGGTACAAAAGAGGATATCCTCTTTGATTTGTTAACACAAAATCTACAACATGAAGCAATTGACAGCAACTACAACATATTTCCACAATTCCCAAAAAAGGCTATGTATGGGTCCAACCACGTACAGAGGTCACCACATTCCCATTCATTCCCCACATTTTCATACACACATTACAGTATGTACAGTATTTACATCACCAACACCATCTACATAGACCCCAATAGTACAGCTATTGTTTACAGTGAGCCATTGAGAGGTTTAGAAGGGTTCATCACCTCTCCCTCTCCATCAGATTGGCTAGCATCTCCAGTGTTTATTCCGCTGTCCTCGTTGGCATGGTAAACCACAACCTTGTCTACCTGATCCTCTGATTTTACTTGAACTTGTGGAACTATTTCTTTCTTTAGCTCAGGCACATGGATGTCAGGTTCTCTGGCAACTGGGAGACTTTTAATTGTAGAACTTTCTAGGTTTCTGAAGCTGGCCAGCTTTTCCTTGAAGCTTATTCGCCTTTAAAAAATGCATCATTTTAAAGTAAAGAACAGGTTTCTTTTAATAAAAATATTAGGAAAATGAAGCAGAAAAGAAAATAGCTACTGGCAAATTCAACGATAGAAACGTGATAGAGAATTATTGTACTTTATAAACACAATTACTACACCTTTCAAAATTAACTACTTTGAACAATGTTTTATTTACTTTACATATCTATATGGTAGAATGAGTCACAAACTATATGTTTTTACTCCTGAAATGACAATTTAAAATGTTTTCTTGTAAATTCTAAAATTGGAAGAGAAATGGGATGGAAATAAATCAGTGAAAAATATGACAAACATTTTTGTACGAAACTTAGGAAACTTCGTTGAAGAATGAATCCCTGACACTTGAACTTATCAAATTCATCAAAAACAGCAATTTTTAATTATTTATATTTAAATTTGAGGGAATATTCTATAAAATTACTTAGTATTTTAACTTTTTTGGGACCACATTTGCTAACCAGTATTTCCTTATTTTCAAA
This sequence comes from Ladona fulva, assembly GCA_000376725.2. Lineage (NCBI taxonomy): Eukaryota > Metazoa > Arthropoda > Insecta > Odonata > Libellulidae > Ladona > Ladona fulva. The sequence goes on along the minus strand of KZ308385.1, from coordinate 672,157 downwards.
TGAATACAAAGTATTGATTGAATTTTATAAACAATATATTTAGTCAACATCTGCATAGGAATAGATATCATATCAGACTTGAATGAGAAAAATTTCCAAAAATTAACCAATCACACAAAATCAATACTTCTCAGACACAGAAATGATAGCTTTAATAAAATATTTTTATAGCATACAAAGATTGAATCACTAAACTAAAAAATCAGACAACTAAATTAAAATAATCCTAATAACTTCATAAGCTTATCATTTTCTCAGTATGATGTACAAATAATTTTGTTTGTCAACAATTATAAAAAATTGAGCAGTTCACTTAAACCTGCAATCTTATGAAAATGGCAGAGATCAGATAAGTAATTAACCTATAGAAATTCTGTGACTATTCATAACTAATTAGAGTTACCAGCGAAAATGAAACTGCCCTGAGATATGTTACTTAAAGAATACCTAATTCTATATTTGGCTGAGCTGAACATATTTAACTTAGATTTGCATGAAATGTAATACCTCAAAATTTCATCCTCCGTTTCTTCTTCAGTTTCTACAGAGCCATCCTCAGTTTCTTCATCAACAGTCCAAGACTGAGCAGAGTTCTTAATAGAATCCAGAGTTGAGGGACCATTGCTTTGTTTCTTGGGAGAAGATGGCCCTACAGGCAAACCATTCCTCTCATCTGGAAGAGTAGCTATCACTTCTCCATTTTTACGTTCCATTATAGCAACCCCTCCACTGTTCCTACGTTCTGTGTAATTGACATATTCTTGGATGGCTCTCTCATAAGTATAGATCTCCTCCTCAGGACCTTCCCCATGGTTTCCATTATCGCCTTCGTTACCGTTATTGCTACGATCATTGTTGTTATTATTATCTTGTGCTTTGGTACCATTTTCTTGGGTGCTTGGCCCTTCCCGTTCAGTTTCTGCTTCGCTCTGTTTGCACCAATTCAAATAGAGATTTTTGGGATTTACGGATTAGCACATAACATACAGAAAGACAAATTGCACATAATTTAGCTTCCATTGCTATAAAAAATGATTTCTTTTCTGTGAAATTAAGGTTCATACATAAAACTTGGTTATTAATTATTGACACCCGTATCTCCCTTCATTTCATTAAGTTTGTTAGGTGACAATAGTTAAATTCTTAATTGATCACAAATCAAGTGTTTGAACCAAAGACAGTACATATAACAGAAAATGACAAAAAATTTAGTATGAAAACTTCATGAAAACATGAAATACATGCAGTGAAATGAATTTCAAACACAAAACGAGATTTAAAAAATATTCATGGTAATGAGTGGTTTGAGTAACTCACCACCTGTCCACCACTATCTAGTCCACTCAGACTTGAGGTAGCACTGGTACCATGGTCACTTCCTGCACCCCAGTCCTGGTGCTCTTTTGAGGTTGCATTAGTTACTTGACCACTCTCTCCACCAGAGGTATTGATTCCCAAAATATCATCTTCAGGCTCATCATCAGCAGGATATGAAAGACCAAGCAGACCAGAACTTCTCCTGGTCATACCTCTGGAACTCCTGAGATAAAAAATTTGCATTGATGAAAATTGTTTTCATGGAATTCTTAATCTTAGCACCAAAATATAACATAATGGAAGGAAGAGCAAGATGTTTCACTACATTCATACAATGGTTAAAATAATGCATAGAAGAATTCAATTTGGTTAATGTAATAACCTTCTAAATTGTATGTAAAGAAATTAGAAAGACAGGAATTAATAATATGCATCAAAGAGCTCACCAAGAAATTTTTTTCTCTTAATTATGCTATGGTTGCATGTTCATTTCATTTTATAAAATGATATAGAAAGTTAAATATTACTTGAAGAAGTCTTTGTGAAAGATTAAGGAGTGTTCTTTCAGATGATTGTAACAGTAATGAATTTCAAAGGCCAAATAAATTTTAATTAAGTCAAGTTATCTGTCAATCTCTAACTCAAATGAAAATAAATGAATTACTCTGATAAATATTTTACAATTAGTTGCATTTGCAAAAAAAGAGAGTTCGACTTTTAAATACTATAAATTCATTTCCTCATTGAACATGTTCCCTGCCTAACAGAAATGTAAAGTCCACCCATTTTCAATATAAAAAAATATGGAGATATCCGAAGGCCCAAAGAAAGGGGGAAACTAAATAAAGAGACCCAGTGGATGTGAGTGCATAGGAAACTGAAGCCTGCGCATGGCCACTATAGTGGCCATGGGCCTCCAAAGGGGGTTACCAATTGCCATGCGCAGGCTTCAGTTTCCTATGCGCTCACATCCACTGGGCCTCATTGTTTAGTTTCCCTCTTTCTTTGGGCCTTCGGATAGCTCCATATTTTTTTACATTGGTATTGGGTGGACTTTAAATATTTCTGTTGGGCAGCGAACATGTTATAAGATCTTGGCTTAACCTATCAATAGCCCTGAAAATTTTAAGCTGGAAGATATATTATTATTTTTGTACTTCAAAAATTATCAAATGTCATTGCTGTATTTCTAATACTCTTATGATGTTGAATAGGGATTACTGAGATTTTCATGTTATCAGCTGTTGAGTTCAACCATAGAAATCTCTGCCTTTTGTCCAAACTTCCCACTATTAACAATAATAATTTCTTCATTTAACGTCTCAGATATTGCATCAGAGTAAAATTAATAATCATAAGATAGAGTTTCTGAAGGTAAAAGACAAATCTGTGACCAGTAGGCAACTTGTAGATTAATGTGGAATATTTTTGAAAATTGTGAATGAGCACAAAGAGAACTTAATAAAATCAACATACCTTTCTTCCATCATTTCATTGAATGTTTTGCTCTTTCTTCTTCCTGTAACAGCCCAAACGGAATCTTCTTGTTCAACCCTGCGAACTTCCTCCACTCTCTCCACAATGTGTTCAACACGTTTGCGGCGGCTACTCTTCCAGTTGTCCAAATTCTGAATATAAGAACAATTAACTCTCAGCTAACTTATAACATCGCAAGGGAGCTCATAGATAAACACAATGCAGAATAATTAGATCAATGAGATCATTAAAGAAAGGAAACAATCACAATTACCAGATTCCTAAAGATAAGGAAAAAATTAAAATTGTAAGGAGGAAAACAAAGTACAACCCTGTCTCTATCATTCCTTTCATAGATTCATTTTTAAGTAAGTTCCAATATATACATTTTTCCTAAAAAATAGTGAATTCTAAAACATTTCAAAGATAAAATAAACTTTTTAAAATCTTTTTTCGGTCAGGATTAATACTATACAATTAAAACCTACAACTAGTCAATTCCTGGCAACCAGTATAAATAAAAAGGCATGAAGACCTCATTAGGTGTTCTGCTGAAATGATTAAAAACTGACCACTCTTATAGCTATTATTTAAATTCAATGCTTGAAACTTTGAACATGAAAACTACAGAATTCATTTCATAGACTTAAAAATCCATGCAGATAATCGGTAACTCAAAACTAAAAATTATTCATTTAAAAACAGAGAATAAATAAGACTGGATACATAAAATGGATAAGTGAAATTTGCTTAATTACTCAAAATTTAAAACTAAAATGCAAGGAGTTACATTGAAACTTCAATAATCATACAATAGTAGATTAATCACCATCACAAACAAAAAATTGTAGGTAAAATAAAAAATTGGCATCAATCAAAACATAAAGAATTTAATACACAAGAGCATTCCAGTCTATAGGAATTGTAGCAGCTGCAAGGGGCACTGCAGATAGGAGGGTTGTCAAACTGATGCAATTACACCAATAGAGAAGGAATGAATTTATATAATTAATTTACTTTTCAAATAAGACCGTCCCGTGACATAACCAGCTTAATATGCTTTGTAAACATTAAAGTGGTCATAAAAACATTACTATCAATTGCTACTCTACCAAATGCCAAAATTGTTGCAGCAAAAGGATGCAGAGGCAAAGTTCTGCCAAGAGCATGAGAAACCTAAGCACCCTCCTGTTAATACTTCTCATTAGTATGTAATTGTGACAGTGAAAAGCACTTGGGAGTGTAGGATAAGGTGTCAGAACTCAAACTCACAGCTTGCCAATCCTCCTCTGCTTCTTGGCTTAATTTCCTTCTCCTTTCCTTCTCTTCTTTCTCTCTGTCAACAACACTTTGTACAGGCTGGCCAAATAGCTTGGGAGGAGCCACTTTGACAAACTGCAAGGGATTCACTGAGACACGAGGTGCTGTGGCAGCCGTTGGAAAACGAGTTGTGACGAACTCAAGGCCTCCTCCACCTCCAGTGGAGTCCTGTGGGATACAAATGGCCATGTGAAGTAACTAATTACTCTTCATATCTACAGGAATTCCACAGATCCTCAAAATATAATTATACATAATTGCATACATTAGCATATAATATAGAATACAGTAATAACACAACTGACAAGAATTCTGAAAGCAACACAATTTCAATGCAAATCAGTTACAGTTAATAATCATCTACAGTTCCTATTAGACTTGTTTCACTAAAATTAAAAATATCTCACATTATTCTAAAAAAGGACCATTTTTATAGGAATTAGAGGTTTATGTTTAAAAAAGGTCACTAAGTGGTTATCTCCCAATAAATTGCATTGTTATCTACCTTATTTTCCATAGTACTATAAGGAGAGCTTGCATTCTATACTAAAAATAAATTTCTAAAAAATTATCAATCACCAAAATCAAAAAATAAGTTTCATTGAAGGATATCATCCACAAAATGTTGGTAACAAGTAGTTATGAATTTCATTTAGGATCAAGGGCCAGTTTCAACTAATCATAGCCAGGTTTTCTTGATATCATGTCAATCTTTTAACTAGATATTAAAAATTAGCCAAGTCTAACCATTACAATATTTCAACATCACTGTATTTCAGTATCATTATTATAATCCTACTTTGTTCTAATATTTTGCGGTCTCTTAGAAACTGTGATTCGTCTTTAGGACTTCTTATTTTTCAGAATTATCGTAACGCAATTGCTAAATTCCATGCTGCCCAAACTTGAGGGGGTTATAAATCCAATTAATTAGAGTTTAATGATTCAAAAGTGAGGTAAATTCTCTTCCATGAACTTTAACTTATCATTACTATAGCATGCAATGATTGTGAATTTAACACATGATTATAAAATACATTCTCTAAGGGGAGATATTTGCAAAACGTTTTTACAGCTCACCTCACAGATATACTTACAACATTAAGGTTTTATATTTATCAATGTTCACCTTATTCAAATCAAATTTTAAAAATGAATATTCTTAATATATAAGCCTACCTTTCTGTGGGGTGGTTCCATGTTCTCTTTTGCAGTGACAGGCATCTTTGTCTATTTTTGACAACTTATGTGCCAATGAATACTTTCTTTGTGGGATGATCAGGTCATCCGAGGGCAGCGTCAGATGAGAGGCAGCCTCTCATGGCTCAAAGAAGACTTGAAGTGAGCTCTCTTACTCAGTCGATCAGGACATGAAACTCGCAGCAGATTGAATTCTGCAAGGTAATAAAAACTTTCTTTAATGTAATACAGTAATAATTAATTTTTTTGTAATCATAAATTATTCCTGCCACCAGAACTTGATTGATGGAAAATTTTTCACTTTCCTTTTGGTAAAAGATAGGAGAAAATGTATTTTTCATTTCCTTCAACCTGTCTAGTCCATAGCAGTGATATTATGAAAGCTACTGAGGTATGAGTGACAATGACTAATTGAATTGATAATTTAATGCCTTGAAAAGTGTTATCAGCTCACTGTGCTGCACTTGCATGGACTTGTTCCATTAATTGCAATCTGGCTGAGTGAGGATAGCAAGGAGAATCTACCTCACTCCTCATCATGGCCACTCTTATTCTCATAGGCTAAAAAAAACATCTCGGTTACTGAGGAGAGGCTGACGAAAAACTGCCGCACTTCCGAGTACACGTGATTGGTATAATTAAACGAAAAAATAAGAAAGTAAAAGGAAACTAAATGCTATACATTTCCGGAATCGGACCAATGTCAAACTGAACATATCCCTCCCTATCAGACGGTTGGATATAAACAACGTCATGCCTTTGCGCCCACGGAACTTCACGCCTTTCAAAGGATTCCCGCATTCAAAAGAAGCGCCGCTATTTCCATCTCTTCTAAGGAGCCGCGGGGAAAGAAGTCTCTCGTTTAGGAAATTAAAGCAAAAAGCCCACGATCTGACACGGCGCCCGATCAGGTGTAGCCAAGGTCGCGCCGTGCGAGCATTCTTCCTGCTCGCAACCTTCCGGTGACATTTTAGGAAGGCGTGACTCAACGAACGCCAATAGAAGCGCGGGAGTCCTCGATCTCCCCCAGTTCTGAATGCTCTTGTTCTGGAAGCAAAGCATCGGACGGCGGCGGCTATGAACACGCGTGACTCAAGGTTGCATCTTTTTTCGACGACCTCTCTCACGCTGATTCTGCATGTGTCAGCCGCTGCAAAATTCAGCGCACGGGCTGTTTCGTAATACGTGGACAAGATGATGATTCTTATGAATCCTATTACGAGGACTAAGAAATTGAGACGATGCCAATGGTAGGGTATGAGTCGGGGATTGTATTTAAGGAGCACAATCATCGGAGAGATGATTCCTCTGAGGGAAAAAAATCGCTGGATTTCGGACGTGAACGAAGCAGAAATCGACTGTAAAGGCTTGAGTAACGATTTCCAATATTTCGTCGCGGTTTTTTACGACAAAAGCTTCACGGAATGCTCTGGAAAGAAGTCCGTGAAGCACGTGAAGAGCTGCGCTGCCCGACAGGGAATTTATCAGCTGTTGATTATATCTGGATTCTTGTGAAATGCTTATCTTTAACAAGCGAAACGAGACCATTCAATGTTATTTCGCTCAATCAAAAAAATGTCGAAATAAAGGTATGGAAATAGAATTCGGTGACCAACATTAAAAGGCTTTCCTGATTTTTCCACTACAACTATTCGACTCACCGTCCGCAAACTAAGTCTGGCGACTTCTGAATCCATTCTCATTCTCGAACAAAATTTAGAATGTTTACACCACTTGCAAATTGGCCTCCAGACGTAATTTACGCGATCATGAAGCGCGTAGCAAGGTTGCCAATGAGTTTATTCACATATTTTTATCGTTCCGATAAAAGAAACGTTCTTTCATTCAAGCCGGCATTCAGCACTAATTTCACTCCCTTAAAAGCGTTAGTTACTTCCCAGGGAATCATGCGATAAAAAGTCTACCTTTGAGAGAGACGCACGCAGAGCCAATCAGTCACCCACTAAAAACCATAACAGACTCATCGCGACCTTCGGAATTCCGAGCTTAGTGCCATGCTCCACTTTAAAAAGACTTTGAAACCCTTTTACATGAGAATAATAGAAACTTTTGTTGGAGAATCGGTTGTGATAACAATGGTTTGCAGAAATATGTGACGGAAATTAATTAGCGTGTCAGCGAATCGCACCTCTCGAGCAAAGGGTGCCTGCAGATGTTTCAACGCCTTCAGGATCGAGGCTGCTAGAGAAGAAGCGTGACTTATAAATCACGGGTATATAGAGACACGGCGGTATCTCAAGTGTTCTGGGGACGGAAATAACGCAAGGGTAAGGTCCTGGCTTAGAGCAGCTGAAGCAAATAAGGGGAACGGATGGACAGAGTCATGAACATCGTAGGTACAAGAATAGACGAGGGCGGTGACAGATTGTCCGTGGGATTCGACTGGACATATTGAATAACCGAGATGGATGTAAATGTGCTGCTTTAGAATGATACATAAGGAATCAAGTGACAGCAAATCCATTGGGAAAACATAAAAAAACGTTCATTAAAAGGAACGTTCAAGTTTCTCTGAAACAAAAACTGAAGTCCTTACACACTGACAATGGCATAGTTATCGAGTAAGCTGAAAAAATATTATTTTATGATGAAATTTTATTTTCACGATAAAATATATAAAACCGGCATCTCGTTGATAACAACATGTTCTAGATAAAAGATGCGATCAGACATCGCAACATTCCACGTAAAACAGGTAAAACATACATAACTGAGAAAAATACTTGTTTTGCGGGTTTTAAACGGAGTTTCGGGTGGAATATTAGGACGGAATCTACCACGCAGACACATCGCCAGTTAATTAACACACCACAAAACCAATTCCATGGCTTTACCTTCCATAATGTGGCCACAACATTAATCAATTGGAAATTTATCACTTTATTAGTAAACACTTCATGATACCTTTCCCCGAATACTGGATCTTTGTCCTCAAGGAATGAACGGAATTGAGGCGTTCCGACGGATTCAAAACGAAGCAATTTTACACCGCTCAAACGAAATGAAAGAAATCGACAACAATGACAACAAAAATTCCGATTCCCAAGGTACTGTTTATTCACACTTGCGTTAGCGCATTTTCCCAGCAGTTACTAAACACAATGTATCACATCGGAAATAATCTCACGTGTTTCGTGACGTCGCCGCAACGTGCATTTCCACAAAGTAGGTTAAATTTTAAGCGCTTTAATCAACATTAGACGTCTCCGATCGATCACCACGACGGCACAAGCACCCGCAAACAGAAACACGTCGATGACTCGCAATCCTACACCTTCCGCAGGCACAATTTCGAGGGCGTGCAATGCAAATCTGGGCGCGTAACCTATCATGATCCTCGAGGAACGCGGAAGAGCGACTCAAGAAAGTGGAAGAGCGCCCGAGTGAGAGAGAAGGAAAGAGTGCGGCATTCATCCCATTTCTGCCGCCCAACTGGAATCCGATCGATAACAAAACCAAAACAAAAACGCGACTCGGTTTAATTCCTCGCCGAGTCCTGCCAAAGACGAACACACACACACGCGGGCTCACAGGAGACACGGAAACAAAGGGAAATTCCCGGGAGGCGCTCGGGGAACAAAGAGCAGACTCTCTCCTTCTTTTCCGTTTTGAAACACAGAAAAAACACAACGGGTAAGCTCCTAGAAACGGCATACGTCGGCGAGTTTTAATCACGTGCGGGGGAAGAAACCGAGAGGTTCTGGAAGGAATACCATCGGGAACAGGAACGATCCTTCACCTTTTTCCTAAAACTACGGTGGAGATAGTCCTTCGCTCCCGGGGGAACGACGACCGGCGTATCGAAAAACTTTAACGCCGGGAGAGAGTCCGCGACACGGTATTCGTGGCCCCACGGCTCCGCTGCCGAAGACGCCGCTGACCCTTCCTATCCCCTCCACTTCCGCCCGGCAAACTCGATGTACCGTTTCCCCACTCCCTACTTCGGGAGACCAGTCTTTCTCTACCCCTCGTTTCTTTCACGCTTCTTTCCCTCTTGAGAACCGTGCGCCCACCGCCACAGTCCGCCACAGACTGACGAGTTAAAAGGCACGCGCCTCCTACGGCGAATCTGCGATTCATTCGTTGCGGTGGCGGCGCTGAGGAGAGAGGGGGGAGGTGGGGGGAGTGATTCAGTCTCGAGGATACACGTATGCGGGATGGCGGGGACGAAGAGAGATTTTTGGCACAATCCTTCGGAACCCGAGGGGTGCCGCGAAAGGCGATGGAATGCTACTGTGTGACGGATTGCGGCAGGGCTCTAGAAGAGTGTCGCAATAGGGCCCGCCGAAATCGCCAATGTCAACTGCTTCGTTGCGGAATGACTGACCTGTTGGGAAGAGTTTTTTCAAGGAAATCCTCCGAGGAAACGAGTGGAGGTCCTCGCGGGATCTTATGGTGTGGTGGAATATGGACTGGAAAAAGGAGCCGGCTTCCCGGAATGGATTTAAAAGGGTATTAACATGCGTCGGGGTTGTCAATGACGGAAGGTTGCCGCAAGACGCATTCATTTACCGAGATAAAGTGGAAATATCGTATATAAAGGAGGATCATTCCGCCAAAATTATTTTTGAGGGAAAATTCAACGGCATGACCATAAATATTTCCATCTTTCATTCCAGATGGAGATGTTTAGGTACTCCCGGATGGCCAAGTGGGTAGCGCGTTCGACTTTGGTTAAAGCAGTCCCGGGTTCGATTCATGGTGGAAGCCTATAAGTGCGAAATTTCCTCAGCTGTCGAAACACTTTTAAGAAAATACTTTGAAGATATTTAAGCGATAGCTATGAATAAAGCGAATTTCTATCAAATGCGGAATATAAGTACGAATAGGTGGATGTACTAATATGACAAGCAGACGAATACCTTCTTTGAAATCAAATTTGATGCCGGTGAGCTTTTTGGAAATATAGAAATTCTTTTCCTTTGTCTCACAGGTTATAATGATAACTTGTATATCTCGTTCTCTATGAACATACCTCAACACAGGACCGGCTTTGGGCAGTGATCAAGCAAGGAAACTGCCTCGTTAAAAGGAGTCATATAAAAAAATAGGAAATGAGTAATGCAGTTTTGCACATGATGATGAGACACTAAATGAAGCCGGGATTAGTGAAATGTTTGAGGAGTGTAAATAATGTTGTTAAGAAACTCTTAAAAGATAGATTAAAACAGATAATTGAAGGTAGTAAATGATAATAGTCAACACCTACAATGAATACGTGTGCATGGAGGGTTAAAAAACTAACGAAGACAGCGAGTTTGCTACAAATATATCCTTACGAAGCAAATAATGGAGCCAAAACGATGAGAAGAGAAAAAAAGAGAAAATACGTAAAAGTATTAAATACCAGGTAATACGAAAGAAAAAGATGTAAGGTTATTATTAACTTACAGATTTCTTAATAACCTTACATTAAACTTTCATGTACACAATGCTATGTTGATGTCTTAGTCTGACATATAATTGTTCCAATAGTTATCTTATTCTCATATTTGTAACGGCATTTGTTTCTTAGGTTTGGTATAACTTGATAGATTAAAGAGCATATATGTTAAAATAATGAAAAATATAAGTTAATAAATTAATATAAAAACAGATTATTAATCAACGCAAATGAGCCGAATTTGAAAGCGTGGGATGCCAGTTAAAATCACTGAGGGCTTCGATACGAGTTCTACCATGAATGTCAACTTCCATATGGACCAGTGGTTGGGCTACATAAAACCAATATCCTGACCGACCACCATTACCTCCATAACTGACGCCAGGAATAATGAAAATTAACTCAAGGAAGAGAGAAATTAGAAGCAAATCGTTGCTTAAGAGCGGCATTGTTTCCATATCCGATTAATTCTACGCCGAAATATAATTCCACGGAAAGAACATTCCATAAATATTCCGATTTAGATGAACGGATTCTGTTTTAGATTAGATTACACTAGATACAACAGTGACTTTATAAGGATGTGACTGTAGCAAATAAGCGTCCTTAGGTGTGAACGTAAGCAAGAAATGTAAGTGGCATGTTATTCATTTCCAGACGACGCAAACACGTTATTCTAAAAGAACGGTAGACAGGGAAGACTTGTCAAATACCAGTGACATCCTTAAGGGGAGTAAATTTAGGCATGTGCCAGGAAAATAACGAGTTACGACCTGTTAACTCACTGGAATGGACGTGTCTCACGGAAAGTCACCGAAACTCGCGCATTTTGCGACAGCGAGGAGGCAGAGGAATTCAATGCGGATTCACTGGGAGGTGAAATTGCAAATCCATGGAGGAATCTCATTAAAAAAGAAAACCTTGCCCTTCACCTCGGAGGTGAAAACCCGCATTGCATTTTTGTTCCTCAAGTGAACAAACTACAAGGCAATGGATATGATATTCAAACTTCTTGCTAAAATACTAACCCGGCTCATGCAACTCATAAAACTGCGTCAGATAAATACATAGCGTCCATTACGTACGAGTTCAATTGGAAATACTTGCAAGTTTATGGGTATACGTGAGAGAAAGAAACTGTATGAAGGATTTGAAAGTTTGACGTATGTAATCTTTTTCTAATATCGAGGTATTTAATTTAAAAAAATTTTAATTTAACTTAAAAAGTTTCTTATTCTTCAGAATCACTGCTGACCCAGGGCTTCAGTAGAAGAGAATGTAAATTGTGTTCTTTGAGCGGCTAAACGAAAATCGCGGCGGTCCAAAGGTTTAGAAGCCAGGACAAGAAGAGAGCATCACATAGGAATTCTATACACTAGTGTTTGAAAAATTAAATTGTGGTTTAAGACTTCTGCTGTACTTCCTCTTCTTGTGAATTAATGGATCAGCAGTGGCTGTGAAAAATAATTAATTTAAAGCAATCCTTTCAAAGATCATTTCTATCTAATACACATAAAATTTGCTACTACTTCAAAGTTCACACGAGCTTGTTGGATATCCTGATCTTTTTATGAACATCAAAATCTAAAATGAATTATTTAATACGTTGGCTTTAATTGAGGTTGGGTTAGAATTCGATTAGCTGGCATTCTGTTGCAACTTTATTTTTAAGTCGTGAAGTACCAGAAATTTCAACATTCTTCTTTCAATCAATAACCTTTCATCGAATTCAAAGCAACAACTTTGCGGAAACCACTGAACATTGTGAAAAAATGATCGTTTTCTTGAAGTTTTTTGATTGGGAATGTTTTTTATTGATAACCCACAATTTTATCTCGGAGCAGATCCAGAGGTTATCGAGTTAAAACGGAGCGAGGTGCACTCGACGTACCTATAACCACCATTGATTCTTATCAATTTTTTATCGACACCTCAAAATTTTATACTTCAAAAAAAGGCAAATCTCGTTAAAGACTCAGTAGAAACCGATTATTTAAGTATTGTATTTTCGATATTTAACGGAATATAGGTGAATCGAATCAGAAAATACTTCGTACAGATCTTTATGACCAGTCGAATAAAATTTTCTTCTATTACTTAGACTCACGTTTACATTAGTTCAAAGAAACACTAGGCATCAAAGGATGAGATTTGAGTTCCCAATTGAAAGAAAGGACAAAAGAAACAAAGAGTTCTTTTCAGTTTGTTCGTCATTGAACTCAAGGATAAAATTTCTTTCGTTGATGGCCTATTTCAAAATAAACAAATTGAATCAGGGAAACGACAACGATTTGAATGTAATTTCACTTTATAATTACGACATCGATGAATATAATTTACAGACTGTAAAAGCACTTGGTTAGGTTCTTTTAGTAACTGTAGTATTTAGTAACTGTGGTAATTAGTAACTGTATTAGTGCTTTCGCCTTTCTAAAGGCGTAGAAACGAAATATCAACGACAGCGGCGGGAAGCAAAGCTAACGAATCGCGATACGGCCGCATTAAACGAAGTCAACTGCGTTTCGATTCGTACAATTGAACGCCATAATCGATAACCGCGTTGAAAGGATGGTTAGAAAATCCAAAAGAGGCGCAAATGACCCGTGGATGTGAGCCAAGTATCCAACCTGTCGCAATGATTTTCTATCGACGGTCAAGGCCTGCCAGATCAAGCGTCACTCGCGGGAAGGCGCGGTCTCCTTCGATATATCGAAGAAGCGTGGGCATTTGATAGTTTTCCCCTCGCAAAATATATCCAACTTCAACGAATTTTCAAGCCCACTGGCCCTCCTTGACCCACAACGCTAAGATCGCGCGGGTGACTGCAAATCTTCCGAATCGTGCGGATACAGAGGGGAATCTCGCCGCTAATTAAATTGGCGTATAATTCTCGGAGAAACAAAGTCCAACCGCCAAGCGAGAAGGTAAATATCGTGCCGACCTCCTAATTAAGCAGAAAAAATAATTAAGCCTCTTGGAACAAATGAGCTCGCTCATCTCGGAAAAAAACACAAGGAAGTCAGAGAGTCTCGCGGAAAATCCGTGCGTTTTAGCACGGTAGTGACTAATTGAGTCGCCAATGATTAGCATAGCCACGCGGTACGCGAGTTACAAAAAACGGTCGTCCCCAATTGACTGCCTTTTTCTGTCCAACAAGAGGATAATTAGCCATATGCAGCTTGGGTGAAAATGTTTGGGCCTCCGCTGCAGAATTGCAAGACGATATTCCATAGTTTCGGAATGAGTGAGGGATCGGCTTGCTTGTTGAATACAAAATTCAACTTGATTTGATGGAATCGCCGTTAAGTTTCCTAATTCTGCATTAGTTAACGAATCTATTATTAAATGTAAACTCCACAAAGAGTCAGCTTTAAAAACTTAAAATACCACCGGTACCGCCTTCAGTTGTGTACAAGCCGTCAGATATCAATAGCTGTCTAATGTTTATTTGCTGTTTCGGACTTCAATAATATCAAAGATGATAATTGGATTTTATTATCTCATTTAACAATGATCGATTACTAATTATATCTTTCTCACTTCCAAAAGAACTTAAACGATCAATAATACGTGCGGTACGTGATGACGTTTACAACCATACTACCATGGAATTTCCCTTTAGTGCAATACACCTTATCGTCTAACAACGTATGCAACAAACAAATGAAGAATAAGCAATGATTACATAAAATGTCATGTACAGCCGTGCGAAAGAAACTTGAGAAGAAGAGAATTTGAGAAATACCTGAATCAACTTTGTCGATAAAAAAAACAATCGCAAAAACAATAAAACATCGAATAGTACCTATTATATAATGTTATTATAATTTAATAACATTTATATTATTCTCCACAAAATTTATTTAAATTTATTGTAAAAGTACTTTTCGTAGTTTTATTGAACTTGAGACGAATTTCCGAAACACCTCGTCTGATACTGAGTTTATATAAGACAATTTTTTTCCTTTGTACATAATAATCGAAAATGTATGCACAGAAATTCATAAAAAACTCATATAATTTGACCCAAATAATTTATAAACCATTGAGCCGCTACAAGCCGACGCGATAAAAAATGACTTAGTACTCCTTGATTATTTCCGACCTGTATTTCTACGAAGTTACGCCTTCGAATACAGAAATTTACTAACATCGTGTTGCCAATAGAAAGATCTTGCGATCTTAACCGAACCAATTCAAAAGGAAAACAGCATGGTACAACCTTCCACCCCCGCAGGAAGGCAAACGCGATAAAGATCTTCCATCGATCGATCCCGCAGACCCTTCAGCAAAACCCTTTCTTCTGTATTTTCTTCCGGCGATCGTTAAACAACCGGTCAAACGGTAATTTATGAAAACTACCGTACGAGAGAGTGCAACGCTAGTAATTAATTTAATTTCCGTTAGGAGGGAGAAGGTTGGCAGGAAAAAGCGATCAGGCTGGGGCAGTTTTTCGTGCCCGTTTTCTTTTCTTTCGGGAATTACTGGTACTGGATAGCATTGTGAGCGGCCGCCGCTCCATCTCTAATTACGGCAACCAATGGGAAGAAAAGTAAAACCTCTTTTTCTCCAACCCCTTCACTCTCGCGGGGGAACGCACCAAGGCTCGATCTGGTTTCTCCGTATTCTTCTTTTCCGAGTAGCCATACATAAATGCAACGGCAGAGAGGACGGTTAGGAGGACGAGACGCTTCTCTCTCTTGTTTTTGTGAAGAGCTGTGGAGATCGGAGACTCGCGTTCACCGTAATCCGCGGGGTAAGAAAGGAGAAGAATAAGAATTAGCGGACGGAGCGAGTGGGAGGACTGTCTTGATGCTCCGAAGATCATATCAATAAATCAAAAGTACAGCTGATACGATCATTCCGCCGGCCAAAGGAGTACTTAGTTACCGTCAACCTATTAATTTTGTTGAAAGTCTATACTAACAAGGAAACAATATTCCAAGAGAACCAAACTTACAAACTTTTCATACTGAAAAGTACAGTTTCATATTTAATAGAAGAAACTGTATTAATAACTTCATACATATATCAAAGTAACAATGTCTAAATACACCTAAATGTTAGCTCCGTCATTGGGTAACGTGAAGATGATTGAGTAAATATTGCGCGTTCTCATCTGCTCAGGGAAAGTTGCACATGGCTAGGTTTGCCATTACCATTAACGTAAATAAATCGCAGATAAGGTTGAAAAATATTTATGAAGATGAGTTGTTACAGCTCCAACAGTTCCCTTGTTTCTGGGACAAGGGAAATATTTCATAAGGATTGGTAATTCACGCTGAAAATTGAATCGACTATCGCCGTTTTCAATAGAAGGGCAACATTTCTCATAAATGTAGTTATAATTTATTTTCCAATTAATTTTCAACTTAATTTGCAATATTCAAAACTCACACTCATTCTGTTATAAACCATAATATGTAAACACCCAAAGTACTTTTTAGAGTAATGTGTAAAAGATATTGCAGATCACGAGCACTGATGTCACTCAATGGTAAAGAAAACGACAAAAGCCGAGTAATTTTACCGCAGGAAGAAGTTGAGTTCAATTCACAAAATATACCCAGGTATATAAAAAGTTTAAAAGTAAATAATAATGTAATCTTAAATCCACAGGAAATATAATGAAGATGCGGAAATATGCATTATAATGCGCTGTCTCATCAAAATCAAAGCAAAGAAACAAATATTTTAGAGGACCTACAAAGTGCCCTTGTGGAACATGCGCGTATTCGTTAAGTGAGTGATCCAGCAAATCATCATTTACACCATGTGATGGTCCTCTCCAAAGTTTTGTTTAGGGTGAAAAGCAACAGATGACGATCGCGGATGTCAAGGTTAGATCGCTGCCGTCCTACTTTATTGCAGAGAAGAAATTTAGGGTTTATAGCGAGCACAGAGAGGGAGGAATCGGCGGCGGCGTTGTTTAGCCGTATCGGGACAATAAAAGCGGCCGACGTTATCTTCGTATAGGAAGAGCGGTGATGAAGAGTTTATAATTCCGTTCATCGACATGTGAAAGCTCTCTGCTGGAGATTCATGACGAATTAATACGACCGTCTTCGTTTATTCGATGGGAAATTTTTAACCTTCCGAACAAAAGGTAAAAGGCGGCTTATATATCGTCCCGTCCGATCTAGCGCGGGTACTCGAAAGGGAGACCACTGCACGCGAGACCGTACATCAAAGATTCTCTCTCTGCAGACGCTTCTAAACTTTCTACCGAGAGGAGTCGAGGGTTAAAAAAATAATTCGCGTTCCAATTACAGCTCGAAAAACTTGCGGACGAAGAACACGAAGGACTGCACGTTGGCTTTTTACTTTCGTGATGCCATTCCCTCGGAAGAGAAACTGGAGTAAGGATGCTCGAGACGCGTCCTTTCCACTTATGTTTTCCGAGAGACCTATTTGCGTCGTGAGGAACTCAATTTGGAGCCAAAAGAAGCAGTTTCTCCTTGTGAGACAAAGGCATCCGTGATTTTGTAGTAATACTTGGCTCGCGAACTCATAGGGACGTCTTGTCCATTGTCTAGGAGATTCCAAAAGCTCGTTAGCAATTAAGGAGGTCTTGGGAGAGACCTTCGCTTCCGTAAGTATGCAGGTTGAATGACAATAACAATTATGACTTACTGGTGGCCAGGTCGAGGCGCCAATTTATCTTTAATAACAGCAATCTCATAACGCCCACATAATTGGTTCAGAATACAAATGAATACAAAATAAAATCACCTAACCGTTGAAAATTATTGATTATAAGGAAAGGCAACGTTGTTACTCGAATAGAAAACCCGAAACTAGGAAACGGAAAAGATGTGAACAGACACACGAAGAATAGCTCTACATCATTCAATACTATTATTGATTATTCATTTATAATGCAATTCACAACGAAAGTTTGAAAAGGGGAAAGCATAAATAATCAATGTTGCTAACGCTCGAGTCCCGGTTTAAAATGTGATTCATCGCTAACTACATCAGCTACTATACATCGCTACTATATTCAGGAAGAATGAAAGGATATTAGAACGGAAAATTGTCTTCCGTTAACGCTCATTTACACTCCTCACACTGCCTATTAATCATTGGAGTTTTACCGGAATAATTATAATAGGTGAAAGTTAGTCTCTTTCCTCACAGTATCATCACAGAGGATAATAATACACGTTTAATTAAACAGGGCTCGTCACGTAAGGGAATGAAAAGGGCACGGCACGTAAACAAAAACAGCTATTTTTGTGTTCTCTAGTCAAAATCAAGCACTTAACAAGGACACATCAAATATATTAAATATTTTACCTCTCTTTGGAACTGCAACAATATGGGAAAAAGGGCAAAAGCAAGAGATTTATCAATCGCCACTGAAAATCTGTTGGTGAAGGACGACCTTAAATGGTCGTAAATTCTGGAAGACAACGTAAACGGGGAATGTCAATAATTGACACGGCTTCTGTTCCGGATGAAGACTTTAGAATGAGGAAACACTTGACACGCGAAAGGATGCAAACCACGTTAAATGATCGTCCCCGGAAACCCTCCACGGGTTTGTTGTTCCAGAGTGGAATTGTAAACATAAACCATACTTTAACAGCCTCCGAAGGCACGCGTCCGGAAACCTAGATCCCATTCTTGCGTCCGTCATTAGTTCAATATTACTCGATTTCTGGTACCAGAGTACTCGCAAAGCACCGAGATACTTAAGCCTATACAGATATTTTAACGCAATGATATGAAGGAAATGGAAAGGTTAAAATGCGGGTTATTACTCAAATAGGTTCTCAGTAACAATATAAAATATAATGCTTATTTTCAATTGCTATAAACTTTTTGTGTCTTATTTGATCAAATGTAAGACCGAAAGGGAGCTTTTGAAGAACCGCTTTTCATACAGCTTAGAAATTTGATTTTCAGAATTAACCAAGTCCAAAAAAAATGCACTTTCGTAAGTAAGGGAAATCAGCTTAACTCTCGGAAATGCTCGACTTGATTATTCCATTTTGCATCTTCCACCATCTGTTTCAAATAATAAAGCCTTTTCTCAACACCAGGCTGCTGAGATTCATCCACATCTTCCGAAATAAATAAATTCTAGTTTAGAGTCATACTAGCTTTCGGTATGTTACTCCGACGTGTCGGAATCATACTGTTTTAGGCGAGTTAATGACATCCAATATATCAATAGATTAAATTTAAATAGATAATCAATAGATTAAATTTACCAAATAAGACAAGAATACTCAAGGGAAATCATCTCGGTAATACAGCTCATACTTAAAAATACGAAGAAAATACCGAAGTGCGAGAAACGATTCAGAGCTTGAAAATGCCACTAAAATCGTACCATTCTCCCGCACGACATTTCCTCGGCCTTAATGAATCGGACCCTTCGATAAGCGATCGACACTCTCCGGAAATCGAACGGAAAAACAAACTTTGGATGGAGAACGGGCGGGGACTCGAGATAAACTGGTAAACGGCCAATGTCCACCGAGATGTTTCCATAAGCGATACCAACACATGGCAGCAGGAGAGAGTTAAACTGGAAGCATCGATTGGAGGATAGCAGGGAATGGAATGGAAACTCGGGACGAGGGAATCGATAGAGGAGTTTGAAGAGGGAATGCAGATGGCCGGTTCATTTTTAGCTAAAGAGTTCAACGCCGTAAATTTCAAGCCGCCGAGAACCCAAACAAACTGCACGCTAGATAAGAGGATTGACATGTTTACGGCGTCGATAATTCAACCGATGTAACATTCGAAGCGGAAGGTGTACACCGAATAAAAAATGTGGTAGGATATTAGGAATTGGGAGAAATTCGTAACAAACGAGTATCGATGGAGAACTCATGGATAAATACCCCCTGGGCGAGATACACAAACTCTGGAGAAATGAACACCAGGTTCATGCACTTGGCGTGTTGAAGGACTGACAAAAGACTGCCTTAATTCCTGGTAGTTTAAAAATACACTACGGCACTTCACGAACTTTTCAGAATGAGCCGCCGATTTAAGAGACGCAGTTTTATGGAAACCTTGAGTTACGTAAGTACAGATCCCTTTGAAAAGAAACTCTCTTACGACCTTCCTCAAAGCTGGACCACGCAACCTGCGACTAAGAGATTAATCTACTCCACCGCACTCTTTCCAAACAATTCCCGTTGGGCGTCCAAACCGAGATGACTCCGCAGGGACGAAAATCGCGGCATATTGCCTACGTGTCGGGTTGATACAACCTTTCCATAGTCCTCAATCCAACGACGCAACTTTTCCTCGCGTACTCGCTCCGTTTTAGGCCAATGATGTCACGGTTAATTACTTCCTACTGCGAAAAGCTTGACACGAAACTGCGAATAATAAATCGTCCTTTTCGGGCTTAGAAAGGACAATTTTGAAAGTCTCATCAATCCTGATCAAGAACTGGCGATGGAAAGGCCACGGGATGGAGGTGTCATCACAACACGCGATTTTTACCTAAGTTCGGACATGGATTAGGTCACAATCGCTTTCCTGAAATTACGTACATGTAATTTTAAATGTACATGTGCAGGGTAGAGGAAAATGTACCTCTCATTTACTTCTATCTCAGAGTCATCCTTGATCAAATCTGCACTACTACTGAGATGGGAGTCATGCTGAATGATGACATTAATCTGGGTGATTTCTCATTACCTATTGAATCGTATTGCAATATAGGACTCTCCAGGTCATTTTGCTATACTTTTTGTACGTTTTCCTCAGATAGCATTCTAGTTCAGTGTGGAAAGCGAAGGCAAACTACTCCACTCCTCATCTTGCCTAGTAAGCCTCATTCCCTCTCCAAAGCTTACTCGGGAAGGGTTAAGATTCAAGCCATTCTAAATGTACTACAGAAAATACAAGTAATATAAACCTAGGGAAATCATCTTCATCTAAAATTCATATCCTCAGGATACGCCTTCGACGTGTACTAATGCTAATATTAAATGGGTCGTCCCTGACCGCTCCAACTCTTTGCATATTTTACACCCTCACGTGGAGAGATTTTACCCTGCCTTCGCGACCCCGATTCCCCCCAAGGCCCTGCCTTAATGTGGCATTCGCGTGAGTCAAACAGCGGCGCGCCCAAGGCCGCAGAGGGCAATCGGAGCCGTACATTATTTCCTGCTTAGCATCCCCGGCGAGGGAACAGGGTGCAATAACTTGGCCGCTCCAAACGTTCCCGACCGACCGCAAACTGCCGAATCGCACCCGCGCGGCCGCACATAAATATTCCAATTTGGGTTAGGACAATAGGCACTGGGAAGTGTCAAAATCGCACGTAAAAAATAATCCCCGCTCCCTTAATAGCTCACTCCGAGACCAACTTGAGACGTCGACAAAAACGCACTCGACGAATTTCACGGGGCGAGCGATAGACGGGCGTGAGGAAAAAACACGGACGTGAAACAAAACAAAGGTTAAGCGAGGCGGTCCCTTTAATGACGGGACCAAGAAAAACACACCTACGGGAACCGGAACCTCCTTCCCGTTCCCGAGTACCCAACAAAACACACTATCCCCTCCCACCTATACGGAGCGCTACACATCAAAGGGCCGTTTCGACGACATTATGCCAAAGTGTCACAGAAATAGATGCCCTAGGAATCTCCCACTCCCGGACTCTCAAGGAAAGGATGCGAAAAAGAGGAAACAAAGAGGGGGAGTGAAAGAAGCGAGAAGGAAGATTAGGGAAAGACGGAGATGAGAGCTCGCGCTCGTGGAGAAACGAGCTATAGTATTTACAGTGTATAAAATAGTGTACTGAACCGCTCACCCCGTGCGGGCGCTGGGATGAGAAAGGAAGCCTCCGCTTTCAATTCATGGTTGTATATTACCCAGTATAGTTATATTTAAACTATACGACACTTTAAAAATTATTTACTACAGTGAATAATTGTAAGGGTTCATATTACTGGAGCCCTTTCTGTGAGATATCTACAGCAATTGCAATCTTTTTACCTCATCAGCATAAAATTAGATGTCTTTTTAAAAAAATGTATCAAAATTTAAAAAATCGTTCCCCTCAGTTAAACGTTTACGATTTGAGCTTTTCCGATTATGATAGATTAAGAATATAAATTTCTAATTTTAAGCAAGCGTAATAAATATATTTATGATAATCATTCCCTGCGATATATCACGGGATTAGAATGGGAATAAAATCCAAACCCTTTAGCAAATAATTTATTTAAGTAACCTCTTCACTAAGGGATGAAAATACAATGGAAATATACCATCATCATAGCTTTCCCTCATAATTTCTTAGCTTTGCTACGATTAAGAATAAAATAAAAATCCCTAGATGAAACGTCACATTGAACTCTAAAAGATTCTTATCATTGAAACTGAAAGTCCAACACCAGTATCACATTGATACACTTAATTTTGTTAGCAAACTATTTTTAGTCTATAAAATATAACCTTACTAATGGAAGAAAAGATTCTGCCACATCACAGAAGCACCTAAGTGGGACCTATTAGACCATCTTATATCTAACTAAAAATTACGACAGTTTAATTTATAATAACGAGAAGCTGCTCGAGGAAATGTAGTAATTGATCTTATCACTGAAATATTTCTAAACGATCAGAAAAACAGAGAATTCAACAGATAAAGTGCTTTGGGATATCCAAGGGAGGATTAGAGCAGATACGCAAAAGTTTCGTAAGATGAAATACTACGAATTGAATCAAAAACTGATAAGAATAAATTGGGTAAAATAACAAGTAAATTTTAGTGATAACATGTAGTGAGAAAACTAAATATTTTCAAAGAAAACTCAACAAAACAGCAAGAACTATCAAAAACCAGGAACTTGTTTTCCGGTACTTCTTGATGTAAAAAATAGATATGAATAAACGGATAGGGGAAGGAGTAAAAGGGAGAAAACTAAAAAAAGAGAGCTAAAGAAATCGAAAAAAATGAATGAAGGGAAAAACACCGAAATAGGGACCTTTGACATGGCGTGAATTTTCACGTAAGGTACAGATCCAGCAGTCAAAAAACGGATAATCTTGTGCTGAAAAGAATAAAGAATAGCACTTAAAAGAAATTAGCTGTTGATCAGATCTGCACACCGCAGAAGAGAAATCAGGTGCCGGAAGAGAAAACAGAATGAGAAAATGCGAATTACAAATAGAAAACGAAATGAATAAAAATAGAGAAAACATTACGAAAATACAAAGGGAGAAATGTGGTAAATAGAGAAGCAAAGAAAGAGAAATGGCGGAGATGGGAATTGGAGTGAAATGAGGAGATAAACGAGGAGAGGAGGGGATTTCGCGAGCTGTGCCTCCCCCAGTTAAAGGGGAGAGAGAATCAGCGATGAAGGGATCCCTTCTGTCTCTCCACTCGAAAATAGTCGAGGTCTGCCTTCCCCTCAATCCTCTCTAGCAACCAACATTCGGTCCCAACCAAAAGAGGTAATTGTAGAAGAGTCGCATTCCCCTTTTAACCCATTCGCCCACGCCTCCTTCCGATCACTTAAGTGTCTCTAGAGAGCACTATTTAAATCCAAACACACTCACGCTCGCAAGAATTTTCCATCGCATTACTTCCCCCTTTTTTCTCACGCTTTTCTCTTGCTCTAAAAGCACTGTAGTCTTCGATCTTAAAGGCATTTTGCGGACATTTTCTGACTAAGTCCGGATTTCCTCATCAATACCTCGTATTCCATTGTTTTTATATTCTTTAGTTAAAAAAAATATGATTACAGGACGAGAGAGCTACTATGACAATCTACTACATCGTTGAACATTAATTAAGAATAATTCGTTTCTTTCCACATGATAATAAATGAATTAATTGCGTCGATATTACTATATCCTGCTGTTAGTTGCTGGATTTTATTTATCTCAGTGTTTTTGCGATTTCGCGATAGCGTGAGCATTTTCTTGCACCGTGGATTTTTCTCTCACGTCCATCAGCTAAGGAGTTTGTCCCACACCCGAACCTTGTCCATAGTTAGTATAGTGTTTAAAATGCAAACAGGAACTTTAAAATTGACTTCAGAAGTTACGGATAATACCATCGATGTATTAAAATACTTTCGCCTATGATATGAAAAGTGGGTAAAAATTCGTATTTTTCCGACGATATCCGACATTTAAATATGTACAAAGGAACTTTTAGGTTAAACTTGCTTAATAAATTCAGATATAATACGTTCGCAGAAGACATAGTAGACAACGACCCCGTTTAAAAGGCGTATCAGATAACGCAAAAAAATCAGAGGAATAGATGCTAGGACTAGTCGCTTCAAAGATTCACTTTTCCACAGACTGTACGCGGAAGTGACATGCTAGAGAAATAGACTTGTGGAGCATGTGCCCCCTGCCACACATCGGAATGCAGCTCGGAAGGTATATGTGTTGATGTAGACCTATGGAAGTAGGAACGACGCAAGTTCCTCTACTACAAGAAGAAAGAAGCGGATGGCGTGGCTCATACTAGCAGGAGTAGTTGAATTCCGCGAAAATTTCAAGCGCTCGAAATTTTTGTTGAGAGTGATTCGGAATATTACTAAACATATTATTGAATTTGAAAAACTCTCAGAAATAGAGCATAGACATCTGTAAAGGAAGGGTTAAATGTGATACAACTTTCTATGAAAAGAGAAACCGGAAGGGAGAGCCGCTGCCATAGATTAGCCCAGGATAGTAAAATGACGCAAGATCGACTCCAACTCCCAAGAAAACAGCAACGCTTAAGACGTGCTTACCCGTTTTCTTACCTCATTACATCACTTGATTATCTTCATCTCTTTCTCATTCTACGTTCCATGCTTTGATGCATTCTCCGCCCATTTCTAGTGCTGAGTCAACAACGCCACTGATCTCTCATTTACGCAGTTTGTAACGGTCGTGCTCACACTTGGGACTGCTCGAGCGGAGATTAATTATTCTGGACAGCACTCTCTTAATGACTTTTTACCCTAATTAATGCTCTTTACACAGGCTTGTGTTTGATCGAAATAAGACGAAGAAAAAGTTCCACATCAGATTATTTACGCAAAGGCGCCACGATTTATGCGTTGGAGGCACTTTAATTCGTCATACGAAATTCATTCTCGCCCCATTTGATTCCATCATTCTGCGATGCCCTCAAATGTCCGAATCACGCAAATTTTCAAATAACGAAAATGCACTCTCATGCATTCTTAATAATTAAAACTTCTACGGCCATATTTGCGGCTCGAGGTTGCATACTCAGGATGGGAACTGCGTCTGAATCAATTGCTTTATTATACCATTTTGGGATAGCTGTATGAACGGTAATGTGGAAGCATTTCGGTGTACAATTCTATCTGCCTCTAAATCGGGCTCCATGGAAGAAATGTGATAAAACTAAATTAATAAATAAGAATATAAACTTTCAAAATTGAAGTTCTTGGTTCCATATACACAAAGAAAACCTCAAATAATAATCGAGGCCTCCAAACAAGGACAGGGACAAACGAAGGAGAAACAATTTTCAACATATAGGGACCTCCATTCTTTAAACTAAAACTAATTTTAGCATTATATTAAAAACACGTATTTCTTAGCAAAATTTACGACAACTGAGAAATACAGATAAAAATTAGTAAAAATAATAAATACCTAAATAATGAGGCGAATATATGTACAGTACAAAGGGTTTGAACGAACATCCTCAGTTTAGCAGCAATAAAAACGAAATATAACTTACAATAAGATGTGATATCTTCATTAAATACAAGGAATAACTATGAATAGATTAAATAAACGATAAAAGAAGATATACTGAACATCATAGGAAACTAACTCAAGAACGGGTAACACAGGGAAATAAAAGACGACTTCTTATTTAGAAACAGCATTTGGAGAAACATTTTACGAAAGATTGCCAATTATTGTCAATGCTGAGTAGTAATTCACGACTCAGCTTTCTCTTTTGGAGGGAACTATTTACCAAGTAGCCATGGAGAGATATATTACTTAGTTAACTACCTTGTTAAACGTATCCCGGCTTTCACTTGGCTGTTGTGATACCATTAAGGCACAAATACTCACTTAAAATTGGCAAAAGTACTAAAAAGAAAAAAAATAGGGAAAAAACATTTGCAAAAAGAGAACATACGATTTCTGAGGTTGCGGTTTCCCGCTCATCTCACTCAAATTTCTGGAAGGCGTCCTCCAGAGTTATCATAACGGTATAGGAAAGTTTACCTTAATAAATTGACGCCATAACGGAGGAAACGACCACTTCATAATATACAAAAAAAGCTTGGAAAGAGAATTCATTACAGGGGGAACAAAGATTTTTCTTCTCCGCAGGATTATTAAATACAATGATTTTGAATGACTAATTTACGAACGAGTTCTTTCGGCATGTTATGGTGATTATTCTTCGAAAACAGTAACTTTATACAAAAAACATTTTTATAACTGTTTTTTAAATTAATTTCTCTTCATAGACTCTAGAGGAAACGATGTATACCCAATGCGATCAATCTCAAAATCTTTCTAAGTTTCTCGCAACATATCTCTACACCTCTTCTGTATAGAATTTTCGAATTCTCAACGATGTTTTCATTTACAGTCAAATATATTGATATCGAAAGGCGAACTATGAACAAAAATAATCGCCTTCACAAGAAATTTAACAGCTCAATTTTATTTTGATATGGTCGGCTGGTTGGAACGGCGATGGACTAGGATATGTTAAAAGGTACTTAGACAAGAAATTTGAGGAAATCGAAAAGCACAAAGAGGCAGCGCGGAAATGTTAATGAAGCAATAAAATAGGCTAAATTTCAGTTTGAGTCGATTAAAAGTGATAATCAGAAGCAATATAAGTTACTACTAAAGCTAAAATGGACATGAAGATTAATGCTTAAGATTAATTAGGTGCCACAATCTCGGGGCCAAAACGTAAACAAGAAGATTTTATTTGGTAATCTCCATCTCCTAAACTCGGAAATTGCTTGACCAAAATGGAAGTCTTGTGATATGATTTTACAAGAAATATCCATTCGATATTAAACTAACATCGCCTAACTGTTGATGGAGGTATGAAAATGAATTTCCTCTACAAGATTTTAGAAATGATAATTATATAATTGATAATTATAAAATTCAGATAACGTTACACGCTAAAACATAAAATGCAAACACATGTAATTTCGGGATAGAAATTCTAACTTTAAGATTTGACGATGTCCGAAGAATATTAGCCCGGATTTCGGTTAGATCCTCAAACCCTCCATCATTATCTACCAAACGCTCCAGAGAGGGAATGAGGCAAGATGAGGAATGAAGTAAATCTGACGGTGATATTTCCAATAATATTCGTCATCACAAAAGACTCACGTGTAGGAAATGACAGAGTCATCAGTAGCCATTATATGGTAAAAATGAACTCAGGACGAGTGATGACCACGAGTCTTTTAATAACTGCGGACACTACTATCGTCTGACTAAGTTTACTAAATAAAACCGTGATTCACAAGTAATTGATTCAATCGCCAAAACGGCCAGCTCACTCCTGCTCAGCCTCCCCATAACATACCCAAACCAAGAAGAATAATACACAAGGAATTTCTTTGTTGCTCCGGAGGCTATCCAACAATACCTCCCTATGTCTTCGCCAAGAGGAAGCGGGAGTACGAACAAAAAACCTCAGCGAGACCGAGGATTCCCGCCAGCTAAGAAAGCCCGGAGGAGAAAAGAAGTCGAAGAAAACGAGAAATAGATGAGGAGAGAATTTCCGGAATCCAGACGCAAAATCGGAGCAAACAGCCGACTTCATAGGCCATTAAATTTCAACAGGGAGCGATTATGGTACGAAGGAGGAAGAATAATCGAATTCTCGCCTTACGGGAATCCGAGTAGCGAGACACGTGGGCGGGCGGATTCTGCACCGAAATACATTGAAGGTTGAGAGGTGTATTTCCCTACCTTCGCCCTCATTTGTAGAAAGAGAGGAGGTCCCACATCAGAGCCTTGAGGTACTCATAGAGGTGCCGAATGCCCTCTATCTCCTTCTTCGACCGCAAGCGGAGAAAATGAGGGAGAGGTTCTCTCTCTGAAGCGACGTATTCTAAAATAGATCTCAGAGTCGCGGTCCACGCATTCCAAGAGATGCAGGTGAGCCCCCAGTCACTCGGACCCCTTACCCCTGCACCCTCTCCGCCCCCTAGCCTAAGAATTCCTCCGGACGGGAACGATATGTTCGCAGGAACTGATTCATAACAGCCGTATGCGATCCATCGCGAACGGGTCTATACGTGGGGAATCCGAGAGGGATGACAAGTGAGCATGGGAGAATTTTTCCCTTCGACGATAAAGAATGGATTCCGTGCTTTATTTCCGTCCCACTAATTATATCCGGCATGCCGCGGCGATTAAGCTCGCTTTTATCCTTCGAATTTCCGCCGGGAAGGATTAACAGGTTGTCGGCGATCGCGGGACGGGCTGGTTAATATATCAGAAGGATGTAAACAGAAATCGAGGCGGAGAGCGCGTCAAATATTTTTTCTGAGTCGCGAAAAATTTCGTCCTCGCGTCTGATACGCCGCCAAATATTGGCGGCATTTAATGACCCTTCCCATTTACACCTTGTAATGTATGATGCATCATCCTCGGGGTCTACTTTTAGGATCTCCTTTGCCCAATGTGGTACTCGATCATAACTTCATTAACACGGTAAGCGCATCTGCCACCGTAGTTACCCAAATATATCACGTCAACGATCGTTGCAAGATAGAGTACATACATTCCAGTGTATTAACGGAAGTATGCGAGGCACTTCCATTATCGCCGTGAATAATGGTTTGCAAATGTTCCTAGAGAACTTGCAGACTTTGTGATCGTCCGAATTATATGTAGCTGATACTTCTTCCGTTCGCTATCAACCATAAATTAAACGCTATAATCAAGACCATTGAGAAAAGCCTTACTTACAGATTAAAGAACGTATGAAAAAAAAATGTGGAGAATTATAATCGATGCTAGGAATAAAAATTTCATTACATAATAAAAGCTAATTTCCGAGAGCGATGGATATTGATGGCACAGCTTTACAGTGATTTAGGTTAAGGTAACTGACTGGAAGCATGTCATACTAATACTGACCAGTCAGGACACGTCATACCATCCTTTTTTAGTGTTTAGCCATTTGTTTCTCAGGATTCTTAAGAATTACGTCCATTATTCAGAAGCGATAGAGAAATCCTCGACGTCAGACAACTTTGACATTGGAGATGTAAAAGGGTCAAAGACATGCCCTTGGCTTTGGCAGTCATTTTATAGCGAAAGTAAGGCCAACACAAGTATATTTGCTAGACGTAGTTTGGATTGTTTCTGGATCACCATCGAGATCTAACTTTTCAGAAAAGTAGTTAATTGACATTGATATCTACTGACTGTCGATATATAAGGCGATTATAAATCTTTTCAAAAGGTATTCCATGATATCAAAATATGCAGGTATTTCAAATCAAATGAATGAATTCAATTAATAAAGAAATTTATAGTTTCAGAAACATAGGTTGTAAAGAAACGATATTAAAAGAATACTGTAGCAAAAAAATCTCGTGAAGCGAAGGTTAAAATTCAAATTATTTTGAATAATAACATTAATTAAAGATTCTCCTTATGCAATGTTACGAAAAGTGTTACTCGTAGAGTCATTGTGCCTCACTAACGTGTGCTTGTTTTGCTTATAGCATTCTGGCTCAGTGAGGAATTCAAGGGCAAACTACCTCACTCCTCATCTCGTCTAGTAAGCCTCATTTCCCTCTCCTAGCTCTTTGTAGCTGATGATAGAAGGTATGACGTCCTAACCGTCCTTCGGGCTGAATATTTTACAGAGAGACTAAACAATCCTGAATATTAATCACAATGTCTAAAAGTAAAATGCGGTATCAGGTTGCACATTTCCCTTTTGGACTAAATCATGAAAAACCGTCACCATTCCAATCAAAGAGACACGAAATGGTACTAAAGATACGTCTAGGACACGGGTGTGGAAACTTTTTCTATTGAAAAGCCGCGCGGGTACATAGCGACAGGCTCCGGATTGATTGAGTGTTGCGACTGGCATACATAAAGGGATTTAAAAATTCTAAATTTAAACGAATTAAAATTGACTGAAATGATGATAGAAGACTTACAACTTTAACAGATTTATAAAAAGGAAAAAGTTTGAGAGACAAACTACATTTAAAATAGTAGAAAGAAAGTAGCACTGAGTATAGTAGGCTTTTCTTACCCTGCCTACAAGGCAGGAAAGCTAAAATATAATGATATCGATTTACTTACGAGACGAAACAATGAAATTACATCGGGACAAAGAAGCATGTCTAAATCTGATGATAACGACACAGAAGCAGAGGCTATGGAGGTTTAATTCCACTCAAGACTTTCAATACATGGAATCTTGCACTGCGATAAAAGTGCATCGTAAAATGTGATGCGATATGACGCTGAGCTAAAGATCTGACGATACCGTGTCTCCAGCATGATTGCACAACTCTTACTTAGGTGACACATTTTTACCGCGTAAAATGACGTGAAATGATAGATCGAGGATGGACATGATGTCATAGAGGAGCGTTTCGACACCAAAGAACCTACAACGGTGTTTCTCGACTGGGAGTTCCCAAGATCCAAATGGTTCGTCCAGGAATTGTTAAGAATATTACGGGAGATAAAAGTTCTTTAAATATAGTACAACAATAAAATCAGTTCACTCAATAAATAATTGATTAAAATACAATAGATAATTAAAGATGATGTATCTTAAAATATGACAAAAAATAGAGCATAGTAACGGAGCAGTGAGTACATAAAGTGACTAGAAATAATATGCAGGTATGTTTTAGAGAGGACCGCAGCTTTTCTAATTTCCGCCAGTAAAGTATTCAGACCGAAGGCCGGTTGGGACCTCATTTCCTCTACTATCAGCTACGAAGAGCTAGGAGAGATGAGGCTTACTAGGCAAGATGAGGAGTGAAGTAGTTTGCCCTTCCTTTTCTCAGTGAGCCAGAATGCTGTAAGCGGAGTAAGCCCACGTTAGTGAAGCACAGTGACTCTACGAGTAACACTTTTCGTAACAGTGCATAAGGAGAAACCTTAAATAATGCCATTATTCAGCATTACTCATACCTCAGTAGCTTTTATATCCTCGCATCCATGAACAAGTCTGAGATAAAAGCATATAAAATATATTTTCTCTCTATCACATACCAAAAGACAAATGATGAATAATTCATTCATCTAGATATGGTAGCAGGGCCTCTAATAAATGTGAGATTGAGCAAAACTATTCATGCAATCCTGTGCTTTTGACCAAATAATAACATCAGGTAAATTCAATAAATCGAAGAATGACTAGTGTGATCTCAATAATGGAATGCCAAGTAAACATTAACAAAATTTTCAAAGTATCAAACTTGAGTTTTCGTTGGTTGTATCATGAATTATTTTGAAAATGTTAACTAAATGTCCCGATGATGGTGAATTGGAATTATATCACACATTACCTAGCACACGGATATTTCATCAAGGTTTCAGCAGCGGTGAAAAAGTAGAGATACGTTGGCATTCAGTGTCAACATAGCTTTCTCGAAAAGAGAGACAAACTGACGGTGCGATCCAGACCTTGGTGATCCCATCAACGATCTTCAATAGTCATTAGCTGACGCATTTTCAGTTACGCAATGACGCGCAAGAAGAGAAGGAATGGACGATAATCTCCTGCGATTTGCAGCTCTTAAAAAAGAGAAACACGGTAAATTATTCGCCGCATCACCTTGGCAACGCCGGGTCATCATAAGCCTATAATGGAGTCATGTCCTACATTACCGCCCATTCTTCGGTCTTTCCATTCACTCGCACCATTTTTTCTGAGTGGAGCCATGGGAACGGATTCGAAGGCAAGAGAAGTTTTACTCTTTTTTATTATACCCGCGCTCCCTGCCTCCATGTGCTCTGTTTACCCGGACGTACGTAAGAAGACCGGAAACGACCACCGGAAAAACCACAACCATCAAAAGGCACACAGACGCAAGGGACACGTGATGAGCTATGGGAATCATTCTGAACTTAGAAACACCTATATGAAAAAAAGGGGAATAAAAGGGAACCCTTTGATGAAAAGGATGCATCGTAAATATTTATCGGACCAACCTATCGGTTCCGTGGACTAAATAATAAGACGCAAAGATAGCGCTTCTCAGATATTTTTTCCGCCGTGGAAAAGACAATATTGGAGGGATACAACAGCTTCATTTTCAGCTCACTTCGACGCACCTAAGAAAATTTTAATCGTAGAGCGAAACCTGCAGCGAAGGTGCAGTTGTCGCCAACTCGTTACTTGATAATGCACTGGAACGCTTATGTGCATCCTAGGCGTACGTAAAACACTTAGCCCTCAGCTATATGTGCGCGCACAGGTTTCGTAGCTTACCATTTATATCGCCAAAATACTTGACACAACTTATCTAAGGAAATGTAACCAGATCATCAAGCTTATCAGAGAATGACAGTTCAGAATAAAACAATAGGATTGACATGGAAGGAATTAATACAGACTCTGTATCACTTCTATTTGATTTTGAGTAGGAAAATAAGCCGTGGATATCACTGAGCAGTATATCTACTTCAATTTTACGCTAATCATATCCAAGATCTCGGAAAGAGAGATCAACAGAGCTATCTTCTGTGGAAAAGACGACAGACCCTGAACATTGTCTATAATGAAATAGCATGGATTGTCAACAAGGAAATAGATTTTACCTTATCACGTCTTCGTCCACTCGAAAGGTAGTCTCTCCGTTATAATTAAATTTTGTATCTAAGCCAAACAGATAAGAATAAAAATGTATCACATTGGGTTATTCCCTAAGAGAGCGACCGTTATAACAGGAAAACATCCTTATAAACTAAGCGGAGGGTAGAGCTGAACCTTGGGGATAAAAGATCATAGAATATCTCCCGATAACCTCCAATAAAATACGATACTTAGGAGTTCACTCCAAAACTGCCAAGTGATTAGCAATGGAAATTAATGACATTGGACATCAAAATGAACCTCAAGCTATTGACCGAGATAAATCAGACTTAATGAACCATACCGAAATAAAACTGCAAACATCAATGGCGAAATACTTTACAATGGACTCGAAAGGTGAGAAATTGCTGGAGGAATTAAAAAGAGCTTTAGAAAGGCTATGGCCAGGGGTGTGAAACTATTATCATCGGGAGGTTGCATTACCGCACCACTCAGGCGCATATGAAACCATTAGACCACACATGAAAGGAGTGTTGCCAACATTCAATTTTTCACATCGCAATTACTTGAAGAAATAATAATTTAATCGCTGAACCGAGATAATATCATTAATTTCATTTTCACTTGAAGTAACAATGAATCCAATGAAAATATATTTTTAAAGTGGCATGTGTTTTGGGCATTGACAGAATGGCGGCGTTAACAACTCGATAAGGTAGATAGGTAGCATAATGTAACCATAAGATCGCAGAACCCCCACCACTGGTCTTCACTAACTACGAATACAATAAGCATTGACAACGGTCGTCATCAAAAGAACAAAACATGCATCCGGCGAAACAACTGTTTGAAAACATGTAAACCCCGCCATTATCCTCACACCTCCATACACCATCTCCGAAAGAGAATAAAAACCCTTCTCAACATAAAAATTCGATACCTCTTCTCCGCCTTCCGAATTCCTTGATCGCGCACGTGCAAAAAATCGACAACGAGCCCGCCCTACGCCCACGCCTCTCGCGGCCGTCTGATGAAATGAACGGATAAAAAAGCGCCGATAAAAACTTCCGATCGAGCCTTAACGAAAAAAAGAACCTTTCCCAGGGGAGGCAGAGAAGAAAGGGCGTGTGGTGTAAGTGGTTGGAAAGGCGTCTTTAAAAGGACCCCGGGAGAGGAGGAGAAAAACGATGGGAACAAAGGGATAATATTTAATGAGGGAGAAAATGAGCAAAGGATGAGGAAAGAAAGCGGAGAATCGCAAGGTGATGGAGGAGAGGTCATCGGCGTGGGAACTCAGCGAAGTCAAAGAAGACGGGTGAAACTGGAGCCAGAGAAGAAGCGATTAGGAATGGGGCCAGAAGGCGAAGTAAAGGTGCAAATAGCCAAGCGACGCATTCCTCAGCAGTGAGTTCGCCGGGGACATAATTTGCAGGCATCGGTCGTAAACCACCTCTCCTTTTTAAAGCTTTTCTTCCGCGTAAACATGCGACGAAAGAAAGCAATGCATCCCTCGCGTAACCGATGGAATCACTGGTGCATTTTAGCACAATACGAGCGGTTAACGAATATAAGTAACGCTCGCTCTTTTTAAGCTACGGCGTGGACTGTATTAGTATTACTGTTGTTATACATTTTCGAATCAACATTTCGTACATAATCATTCATGA
This sequence comes from Ladona fulva, assembly GCA_000376725.2. Classification (NCBI taxonomy): domain Eukaryota; kingdom Metazoa; phylum Arthropoda; class Insecta; order Odonata; family Libellulidae; genus Ladona; species Ladona fulva. The sequence goes on along the minus strand of KZ308385.1, from coordinate 637,998 downwards.
ACATCCTTCATTCAACTAATATATAATAACAGTAGAGTAATATAGTGAGTAAATAAATAGGTTAAATGAATAATATCGTCAAATGATAAAATCATTAAATAAATGATAACTTAAACCTAAAATCGACAATTAAATGTTGCTTCTATATTAGGTTCGTTTTATTAGAATATTCCTATTTAATATCGGTGGTTNAAGAAAAGCGGAGAATCGCAAGGTGATGGAGGAGAGGTCATCGGCGTGGGAACTCAGGGAAGTCAAAGAAGACGGGTGAAACTGGAGCCAGAGAAGAAGCGATTAGGAATGGGGCCAGAAGGCGAAGTAAAGGTGCAAATAGCCAAGCGACGCATTCCTCAGCAGTGAGTTCGCCGGGGACATAATTTGCAGGCATCGGTCGTAAACCACCTCTCCTTTTTAAAGCTTTTCTTCCGCGTAAACATGCGACGAAAGAAAGCAATGCATCCCTCGCGTAACCGATGGAATCACTGGTGCATTTTAGCACAATACGAGCGGTTAACGAATATAAGTAACGCTCGCTCTTGTGGATTGTATTGGTATTACTGTTGTTATACATTTTCGAATCAACATTTCGTACATAATCATTCATGAACATCCTTCATTCAACTAATATATAATAACAGTAGAGTAATATAGTGAGTAAATAAATAGGTTAAATGAATAATATCGTCAAATGATAAAATCATTAAATAAATGATAACTTAAACCTAAAATCGACAATTAAATGTTGCTTCTATATTAGGTTCGTTTTATTAGAATATTCCTATTTAATATCGGTGGTTGTCGAAGAACTCGACCGCGAGTTTTGTCAAGCGTAAACAGCACGTGGTAGCAATGTTGTTGTATCATCGGAAAGCTGCGGAAATCTTTGAGACAATTATCAGCATTTCTTTCTCTAAAATGTTGCGTCTCGAACCCGTAACGAGTAATAGTTCCATCCAATTCTACCAGAAAATGAAAAATGTTGGCTTCAGAAAGGTCGACTTACTGCCGGACGATCGGAACTGAACGCGGGGATGAGTCAACTACTATAATAACTTTATTTTGTTTCCAACGGGATGAGTTCACGTATACACGCATCGCTAATGAGGATATAACGGACACTTTTTTACTATTTTTTACCCTGAAGACTATTTTAGAATTATCTGGTAATTGGCAATATTCGATCCGCATTGAGGTTAGGGTGCTTAATGAAACTAACAACTGAAATTATCGAGAATTTGGAAATGTGGATAGGAGGCGGGCGTGTTATGAATGAACGGAACTTCTGAACAAGGTTTATGGGTAAATACGGAAGAGGGGGGGAGGTGAAGAAATGTCCGATCGAAGATTTTACAGTCAGATCAGAAATAAATCCAGAAATATGAAATAATTCACCGACTAGATGGATTTAAGAAATTACGGTAATAACGCCATAAAATTCAACCAAAATTAAATACAGAATGCCAAAAGCCCCTAAAACAGAGAAATTGGACCATCAGGAAACAGATATTGAAAATAAGGTATATTCAAACGGGAAAACCATATACTTTACGATATCTGCTAATAAACTAAATTAATTCCTCGATACGCACATACAATACATTGAGTCGCACTTTAGTTTTCTGGTTTCTGGGGGCAAAATATCCTTATGTGGCTTGATAATTAATTTCATTACCATGTAGCAGGATATAATATGGTAAGTTAAGAAGCCCATGTCTAGACAGCTGCCGGGAGCAATGCACCGACCTCACCACATCAGAAGTAGCTCTTTGCATATCTGCACGTATGAAAAAAGTTATGCATCAATACATTATGTTATCATTCAACACCAAGTTAGCATATCTTTGAAGGGGGAACTGTCATTATCTTTCGGACAATACTATGCGAAAATATTAAATTTTTTAATATTTTTCCAGAGCTAAATTTTGTGATTTTCCACAAATAGATTCTCAATAACCTCTTAAATTTTGCAGAAACAAAGCCTCGCATTAACAAAAAAGTAATTCACTTATTTATGAGTAAAAATTTGCTGAATCTTTTATGAAGAACTTCTTTTTCCTGATTTTAGTTATTAAAAAAGGCTTCTATAAGATATTCCCAGAAACGTAAAAATCTAACGCATTTAAAAATAGCGACTTTCTGAATCTACTCTAGACGAGTAAACAGAAAAAATAAATTAATTTCATTTATTTATTAAATACAAGACAGTATCACTCAATTGGTTCCCGTAGGGTGAAGTGGGTAACGATTTCGTCTTTGGTGAAAGAGGAGGTCCGTTGGAGGCCCTATGTGCGAAATGACCACAGCACTTCTACAAATACTACTGCTATTATCATCACTAAACTATTCCCATAAACGCAAAACTCCAACGCACATAAACACTTTTACACGAGTCCACCCTCATCTACATTAACCAGTTCATTTAAAATTCTTCATACGTTTAGCAACTCCAGTCTGACTGGTTGCGTCCGTCCAGCAGCAGGGAGGGTGGTGCTTCGCAGTAATTGCGCAAAGAAACTCTAACAGTTCCGGTTCTTTCCAGTTTCCGCGACTTTTACGACAGGAATTTTAAACGGGAGCCGTCTTTTCGAGAGAGATCGACGGGAGGGGAAAACAATTCTCGAGAAAGATGCATTTTGAATGAAAACATTCCGAGTCGCGCGAGGTAAAGCCCGGTAAGGATATGAATGAGGGCCATTGGGCGGGTTTTTCTGTCACAAAGCAAGGACATCAATTCTGACCCCCGTTGAGTAAATTGGAAGGCGGAGGGCCCTCTATTCCCAAGGGAAGAAATTCGAGTCATGCGCAAGAACGAAGGGAAGTATCTTTTTATGGCGCACTTATGTCCCAGCGAGTAACCTCGTTCTTGAATCCTCGATGGTCAAAATACTCTGCAGAAGCGTGAGAGGGGAGATACGAGCACTGCTACTACGGAGGTCACGTTGTATTAGAAATAATGGATATGCGGAGCGATAAAAGGTCGAGGAAAATAAAATAGAAGGATCGGGTAACTAATGGAGAAGATCTTAGAAGAGCAAATAAAGAAATTAGTTTACAAAAAACACTGACAGAAAGAAAAGGAAATTTAATTGGCAAATACTACAGCACGATAGTTTTCGGCATGGAATCCGTTCAACGATTAAATTCAAATAATTCAATTATAAAAGAAAAACAAAGAAAAAACCATGCCAACTATGGAACTAATACTGAAACGGGAAACGAAAAATAAAGTATAATCGGCGTGATCTTCCAGCAACGAAAATGTTGTAATGCTCGAATCACGTGTTTAGGTAAAGTATCTCGAACGAGCTAACAACATGTTAACAGTAGAATGAAAGATACCACTGATGGTTGAGTTAACATCTATAAGGAGTACTCCAAAAACCATTCAACCAATTTTGGTTTAACGGTTTTTGGTGTACTCCTTGTAAACATTTTAACACTTAAATCTTTAACCTAGCGATTCGCTGGGGTATGATTTCTAATCTATGACTCTAATCCAAAAACTTCATGCCACTTTCTTAATAAAAGCCCTTAAGTTCTTTTAATATTTTATCGTAGTTTCATCGTAAATCCACAGATTCCCAAGACTTGGGAACTTCAGAGTGTCTTCATTTGAAAATCATTCTATTCAAGCGCCGAACTGAGAAACGCCAGTTGTCTTCGCAAGCGAACGCATTCTTCAGATATGGAAATCACGAAGGTCAGCTCGTATTTACGACAAGCAACTGCGCGCATGTACAAACACGCCCTTACTCCGGACGTAAAAGTTAACCTCCGGTAACGTTTTCCGCGTTACCGACCCATTCCGAGACTTCAAAAAGGGACGCTTAAAGACGCCGCCGTTTAAGCGAATAAATAAGACAGGTTTCAGCTCATAAAAACTCGAAAAATAAGACGGGACGAAAATAAGCGGATGCGTGCCTCGAAATTAAACGTCTCGAGATTTGAAGGGTGCGCGAGACGAGAGCGTATTAAAAACCGAAACTTAAAATCGACTTTATGCCTCGAGAAATAAACCTTACGGCGCAAAACAAGTTTCGCCGGGGAGCAAACGCCTTCGCAGCTGCGGACGCACGCAAAATGCGGGGGAGGAGGAGAGGAAAACAAAGGGAGACACGCGAGCCTTGGTCAAGCATCTGCATTCCTTTCTAAGAGGTTCCCATGGAAATGATCGCGAGACAAGTTGAGGGCGCATACACTAGGGAGAAAAATCACCCCAATACAGGGAGCGCTTGGGTTTCCACGGCATACACCAATGAGGCAAAGGTATATTTTAAATTATTGTACTTGCACGAAGCTAAGACGATTCCAATTCTTTGGTGACCCTCTTATTTTGGAATTTCATAAAAAAATATTTTCTATAACAGTAGTAGTATGCCGTGAAACCGTATTGCCACAAGGAAATTGAAATGTTTATCCATAGAAAATTTTACTATTTTTGCAGGCACTATTAGCACTCCCTTATACTCAATGTTTCATTGAGTTTTCTTAATTTCTTAAGAATTTTACCGGTATAATACTATTCACGCTCGAAGAAGTTGTTGTGGTAAGTAATTTTTTGAAGTGCTTCGACAGCTAAGATCATTTGGTACTTATAGACCCCCACCGGAAATCGAACCCGGGTCCGCTTCCACCAAAGACGAACGCGCAACCAATTATTCGGGAACTTTTTCTATAATAGTAAATTATAGTCATTAAATTATAAGAAGTTTGGTTTTAACGTTTCGTTCAAATATTCAGAGAAACAGCGAAAAATAACCTAAACCTACTGAGATGTATTCATAATTTTTATACTAGGTTTGAAAACTATGGAGATATCAGCATAAATATTTAAAATAAAATTTTCAATGAAAATGGATTCTCTCGATGATCTCTCTTTATATGGTTAAAAGAACCTGTAAGTAAATATAGAGCAAAGATAAACGTAAATACGATATGAAATCCAGGGATTTTCTTTATCAGACGAACCCCCTTTTCTTCGGAATTCCGTAAGGGAGACAAATATCGTCTTAGATTCATGCAAATTCGGTTGTTAAAATGTAGGGGAGGTCTAATCTTGAGTGAAATTTCTTTAAAGATCTTCCAGCCCCTCCATTTTCGCTGCAAAATCTTCGGGAAATAAAACCTTTCGCTATATGTTAGAAGCAGCGGCCAAATTCAACATAACATATCCTACAAACTTTAAAATAAATTATACGCGATGCTTTCGCGCCGTGCGAACTTTCAAAATGAAAAGCCTTCGTTAATGAGATCGCTTAAAGAGTGGTTCTCTCGAGATACCAAGTTTCGTGCAAAGATTTCGGCATAAGATCTCTGGGGGAAAAGTCAGCTGGGTGTACTATTCTTGGAAGAAGAGTCTCTTGAATGAAACCTATATTTGGGAGATTCCCTCAAGTTCTTTCAGTTGTCCATTCCGGCAGCTCGTCGATTGGAAGGTGTCCGTAAATTAAAGGGATCCTCACGATGGCCGGAAGATAAATGTACTTTGCATAGTTAGATTTCCGCTTCCAGATTCACAAACCGGATTATTATCATAACCATGTTTCTTAGGTTCAATTTTTGTCTTCGCTTCAGTTCGTTCTAAAATAAAATCTTTGACTCATCGTAAATATTTTATTCGGTGTTTCACACGACCTCTCTACCTATATTTATCCTCCTTCCTTTGAGAATTTGCACTTCTTGTTTAGATCAGGTCGAGAATGAATAACGAGTTGACTGATAGCGCGTTACAAATTTTCGCGGTCCAATTTAGGAACTCGAATATGTATGTGATCAGTTATCATTTCGAATTTATTAGTGTGCCACTCCTAATGTATCGAAAATTATGTTAATCTTCTTATTTTTGGCGAAGGTCTGGGATGCGAAATTTAGGTCGAGCAAATTTTCAAATTTTATCGGATTAAAAACTGTAAAATTTCACACTCCGAAACTTCGGTGGTTTTGGTGGTGGTGATTTAAATTTTTCTCTAGATCATGAGCCGATTCTATAAGCATGCACAAATAATGACGAATTATACATGCGATTCCAAGTTTCGTAAATTAGACTACAGGCGAGAGTAAACTTTTCACTACTAACACGTGGCCACAGCGGTAATAGTTTCTCCTTTTGTGTACCACACTTAATTTTTGCGCTCTTTGATTTTTTGCATTAAAAAAAATCCTGCAATCTCTATAATTTAAATGCAGAGAACGAATACACATGATTTATCAAACAAAATGTGAATAAATACACAATTTATCCCAGTGGATTGTAAAATGTATGTAGTAAATACATGATGCTGGTAGTGGCAGTAGGTTAATATGTTAATAATAGCGTATTGTAAATTAGAGTAATTTTTAATTCATTCGACTTAGCGGTCGAGGTTTCTTCATGCATGTTATGTAATGTATGTTTTTATTTGTCTTGTAATTTTATAAGCAGAAATTCGTAATTTTGTAACTTTGAGTTAGATATTAGTATAAGTTAACGTCACCACCTGACCCAGCGTCTTACTGCGACGAAATTTTAAAATAATAAATAAAAGGCAATAAAAAATTATTCCCCTAATAGACGTGTTCACCCGTAATTGCAGATGTCATTCTTGAAAGCATTCAGGGCCGTAGTAAACTGCAAAAGGCCCGAACGTTGCCCACACCCAACATAGACTATGACAAAGCGGCAGCTAATGCCGTTCGATTAACTCTTCTTCTGTTCGAGAGAAACTATTGCGCAGACCGACCAAGTCTTTGAGATGAGAAACAGGACGGACTGAGATGGACAGAGGTTGAGAAAGCCTTCCTTCCGGCAAGCACTTTACCTCCACACATTCTACCATAGCATCACGTCAGGTAGAAATGCAAGACACGAGGGAAAGAGAGAACTTCTGGAGTAGAAATAGAGGTAAGGAGAGAGAGGGGGAATGGAGTATGAAAGAAGCCTTCTTCAGCCACCCAATGGACTCGGGACAGCCACCCGCAAGCCGCTGTCCCAAACCCTCTAGCACATGTGCGGCCAAGGTTAACAGGAAGTCGATCCGTTTCAGGCTGTTTCACCACCCTCGCTCCATTCCAACTCATCTTCCAGCCCTCTCTCTCTAACCATCCCCTACTGCGGCCACATCCAACCTCTTCAGCTATTTCTGCTTTTAAACTACAATATTCTCCCTTCTCGACGAGCCCTGAACAAAATATCCACGATGACACGCACGTCCAAGGTCCATATGGATAGTGTATCTCCACAGAAGATTAAGGGCATTTACCAATAGTATGTACAAATACGTTGAGAGATGAACGAAACAGTGGTCTCCGTTTTCGCAGGGGTTTCAAATAACACTCAATGCCAATCGAGTAATGCTGCCGCACGTCAGAAGGTCATAGGAAAATCTAGGGGTGGTGACTATCGAAAATAGCGAAAAAAAATGTGAAAACAGTACAAAATTGTGATAAATGGAGGAATAAATATTTAAATACTTCTCACCGATAAATCGGGCTAATATTATTATTTCACGGAACTGAAAAAATTAGTAAGTAAGGATTAACATAGACGACAATATATTACGCCCATGAATTTATAATTTCAATGTTATTGCCTTTGCTCGACGATAGCAAGTTCTCCCAATTATGGGATTTGCGCGATGTCATATTCTACTCAATATATTGGAAACAACAGATAATGAATACTATGAATTTACGACTTTTTCTAACGAAACTTTTACCGATGTATAATTTACATGAGATTAAGGATTTACATATTTTTTTCCTAGTTATTTCGTATTTATATTTAAGTTTTTTCATCTTTGGAAGTGAAGAAAATTACAATGGGCGCTCAAATTAAAGAAACTTCTCCACGGTCACTAAGGTAAAGTGTGATTTTTCAAGAATACGATTTTCACGAGTTAATATGCAAAATGAGCTATATAATCACTCCAAAGCATAGGTAATGGGCAAAATCGTAATGGAATAAAAGAAAACCGAAGATGGAGGGTTTGAAAATTTTCAAAAGGAGATTGAAAAGTTAGTTGGGAGCACTTAAGAAAGCATTGGGCGCCCGTCCAGGAGCCCAGCTTAGTAGGGAAATTGCTTACTGGGCAACTTTAATGGCAGTAATTGCAGTCTTCCAAATGGATACACAAAAAAACGGATAATTGACTAACGTAAAACATAAGCGAACAAAACACACAGATTGAGATTTAATTAAAACATTTATTATAAAAGGCTTCGAAAAAATGAAAAATGTAAGTGCAACTGCGCCACTTTCCGTTTGGCACTCCACTCAGCTCGTTTCCCAAAGCTCCGCAAAAGCAACTATTTCCTGGTTAATTACAGCCGACAAAACTCGCGCATACATTAGCATACGGTTTAATGACCATTTTTACGACCGGAGCGTTTATTCCTAATGCTAGTCTAGGTATTAAAAAACGGTCGTAACCACGCGGACGAGATAACAAACCAAGAATTTTAACGGTGTCACCGCCTTATGAAACATAGAAACTACTATCCGCTTGCGAAACATGCACCTCTAAAGCCCGAATTCGCCCTAACCAGGATGACACAAGGTATTCGGAAATAGATCGATTATTTGAGGACGAATATGGACGACACGCCCGAGAGAAATTGCGAAATTATGCGCTCAATTAACAAGCACGCGTTGAAAAAACGGCTGAATATTAATGAGGCTCGAAAAAAGTTGGGAGGAAATGAAGGAAAGGAACACAGTTATAACAAACGCGAGCCCTTGGACACCTGAAGAACTGGACTGATACAGCCATGCGTCCGCTACAATCTTCGAAAGCAACGGAAAATCAATGAACGAGAGAGATTTTAAAATAACGAATGAGGAGGAAAAAATGGAAAGGCGCGTGTTCTCCCAATTGGCATGCTGCGAAGCAAAATATACAACTCGATGCCTTTAGAGATATTTCTTCCCAGCCCATTCTGAATATAAAGCTAAACTAATGACTGTTAATGTTAGTAATTTCTGACGTTATTTTCTGAAATTTGACGCAGTTTCTCAAGGAATAGATAGCGGAGAGAAACCGAAGTCTCGTCTTAGGAGCAGTGAAGTTGGGGAAGCAAAAGATACACTTGGGGAGCCATTTAAAAACTCAAGAAGACGTTTTTATTTATTTTTTGAGGTATAAGAGATAATCCATCTATATGGCTCTGTTACATCAAACAATTTAAAATTTCTCTTTGAATACGTGCGATTCGAAGTTTCGTAAATTAGGCTCTACAGGTAAGAGTAAACTTTTCACTACTAACACGTGGCCACAGCGGTAATAGTTTCTCCTTTTGTGTACCACACTTAATTTTTGCGCTCTTTNAAGATATTTACGAGAAGCTTTAACATTCGAGTCGATCTGGACCGAGTCCAAGAGGGGGGTTACGCACGCTACCCTTCGTGCTTTGCTGCAATGTAGAAGGACATGGATTATTGGTCATTCGGGGGGTTTCGGAGGATGCGATGTGCGGCCGTGAATGGAGAGCCGCTCTGCGAAAACTTCGTCACGCCAAGCGACTGGCTTCATTCACGGCGTCTCGATTCAGAGTCGGTGCGACGGAATCCGGCGAAAAAACTTTAAAAACGTCGTCGGGAGACGAGAATAAAAAAGCCGCGACCTTACCATGGACGTCATCGAGGCATGCGTGTTGGGAATGCGCCCCCCTACAGATTCAACGTCGCCCACTGCAGAAAATGCGACCATTACTGGAGGGTACTTGAGTGCTAGGTTTAGTAATATTGTTTAAAGTGCTTTGACAGCTGAGGTAATTTTGCACGTAGGCCTCCATCGAGAATCGAGCCCAGGACCGCTTTTACGAAAAGAGAACGCACTGCCCACTTGATTATTGACATTTATTATGTTTATATTATAACTCAACTTGCTAGTAGTGGGTTCTACCTGCCTGAGTTAAGTAACTTAATAAACGCGAGCAAAGTATGATAAATATATTAAATAGTAGATAACGAATATCTAGTTGAAACAATTAAAATTATGCAAGAACTAGGTCTTACAAAAAGCCGCCATACTCACGGACGGTTAGTATCACTAATAATTCGCATTTAATACCTCAACCATAAAACTCCAACGGATCGGTTTTGTTTCGACCCCATAAAGAAGTTTAGAACATGGATCGCTTGTGTTTGCGAAGCGTGACGATATCAAAAACAGCAATTTTCATACTGATCATTTCCGATACACTTCATTGATAGCCAAATCGAGAGGGTTTGGCCTCTCTTGCGTGCATTCCGAATCGAGCAGCGCGTCCTTGCATTGGGCGTCCTTAGAATGACCGCCCTCACCCTTCGCTACGTCTGACTCCCCTCTCTCGAACGCCCACTCGGAGACGATTCAGCGGAAAACAAGGCGTGGAAAGGAAATGAGATTCGCTCCTTCCGATTAACAACACGTGGACCTTTTTTGCGCAAATTATCACTGCCTCGAGGCGCGTGCCACATTCTGAACAGAGGTCACCTCAAGAGAGGCGAAAAAGAAATCGAATACAATTCACGGTGGACAAAAATAAATAATGTTTGCGAGAGAAGTCATAACTTACTTGTGATCATAAGCAGTGGCAACCAAAAAAAATTTCGCACCGAATATTGCACAAATGCCCTTTCCTTGAGCGAACCATTTTCTATGAATGCTGGTTAAGTAAATTAATGGGAATGCATAAACATCGGAAAAAGTTTGCCCGCTTAGCACGGATGGAGCGCCGCTTCGGAGTTCTCTTACTTTTGAGTCTCACGAAAAATGATCTTCCCCTTGAGCGAACAATATGATGAAATTATCTCGAATATCATCTCACGAATGATTTTAATAGAAGCGGCACACGAATAAACTCAGTCAATCGTGCAATGTTTAAGCAAATCTCGGAAATTTCAGTGAAAATAAGAAAATGCAAAACTCAATTATTCTATGTAAATTCGTTTGTAAGACCTGTAGCAAGTAAATTTTGAACAAAATAACCAGAATTGGAGGCTTTCTCACGGGATTATGAAGTATGCATGATTCTGATTGTGAGATTTAAGCAGCATGATAAATTCAAAAGTCGGCGAGGATGACTTCCAGCTGATTAATAATATACTTCACAACCTCGTTTATTCATTTATCACATACGGAAGAAAAAAGACCAACATAAAGTGACAATACAAAGGACAACAGCAAAATATATTATGTTTTACAATAAAACTAGTTTACCACACTCCACTTAGAAGACCTCTCGTAAAGATATTCACGAGCTTTACTGCTGTGGGTTCGAATCAAAATGACCCCATAAACTGAAATCGTTAACCTCTGATCGATCGGAAAAAGAGCTTCTGAGCTCGGCCTTAGAGGATGGTAAACTTCTCGCACCGCTTGTTTAATTCCCTCCCCCTCGAAGAGGCTATAACGTGGGCGTACCCGTATCCGCATACTCTTACTCTGAGTCCCCTGTATAACTACATGAGCTGCTAGAACCTTCCTCTCCCCATTCCGATGCAGCAACGCCTCCCTGGTAACGTATAGTAATAAGCTGACGGTGCCATGCACCCTATTGGAACATGGGTAACCGGTGCATATAGTGGCGGGTGCCCCTCATAGACGCCTGTCTCCCATAGGCAGGTGCTGACTGTTTCTGGATAGGCGAAGATGTTCCCTCTGTAACGGACTCCGCGTTATAACATTCCTCCGCGGATTGCCCGCCTCTGCACGCTCCATCGATCCGGACCCATCGATATGATGAGGGGATAAATATTGATGAGTCTGATATCCTAAAACCGGTAGCGATTCTGGGATGAAAAATAGGATCTCCATATGGTCCCGATCCGAATCCCATCCCTATAATTAAGCTGGCTGATATAATGCTTTCTTTGATGAGAAAGACAACGGAAGGTTTTATTTATGGCGGGCTGGTTATGCACGTCGAGTGGAGATCGTTAAGGTTTATCGACATCGAAATTTTGTGTGTAGGGTTGGCGCCATATGAATTAAAGTTAACTTTTTCATGTGAAAATTAACGCAATAAAGCTTAAATAAAGAAAGAGGAACTACTCATCACCGTTTATTGCAGTGTTACGTTCATTCAATTCGAAAAATTCTCCCCCGAGGAAATAAATTACACTACTCAACATTTTTCGATTGATTCATTTGGAAAAACCTTAAAAGAAATTCGGATATATTAAATACAATGATATTATCTTCAGAGTAAAAGGGCTCCCGGATATCCAAGTGGGCAACGCGTTCGATTTCGGTGAAAGCGGTACCGGGTTCGATTCGGAAAATTTCTGGAGAGCACGGTGGGGGCCCACGTGCGAAATGACCTAAGCTGTCGAAGCACTTTTAACAATACTATTACTTCAGAGTAAAAATTGAGCGAAGAAATCTTTCTGGATTTCCATGGCATGGAAGATATAGTCAATTACGATCATAAACCTTTTATGTTTTTAGAGCGAGGGCATCTTACGAAAAAGATCCATACGGAGTTTTCGAAATCATTAACAATGAGCATGTCAACAGCTTCTTTCGGCCTCCGGACAGTCATTCTACTTCCGGGTTCGATTCCCGATGGAGACTCACGTACGAAATGACCTTAGCTACCGAAGCACTTTAAAATATTCCTACGACGACAGCTTATGTAAGCATGATAAACGCGAAACTGGTAACATTCTTAAGAAAACTGAAACAGAAGGGAGTGCCAACAATGCCTGCGAAAATAGTAAAATTCTGTATGGATAAACGTTTCGATTTCTTTGGTACAAATGGAATAGGTTTTACAGAACTTTATTTTGGATCCTTTTTATCGAATTAATTGACTTTAAAATTATTAATTCAAATAATTTTATCATTCCTCATTTTTAAACACCGAAGCGGGGATGAGCGGGCGGAAGGAGTTTCAACCTTTTAGTTCTTCTACTGTCAAAACTTACCTAAAAACACTAGTGACATGATTATTCTCGGCAGTGGAGAATGCAGTTAACCCATTTCTCTCCGTCCTTGCATCCGACCTTGTCTTATTTCTAAATTCCTTCTCACAAGGAAGTAGCGATCGTGACGGTGACACATTGCAAAACGTTTACGGCAATCGCCGAGATGTGGATGCAATCTTTGGGAAATCAAACGACACCTCTCTTCACACCGACTTAATCACGGCGGAAACCCGGATTATTCACCGTGAATATTAACCCAATAACCCTAGAGAAGGGGATTCTATTCTCGATCCCAAGGAGAGATAACTGCCAGCGTCTGGACAAAAGAGATATAGACGGTGACGAGTCGGTGGGCGGTATCGGACTCAGACGCAGAAGATATTTACGAGAAGCTTTAACATTCGAGTCGATCTGGACCGAGTCCAAGAGGGGGGTTACGCACGCTACCCTTCGTGCTTTGCTGCAATGTAGAAGGACATGGATTATTGGTCATTCGGGGGGTTTCGGAGGATGCGATGTGCGGCCGTGAATGGAGAGCCGCTCTGCGAAAACTTCGTCACGCCAAGCGACTGGCTTCATTCACGGCGTCTCGATTCAGAGTCGGTGCGACGGAATCCGGCGAAAAAACTTTAAAAACGTCGTCGGGAGACGAGAATAAAAAAGCCGCGACCTTACCATGGACGTCATCGAGGCATGCGTGTTGGGAATGCGCCCCCCTACAGATTCAACGTCGCGCACTGCAGAAAATGCGACCATTACTGGAGGGTACTTGAGTGCTAAGTGTACCACGTCGCGCGAAAACTTCCCGACTCTAGTATCTTTCCCGTTGCGAAATTCAGGATGAAGTTCTTACTGAGTACATATTTAATTGTCAGCCTCATTGGCGGAGTGGTTACCTTCGGGTTGTGGTTGCTTCGCCAACGACGATGAGTTCCTGGGTTTGGGAGATTGCACGGACGGAGAAGTCCTTAAGGGGGCTCCTCCTTTCCCCCTTTTTGTATGGCAGGTTCCTCAACGAGGACGTTGGCCGTGGCTGCAGAGTCGGACGAAACCACTTTACCCCTGCCTACTAAGTCTCTCTAAACGGCTGGAAAAATTGTTCTGGCTAGTTTAATTGGTTAAAGCATCTGCGGAAGAATCCAGGTTCAAGTCCTAAGTAGTCCTGTCAGATTTTTTTCATGTCCGTTTTTCTTGCAATACTTAGAACTTCACATTCCGAACCCGTTCGTATGTACCGAGGATGTATTGCCTTCCGGAAAAAGTACACAACGTGGTCTCCGCACTCAGGCCGATCATCTTTTCCTTTATCTTTATAATCAACAATTTATCGCGACGGTTGAACCAACACTTTAAAAATGGCCTCTGAAACAGCCCACTCACGTATAAAACACTAAGAGAAATTTATCCCCATAATATTCCTTTCGAAGATAAGCAGATTGGCTTCGATATACCAGCTAATGAAGCTAAATTTGTCAATAATTCGCATTAAACTAGAGAAATTTTTTGACGAATTTTTCGCCATAAGGCGATGAAGAATACAAACTTTCATAAGTTTTCACTACGTACCTCACTCATGAGAAAACTGCACGTGACCTCCCTTCCTTTGATAAGTTCCAAGATTCCTCTCCGCTGACGGCTGAAATGGAAAGAAAGTAATACATTTTAGATGGTAACATGCATAAAACTTCATGAAAGCTTAATGAATAGAGCGTAAATAAAGATATAATAAATACTTGTGAATTTCTACGATTAAAAATAAATAAATACCCGCCTCATCACCTGAGAAATTAGACATACCGATGTGAACAGCTTTTCGTTCAGATGATTTTTCCGCCTCTATAATTTAGTACGCTCTGTTTAAAGAAAGAAATGATGCGGCGCATGATGAGTGAGGCAGTCATTCGGGGGAAAAATGTGAGCGATCCTGAATTGCATTTCACGGACAACGCTATACTGTTGAAGAGGATAGGCAATAATTGGCACCACTTCATCGTGAAATTTTCCTCATCCCAACCTCGGATCAAACAATTTGGCAGCTGTTCTCCAATCTCTGATGTATTATGGTCATCCAATTTACATTAAAAGTAAATAAACATCGAGAATCTTCCTCCGCAAAACAGAAATCCCGTTACAGTGCATTCATATTAGAAAAGAATCACTAACAAAATGAGTGTTATATATTGCAGACTTGATATTCCACGAAGGGCGGAAAATAAAAGTCGCTGGATAGTCAAATCCTTAGGTCATTCACAAAAATAGAGAAACAGTCGAAAATACAGTTAAAACGTACATAAAACGACAAAGATATTGAATATTGCATAATTATCTTAAAAGAGTTTCGAAATTTGGGAAAGCTAACCGAATAACCGTGTTTAAATCATGCCAACAAATTTAAGGACGCGTTAAATTCATACTCAAGGGTTTTAGATAAAAGAAGAATAACAAAAAGAACGAATAAACCGTAGTCCTTGGTTAAGGAATACCGTCGTTGACCAAAATCAAAGCGTCCCAAATATCCAAAGCGCGATTTCCAACAAAAATACTACATATCAAGTATGCAGATAACATTCATCTAAATGTTATAGAAACAAAGTAAACACACTTTATTAATTTATACATCCGACGAAAACTAACATTAATAAAATTTTATTTTTTTATCCCAGCCACTCTCCGTTAACCATGTATGTCGTTAACCAAGGTACGACTTGATTGCGTTTAAAAAGAAACCCAACCTTATACAATGTCATTTTCCGCTCTTCTAATCAACGTAGTAAGAAGATTCACGAACAGAAAAAAATAAAATCGATATAATCTATCATATTATTTCGAAATTCGAAGAACGACATAACAAAGAATAAAGAATTTCCAAAATTAAAAAATCTCGATAAAAATATTTTGGAAATTACAAAGTTATTCTTCACGTCTTTTTGACATACACTCAGGCTTATACGGTCCCAGTTCTACTGAATATAGATAATGAAGACTTTTCTGATACTGTATCAGAATAACATTGTATACTATATACTGATGCACCTCTTTATCGCCTCAAGAACGAAGGGAATCGACTATCGCCTTTAAGACCACTACCATGATCATTCGGCCCTCCCCTCGACCTTAGAGGCAGGATTGACAATGGACCTGCCCCAAACACATCTGCATGAGGAACCCTCTCTATCATTTCTCATCGGCCTGAGCATTCCGGGAAGACAACAACATTTATTTCACACAGAAGCGAAACGCTGGAAAAAAAAGCCCGACAGCGTTAATAGAGATTTGAGTTGGGAGGAACCGCTATCCCGCGGCAACCAAACTGTGAATCGAGTCAGAGGAAGAAACGGTGACAAGGAAACAAATTACACGAAAAGGAGCAACGCGAAGATTTAAAAACTCATGCCCACGAAAATCCAACGGCGTTGGGCGCATGACCTCATACGCCACCAGAAAAGAAACAGTGTGACTACTATGGGTACACATATTTCCTGCGGACGGTGATCCGTTAACTGGTAGACAAAGGAGCATCGCTCACGGGATGTTAACCTTTTCCATTCGATCTCTACACGACATCGCTCAGATTGCGTCACATAGAATCGAGACAAAGATCGCTGGATAGAACGAGGGGTCCCATATTGAAACCTTTCACATTCCGATTAAGATACTAAACTCGGAAATGCTACATTATCTTCCATCTGAATTCTTTACAGGCTGCTCAAATGCTTCTGATAGTTTTGAATCGAATCGAAATCAAACCAAATGGGATCGGAATAGAAACCGAAAAGTGATAAGTTTAGAAAATCGAACGCCTCCGGAAACGAGATAATATCGCATTTCATATTTATACGACTCGGTTATTATCGCTAATAATCCACAGAAAATCACCTTCCGTCTCATTCAGTCTATTTGAATATCCAATATATTTTAAAGACGAACCGAGAAAAATTTTCGGTGGCAAGCTACAACGCTCAGGGGAACATCGTGCTGTGTACGATGACCCCCGGATGACGTCACGGATCACGCCAAGTCGCCGCATTTGTTTACATCGTTCAGTAAATAATCATCTCTTTGTTTCAGCCTAGACAGGATCTAAAGATAACAGAAGGATTATTTATTCCTTTTAAGAAAGGGGGAAAGCCGTCCCGCGTCATAAAATTAAGAAGACATGACAAATGCTGCCAAATTATAGAAAAAACATGATAGAATAGAATATAGAAAAATATAAAATATTCAGTATAAAGTATAAATAGAACATAGAAAAAAATATTCAGTATAAAATAGAATATAGAAAAAAATATTCAGTATAAAATAGAATATAGAAAAATATAAAATATTCAGTTATCATAAAAAATAATCGATAGGCGAAAACAAAGGTACGAACAGTTTAATTTTGATAATCAACTATTTTCCAACATTAACATAGAAATAGCCCGGCAGTGTAGTTTCCAAAATACTTACCTGTAACTTAAAACACTAATATGATGTTCCGTAAAAGATTAAGCTGACAAAACAAACTTGAAGCTTCATTTGAAATGGCGTCCTGAGGAAACATCCAGCAAGTTTAATTTTCTTCGTAAACAAACAAGGCTTCGGATGCCAAGTACGCTCTTACGGCGCAATTTGGGACGAATTAACTTAGCAGCAGCTCACTTAACTGAAATCGGCGAGAGCCTTCAATTTACGCGGGAGGAATCATAGTGAATTCTCCCGACGCCCTCCATCCTGCATAGCTTCAATTACGCAAATTACGCGTCCCCAAGAAAGGAAACAATGGAACCCTTCCACCAAGGCAGTGGGCGTTTTAATGGAGCCACGTGAAATAATAAGCACCTAGGGTAAGGGACGAAAAAACGGAACAAACAAACATGAAACCGCAGCGACGGTAGCTTCACAGCGTTTACCACGAAACAAAACCCCGTTGACTGGGGACCACCGCGGAGGCAATCCCAACCCACACACTATGCATTCTGGACCCCTCTCGACGCATTAAAACCTCCCCCGTTCATTCCATCGTCCTCCGCCATCCCGGAAAGGCTCATCCCTCCCTCCTCCGCAGTAGACATCCAAATGAGTCCCCACGAAAAATCTCCCCCTCAGTCTGCAAAACTTAGCACTCTCAGACAAAAGAGGGCTTGGTAGCCTTGCTTGGAGCGTGGGTGGGAAATCAATACGATGGACCCCCGACTTCCCCATATGGCACAGGAAAAGGGGTGCGCTGGGCAGAGAGGTAAGTGGGAGGGACTGCAATCCCTCCCTCTTTTGCATACCTCTTCCCGAGCTTCCTCCCTTAGCGAAGGAGGTCTCCCTTGGGGCTCACTGATGCCCCTCGACTTACGTACATACCTCGAGAGCGCCGAGGGACAGGAGTGAATACCGATGGAGGCAGTGAGGGGCTAAAGAGTGGGAAGTTGGAAAATCGACCCGTGCTGGAAGGGACTAAAGATATTCCCCTCGGTTATATCGTCGATTTCCCATTTGCTACACCCCTTCTTCCGAAAAGATGGCAATTCCGGAAAGAGGCACTTCCTGAGAGACGTTTCGCGGAGCATTCCGCCTCATAGGGCAATCAATGGAAAGGGATGCGGGAAGTTTATCGTCCGAATCGAAAATAGGGAGGAAAAAAAGTGCAGAAAACCTACAATACGAATCAAATGGGGTGTTTATTCACGTTCGAGATACTCGCGAAGTAAGCACGTCATTTACGTCCAAACGAGCGACAGATAATGCGATTTGAGAAGAACGCGTCAGCTATCACACAAAATATGAACATCTATCCATAGATTGATACATTAAAGTTCCTTCCTCATCCTTATTTCAGCCGCTGTATTCCTGACATATCTTCCTTTGATATCAATTACTTAGGTACTTCATTTTTGGCATCCTCAGACGCAGAATAAGAAATTTTGCTGTCAAAACTGAGTACATGACTTAGGTGATTCAACATGTTCCTTTCTCAGAAAAAGGATTTATCATTTCTTTGAGTTGAAGCCCCTAAAGATGACCATCATTCGTCGTAAAAGAACATTATATCATAAAACATCCTTGTAGAAAACAACTCCAAATGCATTAAAATTAATTTCAAACTACAGCAAGTTACTTAATTGGTTTCCCCGAAGACTTAATTGGAACTGATACCGCCTGCTGTGGTTGAAGGCTTGGTCATCCTAGATTTAGATAATTGTATTTTCCCACTTCAGTCTGGAGAATACAGAGGTGTAAACATTACTGACACTCAGATTTAAACATTACTAACACTTCTTTCTGAAAGGATTCCACATGATTGCAACTAGAAATCTACAGAACGGCGATAAAATCAACGAAAATGGATCAAAAACCCAATCAAGAACCGCATTATGATCGTTTCGCACAAAAGCATCGAAAAAGCATCAAAGGCAACGCACCGGAATTCCTCAGCTCACAAGAACTTTCATTGATATTAGCCAAGTTTAGACAGTGCGAGTAAAAGAACCTTTCCCCGTAGCGTGGGTCATGTTCGAGGCGAAGCTTTTGCAACCGCGGCGGAAAAAGGGCGCCGTTTTCCCCGAGATTATCCGACCTTTATGGAGCCATTAATGCGGGAGGATGCTCCTCTCCTCACAATGGAGCGCAAATGTTATTCCGCGTGCACGAGCAATCGAAAAAGGCCGAGGAGGTGCACGCAGCAGGACCATCACGGATGAGGAAAGACGCGAAGCATGATTTCTTCTTGAATAAGTTGGAGGCCTCAAGGGGATGGTTGTGATTCGGAGGGGGGATTTGGAGGGTTTATGCGTCGCGTACGACGGCGAGAGAGAGCCCTCCAACGCCTCGAGCCAAGGAATCCTTTTTCAAAGGGTTGGGAGGAGCCGAGGGTTGGAAAAAATACGACGGAGTGTGGGAGGGAGAGAGGCGGCAGGAGAAATTGAAAATTCAAACCGAGTCCGAGCGTCAAGTTTCGAAAAGGTCCTCCATCGATAGTGAAGCAAGATTATTTTCCAGGTAGTAAGCTTACCAGGAACCATCGATGGAGATAAATGATGAAATGAGCGTTTATTGAATCAATCAAAACCAGCGCCGCGGAAACCTTCGCAGCAAACAGATTCTTGGGTGTAAATCCGAACTTTCTTTTCATCCCGCAATGATCAAATCTGGTTTCCGAGATTCCCGTTTATGGCTTGTCACTTTTAGTCGTAAAGGAGTTACGGTAATCTAAGTTAGTTAAGGCTAGTCAAATTCTTTGGTGTTTCTGTTGGGAGGTTGTACTCTCACTTCCATCTCAAAAGCTCTCGTTCGGGGATGGGGTGGGGGTTGTTATCCCGTGATAGTATTGGTAAAATAAGTAGTAGTAATAGTCTGTTAAAAGTGCTTTGACAGTTGAGGTCATTTCGCACGTAGGCCTCCACCGAAAATCGAACCCGGGACCGCTTTCACCGAAGGCGTTGCCCACTTGGTTATCTGGGAGCACAAAGTTGAATCCTATAACATCCCTTAGGATTAGTCATTCATTAGTCAAAGTCATTATTCAGCATTATTCATATCTAAGCAGCTTTTAATTTACCACAGCCATGAACAAAGCTACGAAATATGAATATTCCATTATTCTGCACCATACACTTGCATGAAACAGCAATAATCCAGAGGATTAACCATAGGTATTCGTATAACAATCCCACTCAGCGACCCCGATAATGAGATCCCCATCTAAAAGAACTGATCTCATTCCCACGACTTCCACTGACAAATGCAACGGATGCGAGAACTATGTTTTTCGGTGTTATTTTTCTCGCGAATATCCCATGCTTTTGCTCATAGTCAATTATCTCCCCTTTACATATGGGAGCGCTCCGTTTTTTAAGTCTCCTCGACGCTGAGCGAATTAAAAATCCGGAGCGGATGAAGCTCGTTGCGAGTTTCGTCGAACCGCACACACATTTGCTATTCTCCTCGTCCGAATCAACGGGGTTTTCAAACCCGTTACCAAGGAACAACGAAAAATTACTCCCAAATTTTTTCTACTTAGCCGAAAATAATAAAAACTAAGAGACGGTGAACTACCTCTTCTTCGAATTCCATCACGAGTTTATTTAATGCGAAAAAGAAACGGAAGAAGTTATGAGCTGAAAAGTAACGGAATTTTTCAACAGAGTTGCTGCTGCCTGTATTCTGTCAAATCTTGTCAATTTGAAATGAGATGATACTTTCTGTAATTGTATTCCGAAATTGTTCAGTCCTGAAGGCATGTCTGGATCTCATGCCCACTATCAATAGCCATCAAAGAGATGGAATAAGGCATACTATACAAGGTGAGGAGAAAGGTTATTTGTTTTTTCTTCCCTCAATGAGCCGAAGTGCTATGAAGTAGAAAACAATAATAATAATCACGACACCATTGGGTAGAGTCTTAGCCTTTAAAGACCAGTATTACATTTAAGCGTAAATTTTACGTCACAAACATACATGCCCTAACCGGGATTTGAACCCGGGACCTCGGGGTAACTAGTAAGGTAGCCCCTCCACCACCGATCCCGGCAACTCCTGCGTGAGTACAGCACAATTGCCCTATGAATAATTTTTTCCAAAGTATTCTACAAGGAGTGAAAACCATTATTCAGCAACATGCATAACTCAGCAGCTTTGATATTATCACAATAAGACTGAGTGCAACAGAAATTGACCAAAAATACATTTTCCCTTTCCTGCGCCAATAAATAAAAAGCATTTATTTTGTCAAAATATATCGCAATATATCACAGAAACTAAAAAAAAATACAAGACGATAATACATCGAAGACGGTAAAGGAGGTTGAATGCGAAAGAAACACAGACCATGGAAGACACAAAGAGGTTAACCGGGAATTTCTTAACGGTAAAAACCGGGTCTTGAAAGCCGGAAAATTCTGTATACAATCCTTTTGTTATTAATATGCTGCAGGAGAGGTAACGACCAGGTGGAAATGCTGCCGTTAACCGATTTTAATCTTTAGTAAATTTTAAATAAAATAAGGGCTACTTTATACGTACTGAATTTTGCCTTGATTTTTATGATTACTTATATTTAAATATGTGGACAGAATAAAGATTCAATTTTTCTCACATTTACCAAGAAGTTATATTCTTTCAACGTGTATTCCAAAATATAGGAGCTCAAGATTTTATAAATTAAGATTAAAAGTTGATACGTTTGATCGCATTAAAATTTCTCGATTCATTTAGTGTATCCTACAGAAATGATTACGGCTAATCTCTCAACTGTAAAGTTTAAAATGACCTAAAAAAACACAAAATATTAATAAAATGATCGCCAATTCAACTTAATACATTAATATTTTAATACATTAATAATACAATACATTAATTGAGTAGAAACATAACCTCAATGCCATGTTTAACAGCAGCAACCAAGGGATTTTTCGATGAAAGAAGAAATAAAAACAGACTTGTACACGGTACCACAGGATTTAATACTTGACGACCTAAGGGAAGGGAAAGGATTTAATACTTGACGACGACCTAAGGGAAGGGAAAGGGATTTTTCCATCTTTCCGGGGAAAAATACACTTGAGACACCAAAGTAAGTTTTGATCGACAATCAAAAAAAGAAAATAAATCCTAAGCCAGGGGCGGCCAACGTATAGCACACATCCCCGAAGTGGCACGCGAGAGAATTCTTTTGGAACGCATAATGGCACTATCCTTCACTCAAGAATGAAGCCCTGGAGTGAATAAATGTGTATTCTGTTCATTAGTAATGGTAATGAGTATTTACGTCTATTACAACATCTCAGTGACATCGCTGGCATAATAAAATACATATCTCACCCTATGGTTTGCCACCATATTGGCCGGAAAATCCTTTATCTTAACCAAATACGGCACTTTTGCTTTTAAAGGTTCCCCGTCCCTATCCTAAGCAGTCACTTTCGCTGAAATCTGCAACAAATAGTGGTTATGCTTACAACAACTCGAAAATGAATCTTTTCCACCCGCGAAAATACGAACATGGTCGAATGCGCACATATATCACATAAAAACTCAATTTTGAGGTCTCGTAGACACGGAAGCGATGCGGAAGGTTGCGAAGAGATGCGGCTACAGATCACAAAGCATGCGACGACGCCGACGAGAAATACCGAACGCCAAGGATCTGGAAAGACGATTTTGCTGTGTTTACGGGGTTAATCCATGCGTAAAATTCAGCTACTCCTTAGTTGCGCATCGAGCGTAACGTGTTTCCTTCCTCAATCCATAAATCGTAAGTGGCTCTTCCGTGGATTAAACTGCCGTGGAATAGTACCAAAGACGCGATTTACAACGTCTGCATTCGAAGCATAGTAACGTATCCTATTCGCCTTACTAAGTTATGGATGATAATGCGATTGACACCCAAGGAAATCAAGCAGAGAATTCTGAAATGAAATTTCATTGATAAAAAAGGGGAAAAAGTTCCTGAGTACTGAAAATACACATTTATTAGCATTTTCACTGCAATGTTTGGTCATACTCTAGAAATATTTCACTAAAATATTGCTCGAGTAGATGAAATAGTTTACCCTTCTGAAATATATCTTTTACGCCGCATTAAGTGGGGACATCAGTTAGTAGACTACATTGGGACCGATATTTTACACCCGCAAAAATAATCTAAATAAAAATATGGATGATTCAAAGCTCTCCGGACTTAAAAATAATGGAAAATGGAATAACTTCCAATTTGTCAAATTATACACTCAACAAATGTTGCACAAAAATTTATAAGTAATTAACTCATCAATATTAGATCATTACGCTTTTAAATAATTTATACCGTATTAAGTACACAATAGATGCCGGTTTTCATTGGAATCGATTGATTCCCATTCAGTTCCTCTGGCAATCACTGTTATTAAGAGAAAACCTTTCCAAAGTAATTTAAACGTCATATTTTATCTTTAAACTTTCTGCCTTAATCTACTGAAACATAGATACACCCCTCTTCCTTATACAAGTTTCATGTTGAATGTAGAGCCTAGAGCGGAGTGGGTCGAACTTTTAAATTGTACCAAGACCAACTTTCCTCTCTCATGACAGTTCTCAATTAAGTGCATGAAGTACCTTGAAATGCACTCGAGAACTGCTAGACACTTGAAAATTTCCCACGAGCACATCTATTTGAGTTGGAGCTGAAATTTTCGAGAAACTTGAAAAGATTTAACTTTCCTCGCCAACATATATGTTTCCTTTGATTAATCGAGTTACTCGGGAGCGAACAGAAAAAGTACTCTCTCATAGGCCGACACAGTTTTCTTTCCTTAATTCGGCTCCATTCTTCTATTGAAAACAAAGGAGAGATGCGTTTGATAGCAGTGAAACATCGCCCTGAGACTCGGACACTCTTTCTCAAGGGTTGTCTTTTTTTCAAGATCCCGAGATCTAGGCTACCGACGCCAACACGTGCGAGATCTCATTTTAAAACAAAGGAGTGCAAGTGAGCGCCGCTACCGCCTTTCTATAGACGTGCACTTGAAAATGACGCCGGAAGACATTCTCAAAAGGAAAACGGGAAGAGATACGAGTACGCAGGCGAGTTTGTACCCAAGGTGTCGAGCATTTATCTGTATCTTCAAGAGCTGAAATCAGATCGACCTCAAAACGTATTTCCAGGAAGACAGGGTTCCAGCCTCTTTGTTACCTTTGCTATCTAATACTTCATTAAATTGAAAATTAATAGAAAACATTACCTCGGATAAGACCAAACCGATTCTCCTCAGTATTATGATAGTGGATTTAAACCGCGAAATCGAATCCAAATATTGAGAATCGTTCTTAGAGATCTAATTCAGTTATGGAAATAATTCTACACTTACTTAATATTTGAGGTTATAATTTTTCGTGGTTTCGCAGTCTAAAACATCCTAAGATATCAGTCTTTGTGCTAGAAGTGATAGTTGCTACCAACTCAAAGCAACAAAACAAATTAACTACTTATTTTTGTAAACCAAAATCGCACGTATGAAAACCGAGGCCGATTCCGAGGCTTCCCCATGGATGATTTTCCACAAATAGCAACTACATAAACTAATAGAATTAAGTATAATAGCATTAAGTAAAAATTCGTTCCCATATACTTTCCCATTTAGGATTACGTACGAAATTATGACAACAGAACTTAAAAAAGGATGAACTCCCACGCTAAGTAAACTCCTTCCATATACTCTTATAAACAAAACCTCCTATCAGTAGCGATTACTTCGATAAAACAATACTGACTCACGATTCACTTTGTGGTATTCATTCACACAAAACGGATTCATGATAGAACTTATTATCAAACAATAAATACACAAACAATAAATACACAGTACGACCCAGGTATCGTAGCCACGCTACATCATCAGACCTGATAAGTCGATAAGGAATACCGACAAAATTTTCTGTCTTAAAGAGATCACGTTACGAGCTTATGCAAGTATGGAAAGTGTTTGTAAAAGAGGATTCCCTTGACGTAAACATTCATTAAATCGCGCTGGAATACACCGCACCAGGTGAAGATGAGAGAGCGCATCAACTAAAGTAAAAGAGTAAAACAACTTCAATACTCCTCCTTCAAGTCCTCTTGTCAGGAATAATGAAATCGTACGAATAAAAAAACAGCGAAAAAAAAGATAATAAATGTATACGTGTTTGAGAACCCAACTCACAACAAACAAAAGTAGAGACTTCGTATTCAAATCCGCCAACCAGACCAAGAAGTTCAACGACTCCGAAGCTGGCAGAAACCAACTCGGTGACATCGCTTGAAGGAGTCCTCAGGTAAACAAAAAATGGTGAAACGTAACCTGGTCTTGATGCGCCCTAATCCCCATCACATCACATAATCCTCCGACTACGACGACATTAGCAGAAGGAGAGGAAGGGATGATAGTTTTTTGGACCGACTACTCGTGGGAGGTTTTTAAACAGGGCAACGAACCGTAATATTTTCCGTTCCGATTTTCGTTCCGGTAAAATAAAAAAACAAATACCAATTCGATTTCGGTTATACTCGGACCGACCATTTCGAACCTATACATTTTCCCTCCGATTTTTATTATAACATATCCTCCTAAAGAATCTAAAATCGGAATGGATTAACGGGGTTTCCGTTCGAGAATTTCGATCATTCGATTAGGGTTCGGCTTTCACCTTGATGAAACGGTTTTTACGGATAGATTCCCTATCGTCGCTCTAGAAATAAGGTGATGCACGATTCTTTTTCATTGGCATTAATCAAATTATGATAAAAATAGTAAAAGACAATAAATTCTTTAAAAATCCTTAATAATTTGGTGGAATGCATTTTGATATAAAATTATACACAAAATACCGTATTTGTGGTAGATATAGCGCGCATTATCTGTACATATAATGATTATATAAGTATGTAAAGATTCTGCTGGAGTATGGTTTATCGGTTTTGGTTTCCAGTGCAGTCCTTATTCAATACCCCGTTTCAGACACATTCGAGAGGAAGCAAAGCTTGTGGAGATACGGAGGGCGCCGCAGGGATTCTCCACATCAAGCAGGAGTAGTGGGGGAACGTCTCATCAGCAACCTCCACATCGCCACGCACGACCTCGGATTGGGAAGAAGGAAACCCACGACTGGCGATACACCCATCAACCCCACGAACATCAAAGGAATGACTTCGCCCTGTCGGATTAAGGGAGGCCGCGGAAGCAAATGGGGATGCGACCGGGAAGAAAGGAAAATACAAAGCGTTTTGAGGGGCGTGTACAAAGCTTATCTCTTAACCTCAGTCAAGGAATCCGCCACCGTCTGTCCGATCTTAACGGTCTCCGCTGACAGCCGATCGCTTTGGAAAGACGTGATGGCAAGGGTGGAGAATAGGGGAGAATTTGAGGCCGTTCTTGAAAAACGTCTCTCATTGCGGGGGATCTGCTTCCGCGTAGAGATGCTCCAAGTAGCCTGAAATAAACGAGCCAAAGGATGGAAGCTTCCTCGCAACTTCGTCGGATATGCCAGGATTAGAATGCATGTTCTGTACCTCTAAATCTAATTTGCAATATCGCTATCTCTGAGACGTAAGCTGTTTAATCGCCTTAAGAGATACGTGCGTGACGCAAGATTCCGAGACGCTATGAGATAAAGGAAAGGCTCGTTGGCTATAACAGATGCCTTCAATAAATGATGCAATGATTGCGATTTGTTGGTCAGAGATGACTGCAACGCTGTCTAATAAATGAAACTACAATGCGCCAGCCGCAAATAACTCGCTGACTTTTCCATCTCACGGTAGATAATGGAATGCTTCGTAATGCATATATGAGATGAAAAATAGCAAAGGAAAAAAAGACTTCGTATGAATTGTGCTAGAAATGACGTAAGGATTCTCACTGATAAGTACTTTATTTTTCTTTCCCTCTTACTAATATTTTTCAAAAAAGAAATTTTTATCACATTCCGCAAATAAATTTTAACCATGGAATCTATGTTATGGGTTCATGGTAGCCAGGCGGGGTTTTTACCGTTATAAAATTCCAGGTAGATTTTGGAAGGGTTCGTCTCGAAATTCGGACCCTTCGCTCCACCTTAGTGACCATACCCTCTCAGCAGGGAGTGCCCGGGTTAAGACTGACCGCGTGTAATACGATTTGAAANCCCTTCCAAAATCTACCTGGAATTTTATAACGGTAAAAACCCCGCCTGGCTACCATGAACCATGTTATGCGTTCAGATAATTCCGTGATACATGCTCACACTTGACAAGTAAAATGTCTTATCGAGTCGGAGATAAGTGAATTGATTTTGTCAATTTTTCTATACAGCGAATTCAAAGAAAATGAAAATCGTTTACACGAGCTTCCTCAATGAAAACTGGATGTGTTTTATCACTCGGATTCCAACCTAAAGAGATGTCTATGCTTTGATTCATTTTCACATTTTAAGGCAGATTACAACAAAAAATCTCTTTTATTAGTTACCAGACTTTGGAATAGAAAACGTCGAGCTTTCTTAAAATAGTAGTAGTAGTGTTAAAAGTGCTTCGACAGCTTAGGTCATTTCGCACGTAGCCCCCAACCCGCAAATCGAACTCCGAACCGCTTTCACTCAAGTCGAACGCGTTGCCCACTTGGCTAACCGGGAGCCTTTTTTTAAATAATTTGTTATTATTATTAATTAGATATTATTATTTACCAGCCGCCGCGGTGGTTAAGTGGTTAGCGTTATGGCGCTCCAACCCCAAGGCCCCGTTTTACACTCCCGGCCAGTCCGATTTTTCCAATTACGGAATGTTTGTTTGTATTAGTAAACATTGAATGATATTGAAATGGATGTAATTGGAATCATCTTCCTGTCTCCATAAAAGAAGTTATTATTATTGGGTCGCATATTGGACACTCCCTATTTCGATCCAGGATGGGGAAAAGGAGCGGAAACATTACAAACTGCTAGAAAACAATTTGAACATCTTTAAAATCCACGAAACCAAAATAAGAAAGCAAGCAAGTCGGAAATTGAGCAACATCACCGCACCTCTTCCAATGCATGACAAAGACGCCTCCGAAGATAGAAAGCAATATTATAACGACACAACACGTAAAGGTGGTTGTCAACGCGTCGTCAATCCTAGGCGCTTGAAAATCATCCTAAAATCCTACACCGCCTATTATTAAAACTCCTCGGCTCGCTAAAAGGGGTTTCGGAAAACTCTCCCTTGCCTTCTTGAATTGACGAGGGTCTTAAAAGGCCTTTAAAATCGTACGGCCGATCCATTTAGGGTTTCGCACGCTTTTTGGACGCCTGCCTCCAGGGACTTGGCGCCTCCGAAGGCACTTATTATTGCACGGGCGGCGCCGGCTGCACCCATCGCATTTCACGCGACCGCGATGAATGAGATCTTCCGCTTCGCTTGGTAAGATACCCATCTTCCCCGTGGAAAGCAATGGAGAGGGCCGTGACAGCAGCAGATGCTTCTCGGGACCACACGTGAGCTATGAATTTGGGAAGGGAAACAAGAACCTCTCGGAAGCTTGATAGGCAATCGTATCCATAGAACTATTACATAACACCTAAATTTACTTAATACTCAAATAATTTATCCAGTTGATCACCGTATTTTCAACGATAGCATTCTGTGGCCAAACACTTACAACCTGCTCTCGTGAGATAAAAATGGCTCTTCTCCTATGAAAATATAGGAGTGTAAACATTGTACAGTGAGGCCCGATATTATAATGTAGGTACACTTAAAATGGATTTTAGCTAATGTTAACTTTAGCGCTAGGTATTATAATGGTTTGTTAGAGTTGAAGTGAATATTATAGTTTAAACTCCAATAAGTGTGATTTATTAACATGGATATTAATTACAATCTTCACTTTGACTCTAATAAAAAATATTTTAATGCCATTCCCTAAAGTGAACATTAAGTTAAAGTTTAATTTTAAGCATGCACTATAACACCAGGACTAAATGTTGTTTTTTAACTTTTCATAAAATGTCGGAATATAAAAATTTTCTTTAAATACTGTGTGAAGATGTATTTTGTGGTTACCCCAAAATAGGATTTCCTAGTAGGGAATCTTTATCCTCCTTTATCTAGTTTATACTCATTTCTGTCGTTAATATTACGTGTATAGATTTTGTTAAATACTTAAAGGGTGGAATAAATACAAATATATTATTAGTATATATCCTAATTTAGATAATTAATCAAACTGCTTTTATAATAACAACTGCTGAGAAACTGGCGGTTCCCTACAAGGAACTCCGCTCCTTCTCCACCCCTCTCTCTTCGGACACCAATTGGTCTGTGTAGCAAATGATAAGTTGAAAAGTAAAGGCGAAGAGGTAAACAATCGCTACAAATTCATTGCATTCATAACGAGAAAACAGTACTTTTCTGTAGAATGAATTAAGGCAATGAGATCGTTTTCAATTTAAGAAATGTGGAGAAATTGTCCAAAATCGTACCCCCATTTACCAAATTTCTGGATTCGCATCCGGATTTGGAGCGTGAGCTCATTTAATGAATTGAGCATTTTATAATTTTTCCACCGAAGATGCTATATTTTCTCCACATCACAATAAACAATCTATTTCGAGCAATGCATTGTACCAAGTCTATATAAATTGAAGTAGAGAACATCATATAAAAGAGAAATGGAACAAATAAAATCAACAACACGAAGAAATATAAATAATGAGTAAAACAATAAAATGAAACAAATCATTGTAATAACAATATAAAAACCAATAAAAAACCTATATTAGTAGTACATTAAACCAGTAAGAATTCAATCGACTAAGGTGTGTTTAAAATTTCACAGATATTTAGATCCGCAAGAGACTGCATTAGGACTGTTTACAAAAGTAGAAATTTTGGACTAAGGAAATGTAGTTGAACCAACTACCGGAATCAGTTCATACAATCGAATGTTCATTAAAATGAGGGAAGCTGAGAAAAGCAATGAGGGACATGAGCCCAACTTGAATCATCCATACCCTCTCGTGGAGATCCCATACCCTCTCTCAAGCCCTGGACAGCTGCTTCGATGGACCAGTTGCGGGAGGTCCGAAACGTAGACTTCCCCAACCGGTCCCTTAATAGGGGATGAAGCAGACGGCGCTGACTCAGAGCGCTGGAAATTAGCGCAAGGGAATTTTTTCTCCGTCTGTCGAATTCGCGAGAGAAGGCCAGTGTCACAGGCGCGCGGAGGAATCCGAACCTGCCAAATTGGGAAAAACAATCGCCTTTTTTCCACCGGATCCAGTTAAGGAAGGCTAGCGGGTGGGATGAGATATGGTCGCGGGAACTGAATGCCTCATTTGGCGTCCGCGGTGAATAAGGGGAAAAAGCTGTCTCGCGAGCCGACGGCCGAATATTTTGGGAATGCTCCGTCGGGCGGGATTCCCAAATCCAAAGTTTTGAGATTCGCTTCGTTTTGCCGCTGGAGGGTCTCGCCGCTTTAATGAGGGCCCCGCAAATACCTGCCAAATTAACCTGTTTTTTCGTCTCAGTCTGCTTGGTTGGTGTTAACTTTCTTGGAAACCGTGAGCTATAATAACTCCGTAATTTCTGGATGTTTCTTATTGAAATAGCTCTTGTAGCCGAAAGTGTTTCTCGGAAAGTGTTATTTGGTAAAACGTTGGAATTTCTATCAACTGGAAAGAGATTATTCCTGAAAATTTTTTCATAGGATCGTGGAATTCTAAAAGTTATGACAAGTAATCATCTTCACTAGGTGACTTAGCTTTCACTCTCAAAGGGCCACACAAGCATCAATAAAGACATCGAAAATAAACAAGACAATACATATAGATAAGAAAAGACGCAGAAATATAATTCACTACAGTTTAAGACAATAATTATCCACCGAAATCTTTGGTTTGCTTTACCATAATTATATTGAAAGAAAATTAGGATTTCAAAATTCTGCGTAGAGTTCAAGAAAATCATTTTTTCTCACTTCAGCTATCAAGCTGCATGATAAATAATAGGGTGAATATTTCAGGAAAAAATAGACTGGAAAGTACGGCAAGCCCTCATTCGTTGCTTACGGATTGGCTATTCCCGGTCTACACAATGATTACTTCACAGGACCATTAAATTCATAATGCATACTCTTATTTCATCTCGTCTTCATCCGCAAATACTATAAATACACGAAATCGAAAGCTCATATTCAAACTGCCCAAAGTTATTAACTCACAAAGCTACAAGATATCAAAACATTTTCCGTTATTCTCTAATAATTAGAAAGTTGAAACAGGAAATCACAGATGAAATTCCTAGACCCAGGTAGAATCATACAGTAGACCTCCAACAGCGGACATAAATTGGTATAAAACTAAAATAAGTACCGCAACTGAGTTTAAAAGATATGTGATAACGTGAAAGGTAGAGAGAAATCACTAAAAAAAAGCCAAACTTATACAAGCACTTACATTCTTGAAATTAGTAACCTTCCTGGAGTGTCGCTAGTCGTATTGCCACAAACTCAGAAATTCAACCGTTCTCCGAGCAAAACACAATGTGACAGATGGCGAGCGAAATTAAATTTATAAATTTTCGATAGCTTATCTCTATAACAAAAGGAACTAAATAAACCGCAATTATTTCTCGAGATAGAGACATTCCTGGGTGTTATCTTCCGGATGAAGTGGATCGCGAGATGTGCTTCTCGGAGCCGCGGATGTATTTCTGGACACCGGCGGAGAATCCACTCAACAAACTCCGCGTGACACGAGAAGAAAACCATACCCCTTATCAAAACGCGCAAGAATCTTCTAAACGCAAAATGTCTTTGAAGAGAACGTTATTTTTTTCGGAGAGGTGCTTCCGGGTGGACGACCTCCATTAGTCCCGAATGCACCGAACGGAGGGAGAAATATATAAATAGAAGCGAAAAGAGATCGAACTAGGATGAGTGTGATTCGGTCATCACTGCCACGTCTATTTCTGGAGTCCTTGGGGTGGCCCTGGATGTCCTATCAAGGATTCGCACCCAGACAATACCTATCCGTTTTCCCTTCGTGAACATTCCGATAAGAATGAGGCAAACAAGGCAAAGATTTACCGATGGTGCAAAAACACTTCCGCTGTTCCTAATGAAAGCCCACATTCTTTTATTCTATGCAGAGATCTGATTTCTACAACAAGGAAAGATACACTAAAGATATTTATCAAGACATCGCGGGTCCCGAAAGTTCAAGTGTTTTAACATTCATTAAAAAAAGTGTTGTTTGATAAATTTAATATTGTCAAACAACTAATTTATCACAATAGCTACTGAGGTGGCCAAGGATAAAGAGTACTAACTTTCAAATATCATTGTACATCTATTCAATACTAAGCTCTAAATCATTCCATAACGGAAAATATTGGAAAATCTTTTCTTTGGCAAAACAGTATTGGGAAACTGATCGAACCATACCCTTAACCGCGGTACAGAGGTTTTGCGAACTATAGAAGATTACAAAGGCAATTGAAGCTGAAGTAGGAGTCCACTCCTACTAAAGTAAATAACATTACTTGATAAAGTTTCAAGATACGAGCAACTGATAATTCAGGAATGATAAACCTCAGTGACCTTTATCATCGTCCAACTGTATGCCACTTCTCCGTTATCTCAAGAAAACCCAAATTCCATTTGAGAATACCAAAACTTTCTACTTCTGACAATAGGAAGAGCAGCATAGCATTGTAGTTTGTATATAGCAAACAGGCAATAACACATTTTCGTGCACTTGCACAATTTTTTAAAAAAGCTCACATAAAATTGTATTTTTATCATTTAATTTCTTTCATTGGCATGTAATAGACAACAGGAAATTTTCAGAGTACTCCAGAAGAAGAAGAGCTCAACGAATTAAATTGAAGCACTTAATTATAAAGGAATAAATGAAGAGATTACATTTTCTCAGAAATGTCCATTCCTAATTTGATAAACAATTATCAAATCTAATAAAACAAACAATAAATAAATTAACAATAGTTACATTATTTAGAGATTATGAGCCAAATACTAATGAGATAACTAAAGAAAGAAATAGTTATATTACAAACAATAATCGCGAAATAAATTTCCTTCCATTGAAGAAACTAATTGATAAACTGAGCATAATTTTGCTTCCTAGACACACAGCGATATAATAGTGGAAACCCGCCAAAGAGACCGTTACATACAGCTGAAAAAATGTCGAAACCTAGAATCGACTACACCAAAAACTTTCACCCGAAGGATAAACTAAATTTTAAAATCTAATTGACTAGGGGTCGAACTCAGTAACATCTTCCACTTCCCGGATGGACCTATAACCGACTGAAAAACATGCAGGACAATTTTCCTGGTATCTTGTATTTTTCGGGTTAAAAGATTTTTAATTCACGCACTTCCAATTTCCGTTGATTACAGAATAATTTAATAGTACACGCTCCTCCTCTCTATACCAAACCTCATTCAGAACACCTAAAGATAATAATACTAATGACGACTTTATTAGGCGAATTTAAGTCTTAAGATACCTTTCATATTAACCTTTTCTAAGTCACGATCACAAACAACCATGCCTTAACCAGGATTCGAGCCGGGGTCCCGTGCAATGAAAGGCTAACACGCTAATCACTACGCCATCGAAGCAGTCAAATGGTTATTTGTCGTGCAGGTAGTACAAATAAATTTATTGTACAAAAATATAACAATTTTGTATAAATAAATTTGCGATTGATCTATACCAAAATCTCCGCCTTCCCGGTCGATTTCTTTTAATTTAGTATACTAAATTCTATTCAGTTCTAGATAATGGTGACGCAGTACTTAAAGAATCTCTAAAATAACAACCCATCTAAAATATTCAGCTGGTTCCACTCACGCTCATCTTTCAGGAGCAACCTATAAATGATCTGTTCGATGCTGCTTGTTTGACGCCACCGATCCTTCCCCCTTCCTCTCAATCCTCACTTTATCGCTCCCTCAAACTTCCTCCCAGGCCATGTGTTCCAAATCCTCCCCATTCATCCCTCGCCCAGTCTATTTTCTCCTTTCCACTACAGGCCACACCACCATTGCACCCAACGCTCCTCCATTCTCAAATTCCCTCCGTTCTTAAAAATCCCTCCTTGTGCTTGCACCATGGCGTGTTATTAGCCAGGAGTCGCACCATGGGGAGCTGAAAACCCTCGTCTCCTGCGGGGGGCGGATTTATACCAACAAGAGGAATCGACGTGACGATTGGGAAACGTTTGGATCGAATCCCAACGCGCCTAGGACAAGGCTGTATAACGGACTTCATTAACGTCCGATCCAAGGTTAAGGTTGAACTTAACCGAGCAGTAGGTGAATTGCAATAAGACTAATTCGAGATCAAAATAAAACCGGATGAGGGCTGAGGGTACGCGGACTACGGAGGCTGTGCGGGGAGTCCATGAGCACAAAATCGGGTACATGATGACACGGCGAATGATAACAGAAGGACAGCGGAAAATTAATTAACTCGATCAAACCCATTCGAAGAATCAATTCCACATTAGGAAGAATCAAGGTTAACGATTCATTGTAAAGAGGAATAAATTGCTTCGTATAGGTTGAAAATAACATACACCTACACACATAATATACATGGTATCGATACATTTCGTGTGAAATTTGAATCAGTAGTAAACTAAATTGCAAGAGTAAGTGATAAAAGTATTAATTATGTCGAGTAATTTTCTATAAGGATTTAATTTTAGATATTTAACTTCAAAATTACTCATTTTTCAGATACTTGTTGATCTATGGCTTAACTGGAAGAGAAACAAAATAAGAAAAACCTGAACCTTCTTAAAATTTTCAACCACTTGGAAATGGAATTCCTACTCCGTACTTTCTTGTACTGTGTTCATCCAACCGAAAACACAATTTACTTTCTCTTCAGCGAAGGAGTAATCATCTTATACCCCAAAAGAAATATGTTCACGATGTACGAAACTAACTTCAATTAGTGTTTCAGTTTGTGGAAGGTAAAAGAATACGAACTAAGGAGGAAAGAACGAAATCGTTAACGGAGTGAAAAATATCCAGAGGCTTCCGAACGAAAGAGAAAGAGAGAAATGATTGACTACTAAAAAAAATACATTTTTACGATCTCTATCCGAGAAAAAAAGAGAGGTAAAATACTAATGTAGGACGGCACCCCGCTTGTTGAAGTTTTCGGTAAAATTTATCTCCGAGCTTTTCGTTGGAGAGAAAAATCGCACTTAGCCAGTCCGAGACTTTGAATTTCTTTCGCTTAAGGACCCTGGGTTTACGAGAGACAATTAAGCCAGCCTTTAATTACTCGCCCGATGCACCGTTACTTCCGAGGCTGTTATTGCTTTTGCTCGACGGCTTAATTTCGAGAAGCCTTGAAAAATTACGGAGGGGAATATTTTTCATGGACATGAATGGGTCAAGCCGTCCAGGAAGTGGAGAAATGAGGAACAGAAAAAGTGAATCAGCCGTGGGGAAAATGAGGGACTTGTAAACAATAAACATTGTTTACAAGTCCATCATTTTCAAACTCGCCGATTCGATTCTAAAGCTAAATCTGCTCTCTTTATACGTAATTCTAAAATAATTTTGTTATTTACAGAAAAAACCTAAGAGAAAATGGCACACGTAATAAGCAAATCAATTTTCTATCGATAAATTGATTTCTTAATATTTAATGGAGAATTTAATCACTTTTAATTTCATCTCGAGGTTTTCCCAAATATATTTGATGCATTGGTTTGTGTTATAAGAGTGTCTCACATTGCTCAACTGAAATTTTTAGGCGATTATCTATTCAGTAACTTGAAAAATACTATAGAAGGTATACCAGTATGTGGTAGTAAATTATGACTGAATTACTTACAATTATTTCTTGGTGGGATGACATTCGCAGATCTCAATTAGGTAAGGAAGGATCGAGAACATTCATAGTTTGACACTGTTTAGTTTAATTAGCAAAGGAGAGAAACACGGTTCTCTCAAACAAAAATACGCAATCTCAATAGGAATAAAAAAGGACACATATTTTCAAATGAAACTAGACCGACTTTAATACATATAATTTATTAAAATAACACTATACGGGAGAACGAGCAAACGACTAGTTTCGACGCTCATCAGAGTCATCGAGATCAGTCGAGGGTGTATCCTCTTGTAAAGTGGTAGTTCGCTAAGTTATATTAAAACAGGTCCGATTCCTATGAAAATTTGTGTCCTGTTTTATTTCTCCTGTCATAGAATAACACAAAAGTTAATCCCAATTCCGTGAAATTCAATCTTTGTCTTAATTCGCCATCAAATAATACATTAAAATTTACGTACACTTACGTGTACTTAAAACCGATCATGGTATATACTGAACAATCTTTGTCCTAAATCAGACGTGGGGGACCTTTATCTATTTGGAGGTCGTATTTACCATTAGGTCGCATCAGAAAGGCCATACGTGACACCATCAGACCGCTTTTCAGTTGACTATAGCCTAAATAAAAATATTTCACCATCGCAATCGTGCCTGAGGAAACGACTTCAGTCGCTGAGTGAACCGAAAGAGAATATGTTTACTTTATATTTATGAGCGTCATTAACAAGCAAAATTATTTAAAGACGGGCAGAAAGAGACGAAAAGGACGTACTGATCGACCACTGAATACGGCCTGAAGACTTCCCTGCTCTACATTAAACGCACCTTTTAATCAAAGTAATCATAAATAATAGAAAGATACCTCCCTTTCCAAACTCGAGTTTTTCCGGTTTAAAAATAACCCTCCCATTACGGAGTCCAAGTAACTGGGAAAGCCTCTCCACCCCGAGCAAAAACTTGCAAAAAATAACCATGACACCGTAATCTTCTTTCTGAGTGTTACCCAGACTGAATTATTAAAGGATCGACTTCTTAAAAGTGCTTATGTGAGTAACAGCGCTCTGTCTCGGTTAGACTGAAGAACGGAAACTGAAAATAAATGAAGCGATACCGAGAGGGCAGGGGGTCGAGCTGCGAGGGCGGAATGCCTCGAAGAGGGGGCAAATATAAGGCACACTGCGTCATTCTTCTGAAAGGCAACAACCAGAGGGCTTCGGGCGCATCCGGGGGGGAACGGTGGGGAAAAAGAGTGAGTGGAGGAGAAGGCATTGAAAAGAAGAGCGATGGGCAAAAATAGCTTATTTGGTTTGGCAGTGGCATATCCGTGGTCGGTGGGGAAAAGGCAAAAAAATTCGGGGAGGAAACGGATAGGAAATTGCGAAAATAAAATAAAAATCCGCGGAGACGATGCCAAATAAAATAAGGGAAGGCGTTAACCGAGAAAACATCGACAGACGGAAAAATGTTATTGCGGAAATTCCGCAAATGTTTGTGCTTGATTGAAAGAGTATCCGGTGAGGCTAACAAACTCGCATCAATCGAGGTGCGAATACGTCCGACTTGGAGGAAGGAAAATAGTGCGGCGTTTTGACAAACCGTCGATCATCTTGTAACGGGTCGCATTTGTTACATCTCTGCGAGAATTCTTTTACGACCTAATCCGCAGCCGTATCCAAATAATGTGAAAATGACGATTTCTGCTTGTCCCGCAAGAGGTTTATATAGTGCTAACTTTAAAATTTAGTATCTATTAAACCGATGAAAAGGTAGTTACGAGAGAGATTTTCTTTTTTCGCTCAACCGTTTCTAAGTATACGTAAAACATGGAGAGTGAGTTATGGTTATTGCTTCCAAATTAAAAAAAGGAAGTGAAATTTTCCTCTTTTCGTTGGTTTTCTCACTCACAACTCCAACAAAATTCTCCTTTTTATAGTTCTCACAGCTTTATTCGCGAATTTGCTTCATTTGAATAATCTAATAAATAGCGAATTTTACTATGGCATCCTTCTTTACGGAAGATTAAAGGTCAATATTTACAAATATAAGCATGTATATAATACTGTAACCGTTAAATATATTTCATTAGTTGCTTCCACACAGCGACGGATTTACCATTAGGACCACAAGGCGGTAGTTGAGGGCCATACCGTTAATGGGGCCCAAAAAAGATCGTTCTGTCGTTTTATAAGGTGAATAATCTCTTGGTGGGGCCTCAAAGTGGTCCTTGCGCCTAGGGCCTATGATTGCAAAAACTCGCTGCTGCTTTCATAGCATAACATTTGGAATGCTGCTGAATGTTGGTAGTAGTATTGTTAAAAGTGCTTCGACAGCTTAGGTCATTTCGCACGTAGGCCCCCACCGGGAATCGAACCCGGGACCGCTTTCATTGAAGTCGAACGCGTTGCCCACTTGGCTATCGGGATCCCCTGCTGAATGTTATCAACATAAAAATAATGGAGAGGAAAATACCCAAAAATAGGACTCAAAAATACCTTCGATCTAGGTGAGCGTTATTCAAGCCAACATTACCGCCACCTAACGCAAGAGCTAAATATCAAACTTGATACAAAGCTTGATATCAAAC
Organism: Ladona fulva; assembly: GCA_000376725.2. NCBI lineage: Eukaryota > Metazoa > Arthropoda > Insecta > Odonata > Libellulidae > Ladona > Ladona fulva. The sequence goes on along the minus strand of KZ308385.1, from coordinate 599,200 downwards.
ATAGTTTACACAAGAGATGGGTCAGACACCAAAATACATATAACATCCCCATTTGGTTTCGATTTAAGATTGTCTATTTCATCAGATACCGAATAACGTAATAAAATTTCGTTCTTTGTATCTTTCTAAGTGCTTTGCTGGATTTTCAAACATTTCCTTTTATAAAATTATCCTAGAATTTTTTCATTCAAATCTTCGAGTTACGCGTATTTTTCAAGAGATATGGATGAGTGTGAATAAATTAAGGTTTATTTTATGGTTGATAGTTACAGTAATATTTCCGTTTGCTTCGATCCATTATTTTTATCTTTTATCCAAAGGAAGAGTAAGAACTTGCAATACAAATAACACCCTATCTCGGAAGATCTGAAGAAAGTAACTTGTAGTAATAGCAGTTAAAGTGCCACGTATATTCAAAAGTTGAAAAATTAAAGAAAAATTAGCGATAAAAACTGGAATCAAACATTCCATAAAGAAAATAAACTAACGAAAATAAATAATTTAAGTACGAATCAGTTGTCATATTCAGAGCTGAAACTATCTAAATTAAAAACAGTCACTAGAAATGTATACGGGGAATAGGAAGATAATGATGGAAAACATAAAGGCAGGAATAGCAATGAGCCAGTTGAAAAATATCCAACGACGGGCGATAAACGTCGTATATAGTACAGATTCTGGATATTTAGCAAAATTTACGGAGGGAATGAGTTGCAAAAAGAAAGGATGAAGAGTGGCAGGAAGAATTTTTGAAGCAAGACCGACCGAGAGAAAGAAGAATATACAAAGTGGAAGCGGTGAAGGATGCAGATGGAGAGGGCATGAAAGAAGTCTGGAGGAAATACCACTGCGGGAGAAAATGGACAAAAAGACGAGAGGAAACGCCGGAGGCAATATTTCACCATGATAAGTGGATAAAAGCGCTAGAGGGGAGCTGGGGGGACGGGGAGGTCCTTAGGTGGAAGTTGAAGTGTTGCTAATAGAAACGGTGGGACAGAAATGGATGGTCATACAGAGGTTAACATGAGCATATTAGTTAATTTCCAGACTAATTTTCCACGCGTCGCGGAGTCGCAATGCATATGACAAATCTCAGCAGCATAACATTCAACGAGAATCGTGAGAAAAGAGAATGAATGACCGGGTGTCGGGGGTGAAAAGTAAAGCCTAAGAGAGCTTGCAATCTAGCGATAGCGAATGGTCGTGGGATGTTTCCATCGGATATAAGAAAAGGTTACATTTTTGAACTTTTTAATGGAAGTTATTTCATTTATACCATCGAGTAATTAACGAAATTTGCGGAATACCAATCCTTGCGAATTTTTGTTATCTTCTAATTCTTCTACACTCTGCGCTTATGAATATGGTCATACAAATTTCTCATAAATATTAGCACATACGACGTTAATGTGGGAGAGTAAAAAGATTAGCTAAATTAAAACAACTTTTACGATACAAAATTAGCTTATGGAATCTGAAGCCAAATATTGATCTCTTGATGCTACTATCCATCCATAACACAGATCCTCTACAGGAAGGATCTCTCTATAGAGTTTATAAACGTCGCCTAGCAGGCAAATCTGGCTAGCGAAAGGCTTTCATGCAGCTTGCGACACATTGTATTTTAAACGCAGTAGAATAACTTTAATATACCTATATAATCATCACATTTATTTTATATGTTTGAATACATTTCTTACTCTCAGATAAAAAAACTCGCTTTGTCTATGAGTAAAATGCAGAGTTTTGAGGGAAAAAAATACTTCTAAAACTCATCCGACACACTAAGCAATATTAACGCAAATGTTTGACCCTTATTCCAGAAAGGCTGGTTAATGCAACCTTAAACTTGGGAAAACTTCTATTTCCTCGAAACTTCAGTGATCATTAGAATAATTGGTAAAATACGTATTTTATTACAACCTTAGGCGGAATAACTGTTCGTAACTAAAGTTAATGACGGATTTTTAAAGCGATTCACAAGGTAATAGAGGTGAAACCTGGGGGATCTATTGAGTAAAGACCATTCCACCGGTATTTGCTCAGGCCTCGAAACCTATAAAATTGGAGGAGCTAAGTGCGATATTTGCTACGTCTTTGCATAACAATAAATAAAGTTTAAAAACATAAAGGTATTCGATAAATATCAATGAAGGTATAGCTTGAAAAATGTGGAGCAACCGCTAAGGGATGTTCTGGCAACTACTTTGCAAGGCGAATATTACACCTCTCAAAAGATTCTAATCCCACACTGCTAAATCGTTAAAGATCTCTGCTCCAAGTAGGTTGAGCATAAACATAAGTGGAGCACTTGTTAATTTCAGCCATAACATTCGTAGCTCCATTCGTAAGGATCATGTCCCTTAGAATGATCATAAGAGTAGTTTTAACAAGCTTAGGGGCGAAGGGATGTTGAGCAATGAAATCTGGGTAGTGTAATGAGAAGGGAGAGAAGAGAAATTGCCGAGTAGATTTGTTAAGAAAAGCTAGCAAAAAACTCGTGTGGGAGAAAGGACGGAGAAGGACAGCGTCGAAAGGGAAGGCATTGGTCAAGGAGGCAAACGAAATCGAGGTGATGAAAGGAAGGAGCCGAAACAAATGAAAGTCGAGAGAAAAAATATAGGGTGGATTTTCAAAGTGCAAGTGAGAAGAAACTTGCGCAGAAGAATACCTTTCAAAAGAGGAGATAAATGAGAGGCAGACTGCGGCAGTTGCGAAAGGAATGAAACGAGATGTTTGCAGAGAAGGGGGATAGGATGAGATAAAGCCAGAAAGAAATGAAAGAGCCGCAAGTTGGAATTATTCCGAAGAAAAATAGAGCAAGAAGATAAAAATGGAGCCTGCCGGACTATTTCCGAAGCCCGAATGTCTTTTTGCCGACGACAGTTAAACGAACTCCAAAGTTTTTCGCCGTATGGAATGCGACGAAATTATACGCGTTGCGACGACTGAATATTTTTGAAAATCTTAATATAGATTATAAAAGAAATGGTCATTGCTTATTTTAAGATTAAAGTCATAGTATAAAATTTCTAACGAAATAGATAGGGATTACCCAGATCTAACCTCTTTTAGTAAAGGGCCGTTCATTCACTCCCTAATTAAGTATTCTGAACCAAAACCCTTTATAAATTTATTAGTAATACACTTAAGAAAGAATTACTCAAAAACTATCGAAGAAATCGATTTAAAATGCGCATTATATACAATTTAATAAGAAATTTTGCAAACAGATAAAATTTTTTGATAAATGCAAAAACATATCATGAACAATGAACTATATACATAAGATTTGGGTAGGAAAAACGACTTTCAGAAGACAATGCAGAGTACATACACATGAAATTATTTCTGAGTAAAGAGGCAGTGGAAATATGAGACGAGCATTATAACGTAACTTCTAATTTTACCTTCTATATCCAGCTGTTTTGAATGAAGTCAGAGCACTTATCCTCGTAGAAAGTAAAACCTAGCATCGAGTCCAAGAAAACAACGTTTTACCAGATGTATCACCTTCCAACTCTCTTAGTATAATAACTGGAACGTGAGAAGTTATGAGATTATTTTTTTTGAAAAAGTGAATCTAATAAAAAAGAGGAGATATTACGAGAAAATACCTTAATCAAGGCCAAAGAATCGAAAGTATTATGATGAATTTTGCGTGATGCAAGGGTTGCAATCAGCAGGTCGGCGAACAAATAAAAACAGCACAAGTATAATTGTGTTTCTTTGGTAAATCTAACCAGTCATCAAAAAATTACCCTAATATTATGCGAACGAGAAGCCCAAATCTAAATTAGCCAAAAGCACTGGGTTAGACTTTAAATATTTTTACTGTAATTTTACGATCAAAACCACCGTAAGATAACTATTTCAAAACGAGTTCATGATAACTAGACTCATTCAAATGAGGAATACGGACAAATTCACTAAATTGCTATTTACTGTCAGTGATTGAAAGCGCGGAAAAACGAAATTTTCAGAATCAAGCCACGTTCAACTTTTTTCATTTATTTTTGGGAGTAGTTACAAATCACAATCCTATAAAAATTCACTTACCTACTGGATAGCAAAATAAGCAACATTTTCCTTACTCGCTTCTTCTTCCTTATCGGAAAAGAATAAGGCATAACTGTAAAGGTCACTATTACATTCTTTTCACATTACGCCAACATTAGCGTAATCTTCCCTAAAGCCATTGCTACATACAGTCTTTTATCGCAAATTTATCCCAGGGCTTTACATGTGAGAAAGTTTCCTTCTCGAATCGATCAGACTTTAAACACACTACGCTTATCGAAAACTGATGGCAAAACGACTTCTAATTTCGACAATTTATTTTAGAACCCCCGAGAAAGAATATAACAGATGCAAAACAGACCTGAGGACGTTCCATCAGATACGACGAGCGCAAATACAGATGCTGATACTTCGGCACACCCACGGAGGGCAAAAGGAACGGCCCCAGACCACTTTATTATTAGAAATCTCATCATTCCATCAGAGGGGCAAAACATTCGGAGGCTTGTGAGGATAATATTCAAAGGAGATGGCACTAGGAGTAAAAGCTCTCGAGGCTGAACGGAACATTTCAACCAGCGAGAATACGAAATCCGAGGATTAATAAGAGGGAATGAAAAACGGGAGAGGCCGGAGGATTAAAGTGTTGCGAAGGAAGGGGGTCAAGCGTTCGCCAGCAGCTGTAATACTGAGAGAATAGCCCGTAATCAACCGCGAGCTAGCTTACACTTGGCGCAAACAGGCGATTTTCCATCAGACATTCGCGCTCGATGACTTGATTACTCCACAACTCGATAACTTCGAGAATAAAGAAGTTCTCCGTTACGTTTGAAAAAGGAATGTTGTCTGGATGGGAGATCAGAAGGCGAAAGAGTCGAAACCTGCAATTGGTGCAGCTGTCTCAACGTTTATGATCGCCGAACGCGAAAGATGAAAGAAATCAAGATATAGACTGAGTTGACTTTCAGGAAGCGAAATATTCTCAGTTATTGTGCGCTGATTTCATTTCTAGCGACTATAAGGAAACTGACTACACCCGCATTTTCATCGAAGACGACTTACTAACGATAAAATAACATCCACCGTTTCCGTTATAAAGCGACAAAAAGATCGATTCAACACAGAAGGAATTTACACTGCTATTTAAAGAAAATTAAATTTTGTCGCCCATTCTTAGAAATGAAACGAATGATTTAGAAGAATATTGGTGATTCATATTATTAGCTATTACACATGTTTTGAAATTTAAGTGGAGTCCGTAATTATGTGAATCTCATTACGACGAATAACATTTTAAGGTTCCTTGAAGTGAAGGAGTTGGTGGATTAAATAAACTCTGCGTTGAAAACTTCAATTGCACTGCACAAATTGAGCAATAAGATCCATATTTAAATCATTTAGCTTGCATTACTAAATATTTCATAACTCATTAAGAAAGACATACTTAGATAATAGCATTGCCGGATGTGAATAACTCAGAAAAATTCAGGGCAGCTAGTATATCTGCAGTATCACATTGTTAAAACAACAATTTTGTCCTGTGCTACCTACAGTTATTAAATATTTTAAGATACTGTTGAAACTAAATAAAAGCGTTCATTAACATAGTACGCTATTTCATAGTATCAATAAAAGTTAATATTTTAATGAGGATGGCCAAATGAAATGTTAACCACGCTTCTAATAGAGCTATCATAAAATTCTGAAAGTCAACGACCACTTACTGTTTTCAGAAAAGCAAAAAAATCTTCCTGGACGATATTCCCGTTTTGATGGAGAGATTGAAAGCATCAATAATTTGAAGACTGCTTACCAATGCGTAACGGGCAACGAGTGATAAACTGAAAATAATGAAATTGCAAGACCACCGAGTTTAAGCGCTCCCAAATGGCTTGAAAGTGTGGTGTGAAGAGGGCTTAGCAAAACAAGCGCTGAGTGGTTGGCTGGCTTCATCTCAAACGAGGTTTAACGCAAGATTGGTGCGAGGGAGTAGCGTTTCACAGCATGCGAATGATGGGGAGGTTATTTAAGAAAACATCTTATTATTTTACAAAGGACCGAGGAGTGCTTCGGGGATTAAAGCGATCACACTTTTTGGCGCTACTTTACAATCCCTCGGTGACTCTTAGAGTATTTTTCAGTGGAAACGCAAGTCTCCGCTGGCGTCGAAGATCCTGAGAGAATGAAATTTCCAAAACAATATTTGTTTCCCATAACTCTGTTGAAGGACAGGAGTCGTAAACTCTAACGCGGTAAGGTAATCAAGGAGATGAGGAAAATTTTTGGATGAGTTTATGGGAAAGGTAAATCAAATATCCAAAACAAATGGACCTACCACGGATAAAGCGAAAGTTATTGAAGTATAAATTACGTAATAGCAATGATACATCACTCGAGAAAAAAGTCCTTACAATGTGAGTCGAAATTTAACAATAACGTAAGGGAGATCTACGAATAGATTTGAATATCAAGCATTCGAAAGATCAATGACATACCAGATGGAAAAATTAAACATTTAACTTGTAGAAATCGAGAATCCAGAATTCAATTAAAATAATCATTTGGATAAAACACGCATCTCTCTTAGCCTGGAATCGAGCCCTCGTTTGTGCAGGAAATTTTTTGAGTCATATGATGATACTTCTTTATCACACAAGGTTTTTATATTTTTCGTTTAATTTCATACGATTTCATATAATATCAATTATACCACACTAAAATCTCGGCTGACGAGTGCGAATTTTATTCTTGGTGCAGCGTACACGGCTAAGGAATGTTTTACAAGATGTTCACACAAACAAATAAAAAAATTGCTGGAGCAAAATTAGTGCCTCACATTCTCGCTCACTGGTTAAATAAAGTGGTGGATTTTGACAACATTTAAGCATAATTCAGGATTTGGCAACTTCAGTCGAGAAGAATTTCGGCTAACTAAAACGATCCCGTTACGAATCGTCTCCTTGAGCCGATGAATTACCGAATTCTTAACGTGCACATTAATAACACGAAGCAGCTGACTTTGGATTACAGCCACGATGTTCAAAACGAGAAAAATTAACTCACTTCCATAGAATCTATTATCTGAAGAAATTACGACTCAAAGCCTTACATTATAACACTAGGCCAAGAACCCCACTTCATTAAACTCCTACTAAATAGAGAAGTGAAATACGGTGGTCCAATTAGGAAAACAAGATCGCCTTTAACGCAGCGACGTTCCACGAACTTCCTCCTCAGACTCCGTTATCAATCAGCCATAAACTTTCCCTTCGTTAATTATCACAAATGCAGAGGGTAATAAGGCAATCCGTGCACCACGGTTTGTAATCTTATTTAAATATTCCCGCGACTCGTCCGACTCCCTGTAATTTCTGTCGGGTCGAGGATGCCAAGGAGGAAAAAAAAATAGCTTCGGATGACCCGGAGGTAACCGTTATGATGGCTGGGACGAGATTCAAATCGCTATAATTGTCGCCCCTCCTCGTAATTGCCCACGCGCTTCCCCTGCCCGACACTCCCATAAACAGGCGAGCAGGGCCCAAAATAAAAAAGAAGCCAAGTCCAGTAGCTCGGAAGTCAAAGATAAAGAAGTGGAAGACACACAAATTACTCTCTACTAAATATTCTCGGAGATAGTACCGTCCAATCTGGTCCTCTGCGGCTGTCCGCTGGGAGGAAATGGAATGAAACCGAGCGCGAGGTTATTTAATAAAAAATCTCTACGGTCTGGCGAATGAAACGGTGCGATGAGGAATTCAGTAAGAAAACATAGGAAGCGAATACCGATGCCAGCGTTGGAACTAGAGCCAACAGTGTAGTCAATGTGTCTCTTTAATTAACCCTCTGCATACCCTTTGCTGGGTGAATCATCGCTGGAGGAGGGCAGCCAGCCAATATAAATCCTTCAAACGCTTTGCTAATCGAATTCGAATGAAGAGATTCCTCTTCAAGGTGCAGATAGTCTCTGAGGTGATATTACGCGAGAATTAGCGATCTAAAACGGTGAAATTTCAACGAGAGTGCTTCACCGAGAGATTTTACGTGTCGCTTCGACGTTGGAAAGATTTCAACTTTCAAGATATTTTTGTTTCTAGTAATGATACAAAATGCAGTTAGCTGTTACGGGCGAACTGAAGTACCGTTAGTCATCTGTCATGCAGTAGAAGGTGCAAAATGATTATAGTGTAGGTTAAGAGGATTAAGCCTGACACTCGACATGAGATAGGCAAAACATTCCCTCGGCACCTATTGTCATAAAGGAACTCCAGTTACATAAGCTGAACGCTCGAGCATAAGAAAGGAAAATTAACTACAATAAAGGAAGTAGAACATACGTCTCCATTTGATATATATATATCATACAGTTACCGCTCCAGAAATCAGGAAGGTATTCACTAACAGTCGTTTGAAATAATCAATTTTTCCTGAAAAGTATGAAATACAGCGGTACCTTTGATAACTTTTGTCGTCGTTAACCTAAACCAGCGTTATCCAAGGCGCGATTTTCCAGAACCATACTGCATATAAAATATGCAGGTAAACCACATTAAAATGTCCTTTAAATATAGTACCTATAATTTATTCAATTATATTAGCAACAAAAATTATCATCGATAAAATGAAGTCATAAAAGTTCTTGATTGTCAATCTTCACCAGAAGACGTCGTAACCAAAGACTGCGTCGTTACCCGAGACATTTTTTGAGCACAGTCATTCGTCGTTAACCAAGGTACCACTGTAGTGACATCTATGATATACATGTAGAACATTTCATGCACAATAAGCAACACAACGATTGGGAGCACGCATAGTACATCTAAATGTGATTACAGCATGATAAATAAAAACTACTATGCAAAATTCTCTTTCAAAGGACTTCAAATCAAGTGTAACGCTTCAAAAAACAGCTGTATAAGTCACTTTTAGAAAACGCGTATCGCTTCGATAACACTTCAATTAGGATACATAAATACCTACATAGGAAAATTAATTCTTGAAACTCGATACTATAAAGCATTAACTTAGATTGAATAAAGGGAGAGAATTCACCTTTCACGGTATGGCAATGTCACGCATCACATCCGCTTCAGAATCCATACCTTAATGATTGCTCTAAAGAATAAATGAGCATAATTTGAAAAGAAATACACTCACCAACAACCCGCTTCAGAATCCATACCTTAATGATTGCTCTAAAGAATAAATGAGCATAATTTGAAAAGAAATACACTCACCAACAACTCATTCGTCGATTCCGACAGTATTCCCGATTGGAGACGCATATTTCGAGTTGTGCGGAGACGCGGGACAGAGGAGAACGAGCAAGGGACTGGCAATAGGACAAACTGCGGAGGTGTCACTTTCAAATGACAGGTCTCCGGTGGGACAAAAAGAATAAAGCGAGAAAAATCTCGCCGAGAAAAGCGGCAAGGACGTTCCGAAGGGGAAAAGAAAAGGAAGCGATGGATTGAAAGAAAACTAAATGGGGGAGTGACGAAGGGGGAGGAGAAATAAAAGTTCCCAAAAAGGCAATCAGGTGGAATGCGCATAAATAATACATAACTGCGGGATTCAAGGACGAAACCCTCCGATACGGAGACTTTTTTCTTTAATTGACTTTCCGATGAGAATGCCAAGGATTTTAATTCTTTCTCCTTTCTTCGAGAGCCATTCACTGAAAGAGTTTTCGGGGAAAATAGGCATCCAGACATGGTAAGCGGTCTCGGTGAGGTAATTCTTGCAGAACATGGGGTTGGTGGTTGTTAACTCGCTAAATTATAGTGTAAATTAGGATAGCTCATTTAGTAAAAACGGCGAAAATACTTCAGAAGATACAAATCACCGCATTGCCGTTACTACTGAGAGGACCCATCTAACACGGAGTTTCGGCCTAACTAATGAATCTGAGGATGCTCGCACATCTACGCGTGGCTACAACATTCGGAAACGACCAAGGCAAAATATTTACTGTTCCTATTTCCGAATCAATAAAAGAAAGCGGTAGTTTTTTTTCTGGCAGTTAACGTGCATTGAATGACTTCAGAAGTTAAGGGAAATACTAATTCGGTCAACGAAGGTCAATACTCATTAACCAAGTGCGAAGTTAGTAACTTCCGAAAATTACCGGCCACAGTTGCGGAGAGCTTGTTAACACTACAGCTCCAAGTTTCGGGTTCGAGTCCCGGCTAGTCGGATTTTTCCGGTTCAGGAATGTTTCTTTTGAGTTTCGAGATAACATTAATTATCAAATCGAATGTAATTGGGGTCTTAATGTTTCAATTAAAGAAATTATAGTAACCAATCCGAGCGAATGGAACTCCGGAACGAATAATTTTAATTTTCCGTGATATTCTGATTCCCAACAGTTTCTATCCAAACTTTTAATAATTTAGTTCCACCTAATAAAGAAGAGATAAAATTTTGATAACTTTTCCCCCTTCATTAAAAAAACGAATCCTCATAAGGTTATTACGAAAGGATTCATTCTGAAAAATACTCCAGATAAATATTCAAAGCAAAGAAATTCTTTTCAAAAGCATCTGAAATAGAAAATGTCACATGCAGAGATTCCTTTATTCACCGCAACTTAAGAAGTTTCCGAGCAGAATAAGAAAAAGAGGAGAGGTGTGAGCCAAAGGGAAATTTTCCATTCAGGAAATTGACAAGGCAAGAAAACAAGACTGGATTGACGCTTAGCCAGGAGAATGAAAGGCGCATTCCCAAACCGTTTCGGGAAGCGAAAGGTGTGCATACCGCAGGAGAAATTTCCATATGAACAGGCTTTAAACGAGCGAGCACGAAAGAAAAGGCTGCGAAAGGGAAGGTGATTAAAATAGCGTGGAGGCGGATGAGTAACTCTGCAAAAAGATTACGACGATACTGGACGGTTGTCCAGAAGGAGAGCACAGTCGAACCCAAAGTGAACTTCGGGATTCTTAGCGCACATATTTAATTTGAAAGTTAGAAAGCAGAGGGCAGGATATGAAGGGTTGATTATATTTTATTTTATACATTGATACTTAGGAGTAAAAATTTTGGGTCGATCAACGATGATCAGCATTGCAACCGTAAAATAATTTCTGTGACGTCGCAGAGTATTGGCCAGCTAAATATGCCTCACTGAAGACCCTTGCTCAGGTTCCAGTAAAAGAATAATTGGATACATTCATAAAATTCACTGTTGTTAATTCTATGGTGTTATTTTTCAACGGTGACAATGAAATTCAGTCTGTGAAATTGCGTTAACAAAGTAACCGAAGTCCGAGGAGGCTTAGTACAGGCTACACAACTTTCATTTAATACCGTAAGGGTATTAATATTATAGGCATTAGAAACCTCTACCTGCTTATTCCATAGGGCGCGGAGACTATGAATCAGAGACAAACATTAGAAATAATTGAAGTACGAATCAATGAAAAAATATTAAATACGAGAATTGAGTTGCCCTAAAAGCACTTGCGGGCTCTGCCTAGCACCTAAGAAATCTTCCGTATTATCTTTTTAACACAGCATTGATTCCGAATTAAAAATCAATCTGAGCAAAGTAAACGGCGGAATTTAGGGGATCCGAAGAGCATTCACAACCGTCTGCAGTCGCGACTCAGAAAACAACCTGAAATAAATTGGCCACACCGAGGACCGCAAGAATTAGTTACAGCATCTCCTAATCGAAAGATCCGGTTCTTCTCAAAAGGCCAAAAAATGACACTCTCGAAAGATGTCCCAAAATTGAAAGTCGAAAGAGAGAAATAAGAGACGCCAGCCTCAATTCCTATTCCAAGGTCCCCGACCGGCATCTTATAAGTGAAGAAACAAGAAGACGCACTGGAGATGGAGACTATAGACGGCCAAAAGAAAAGAATAATTTTTCGAGCTCCGATTGGATTTCAAGGGCATCGGGATAATACGACGTGCGATCTGAGAAGCAAAGAGAGAAACGGAGAGCGTGGAATGCGGAGTAACAGAAGTCCGGCGGAGGATCGTGAGTGGTGGCGAGGCCGCGCCATAAGGCATCCTCGCGAGAGAAAGACGGCACGGCGCATAACGGAAGATTGAAGGGAAGCTACAAATCTTCCGCAGCAATGAGATTCCGGATTCTGCCGAGACAGAGCCAATATGCTGCCGCCTCTATTTAAATCGTTCGCTGATACCACTTCGGGAAGAGGAATTCGGAGAATTCTGTGGCGGGTATCGCAATCGCCGAAGTCACGTCGACTAAGAAACTGATGTGTTCACCAGAGTATACATAAGTATCTTCCGAGGATGACTTCTTATGTTTGAATTAACTTTCATTCTCATCGGTGGCATTATTTAGACAGAGTGATCCGCACTAGGTACCCAGTCATAACGCAACGACGATCCCTAAAATGATTGCAAATTCTATTTACAAGGTAGGCTGAAGTTTCTTCATTTTAAAAATCACATGTATGCATCCAAGATTTAGGTGTATTTGTGCGTTTTTAGATTGAAACAAGCAATTCACGAGGCATGCCTAGTATTCCTATAATTATGACAAATTAGCAAGACATTTCATTGCCAATGATATTTGAAGCACGCAAAGATATCAGAATATCGGTATATTTGAGATAAAATTAAGAAAATTAATCTTAAATTGACAGAGTAACTTTATGATTTTGAGTACGAAAAATATGAGCCTGGATAACCAGTTGAAAAAAGGCTCTTAGGAGATAAACATAGAATGAATGAAATTATGAATACCCATAAACTCTATCAAGGAGTACATTAATACATAGGTAAACGAATACATAAAAATCAGCATTCTACGTAATTATTAACCAGGAAAGCCTTCTGCCGGAATATCATTATCCTTACATAAGGATATCATTAACTCTTACAATCGTAAAGGATAACATTTCTACAATAAAATCAAAAGAGAAAGTTTGACGTAGATAATCAATTTACGTCACCATCTTTAATGGAAAAATTTTCAGAAACCAAAACTCGAGCATTAACCGGCTACAGAACTAACTTTTATAACCCAGATACCCCTTGTGGAACTATAAACCTCGCGGCGGATAAAATACGATGGATGAGAGGTTAATGATTCCCTTTTTCACTGAAGTCATAAAATCGTATGGAATAAGGAAGCCATTTCTCACAATTTTAGGAGTCGGGGAAAGAATCGAGTCATCAGCTATGATGAAAACCACAGTCATAGTCATAACTAGATTGCTTGATGATGTAACCACTGTGAATTATGCAATGTGAAATTTTTAGTGATTACTACCATGACGAATAATTCGTGACTTATCAGCAAGGAAATGATAATCAGCTAAAAAGCACAGAACAGATTTTGTGAAGCGATAGTAAAATGTAACTGTTTTGAACGATCAATATACCTTGTTAGTTATTAACTGGCCAACCGATAAATAATGGAATGTTAAAATTGACGTTTTCAACCTTCGATAGTCGACAGGATGTTGGATGGACAGTCGACCTCTACTACTACGCGGAACAGTACTATAAGTGTAGCATCTAGTGTTATTTCTCCCTCAAATATTCGCTATTTACTGGCATACCGCCGACCTAGTTGGCAAAATGGTAAGCAGCCTTGCATACTAACTCTAAGATCCCGGCTTCAAATCCCGGAAATAGCCACTATTCTTCGTTACTGCATTGTTATACGTAATTGTCTACTATACCTGTAACTGCCACCAATAATTTTCCAATAAATGGATGTTAAAGGAGGTACGGGAAAAATCTTTAAAAACCAATAAATACAAATTGCAGTAGCCCTACTTTTAGTTTAATATGAACTGTATAACAATCTTAGTGATTCATAAATGATAAATAGTGTATTATAGCCAATAATTATTGGCTAACCATAGAGCACCTAACCCGCATTCATACTGGATGAATGGTTCAAAAGGCCAAAGAGAACGCAAACATTTCAATTGAGTGAAAGAGGAGTCACCGCTGAAACTAAATTACGTTGAGCTACGAATACAAAATTAATCCTTTTCTCCACTGAATAATAAACGACACGCCGAAGGTCAATGAAAGCATCCACTGTCGTCGTCGAGAGGAAAAAACGAATGCCTTCGTTCCGATAGAGCGCAAATTGAGTCGCTCGCGTGAATCAACTCGCGGACCGGTATTTGCTAACGCGAAAGCCTCGCTAGACAAACAGCCTTGGGCTGACATAATAAGCACCACCTCCCTGTTTCTACGAATTCCTCCGGAGCCCTCCCATCCTCTGACCATATTTCATCCTCCTACTCCACCCACGTCCTCGCGAGGGAAAAGATATACAAAGAAGACGAAGGGGCCCATCCCATCTCTTTACGAGGACAGATAAGGGAGGTTTTCCATCTCCTCCCCCATTACGCGCGACTCCGAAGACGACATCCACTGCACTTCTCTTCCCATTCCGTCACCCCCACGGACTCGGCAGAAAAAAAAAGAAAACGCTCTTTTTCTCTTCGCCGTCCGGAAGAGGGAAGACGGACATTCCACCGCTCCATTAAAGGAAACTTTCTCTCTCTTACTACTCTTAGCTTCGATTTCCTCCCACCATTCTCAGCTGTAGATCTTTTGAGAGAGACGGAAAATTCAGTTGTTGAAAGGGAACGCGTTGCTATGGAATAGTGCGTGAGGTTGAGGACGATCCGTTCCTCGATGCTCGAATCCATTCAGTCTCGCCGAGCGATGAATACGGGGGAAAAGGCAGGGGTGGGGTGAATCACTTGCGTTTATGCGGGTTATATATACCGTATTATGGCAGGGATCAGAGGAAATAGCGGCAGGGCCACTCTAATAGTAATCGTTAGCGTCGTATTCTCTTCCTGCTGTCACAATTTTGGAATATTTTTCATTTGTCTTCTGGCACAGGTTAGAAAAAAGTGTATCATTACTTTTATCTCTGTCTTGTTCATTGCTCTGATAATATAAAAGCTAAAGGTATGCTGATTAAGTGTACTCATCCTGGCTCTCCCTTTCGAGTGCTATTAAAAGAGTTATTCATAGAGCTGCACTTAAATGTTCCACCAATAGCTTTCCGGCTCAGTGGCAAAAGCAAGGGCAAATTACCTCACTACTCATCTTGCCTAGAAAGCCTTTATATTTCTTCTGTATTTATTGTGGCTAATAGTTAAGGGCTAGAGGATAAAATTGGCCTTAATAAAGCTTAATGCTTTACAGACGATACAGCATTCAAAATATAGTACTAACAGTATCTTAGTAATATACAGACAAGATTACTAAATTAAAAGTTAAGTATGGAAGGTGGAAGACGACTAATACGGACCAATATCCGACCTCAACGAACTTCTACTCGGATGGCCGATTAATGAAAAATATGTTATCTACTCTGTCATAAATGTAGTAAAGGACACCAAAAAAACTATTAATTAAGTTACCATAACCATTCTTCTATTTCAAACTCAAATAGGTGATTTCATACATTGTAATAACGCAACTTTATCAGCGATGGGCATTTAGGAAAAGCTTGCATGCATATGAACAGAATATATTCTTAATGGCAACCAGTTAAGTATCCTTATACGGTCAATTTCTAAAAATCGGACACATAATTATGCATACACCGATTCATTTACGTTTCAGTAGCCTTGCTTCTATTGCAGCATCACTTAAAAGGAGCGCAACTAAAATATAAGTGAAAGGAACGAAAACAAATTATCGAATACGATTCTCCTTTTCGGTAGCTTAATAGAGCAGCTGACAGGATGGAAATGGCAAACGGTAGTTCATCACGATTTTATTAGCTCCGATGAAAAGCCACCGCCGATAACTCGCGCACTGAATTCCTCAACTCCTTTTTCCCTTTTTTACGATCCTATTATTGGAGAAAAGATCGTGGAAAAGACTTCCGAAGTCCTATCTAAAGAAGTCCATTCCAAGCAGATAGAGTTCCTTAAACTTCATCCTTCTGAGTCGAACGGTACAAAAAAAGGAGATAATGATTCCGAGAACACCTTTTCCGCACTCCTCGTCCCCGCTGAGGTAAATCGGTAATCACCATTAGCTCCAAAAGACTTTACGAGCGTGTTGTACCGACATGGCCCCTACAACGCGTAGGGATTAGCCGGAGACTTCTACGACCGACATATGCCGGAAGACGTCCTTAACTAACTCCCACGACCGAGGGATTTAGCTCTCCTCCCCCGATTCCTTTTTAAAGCTGCGATCAATCCGGCAAGATGGAACATCGGGTCCATTCCTTCAACCCACTCTCAGCATCCCACCTCCCCCAACTCCGTCTCCCGTTTCTCCTACCGATCTTTCATACCTATTGCTCGGCACAGGAGAAGATGAAGCTTTCCGGGGCTACATCGCTTGGGCTGCTGGAACTAAAGGTCCCCCCACCACCCACTGGAGCAATCCCGTTATTCCGAGGGGAGGGTGGGATGGGAAGAAGCAGATGAGGGTAGAGGGAAGACATGAAGTTAAGGGAGGCGAGATGGGTAGACGGAGATGGTGGATAGGGACCCCCAAGTGTATGGGGGAAATAAAAAGGGTTTTTTAGGGTTGGCGTCCGTGGGCGTGTAAGTGAATAGCACGCACGGACGGCCAGGAAACAACCGACTCGGAGGGAGTTCGATAAAACGGTTAGTGTTTGCGTGTGTCGAATTGATTTCAATCTCGCTTTGATTGGGCGATATATTGGAGCCTCTTGTTCCGAAAGCATATTGAATGCGGTGAATGATTGAAACGTGCGAAAGTGTTTAAAATGAAGGAAGTGGAACTATATGGGGGCAAAATTACGTCGATTCGTCGAGGAGTATTTTGAAGGCGAGGTCATTTGCGATTTAGCACGATAGCCCCACTAAGGGTAAGGCTATTTTATCGGTATCTGGTAATAAAAAAACGAGCTCTAGCTAGGTAACTAACGGAAATTTAATGTTAATTGTGTATATTTCATTGATAAATTTCAATTAAAAACAATTATCTAAAAAACAGATACATAAATATTTTATATAATTAAAGACGAGTAAAGAACACATTGTTACGGCTTTCGGACATTCCAAAATGTCGAGTTTTCATTTGATTATCTAGAAAGATGTAAAATAAACAGCTAAAATTTAATAAAATACAATTATTTCATTAAAAGCGACCCTCCACAACAATATTTACAAGAATTTATTAGAATAAAATTCAGTTAATTGATACAGATTATGCATCGCAAATTAGGTGAACTGATTTAATCAAATTAGTACTGAGTCCAACTTCTTGGAAGTAGTAACTGTGTCCCTGGAGCTACTTAAAAAAACTATGCCAACGAACGTTATGAGCCGTGTTGGCCATCTGACGAGGCTAACTGGACCCTTCTTAAGCATAAACGTAAAAATGACGTTAATTAGAACCTACGACCTGAAAACGTGCCTATGACGCTTTTGACGGGAAAGAATGGAGAAAGAAAAAGTCACCGAGGATAACATTACAGCTTTGGAAGTGGAATGGATACCAAGAAAAAGATTATGCAGCAACTTATAGAAGATTACAAATTTAATTTACTACAGCGAGTGTGAAACGGAGCACGTACAAAAGCAATTACCACACTACGAAACGCATTCGTTCTACGACTCATCCCCGTTACTTATGGCGCCCCAATTTTTGATTAACTTCTTCCTCAATCCCGAACGCCCCTCATTCGAAAACGAAAATAAGAAAATAACAAAACATTCCACCTCTAAAAATTCCGCCGAAACTCAACGAGGCGGAAAATTGGACGCTGATTATTTTAGATTATTGGCCAAGATGGTCAGCGAATCAAACTTTACCGAGGCGGTAGAGATACGTGTGGACCATGGAACGAATGGCAGATAAGGATAAATAATGTGGAAGTATATCCGCGGCTAATTCCCTCCCACACATGCGTGAGAGAGCTGAGGCGGAACGAGAAGGGAGGAAGACACGTCCGGACAATAAAGCAAGGGTCTGATGCTGGAAGAACGAGATGAATTTCAGAAAGGAACGCAGTGAGACGGATAGGTGTTCAGAGAGCCTGTCAAGATTAAAAATGCGGGAAGTGAAGGCGCGAAATTGAGAGAACTCTAGGAGAGAATGCGGGAAATGGCGAAGTAGGAGGAATAGCAAGAATTGCGAGGGCCCAATTATATGACCGCGTATCCTACCGCGTGTCTACTGAAGCGCGTACACGATTAAAGCACAACGTCCTTAGCCTAAGGTATATAAAAGCGTTTTAATAAGAGCTAAGAGCCTCTGCAGCACGATCGTTTTTTCACACCACGGTTATGTAAGACAAATAATTATACGTAATCCAAGAAAAGAGCGGACTGACATGAAGTTGTCATAGGACGAGCAATCCGCTTTAGAAAAAGCAGGTAACCTTCCAAACACCCGAATTCGTCCTTCTACGATAAGAACTCCTGTTGAACAATGTGCATTCTCCGAAAAGAAAAACAAAAGTAATAGATTGAAACTGAATTTTCCAAAATCAATGGCGAAGTATCTCATGGCCACTACGGAACTTTACTAGTTCCTTTGTCGTGAAAGCGCTGACAATGCGGCTCTAAGCTCCCAGTGTCTCTAACTACGTATATAAACTATCTAGAGCATATTTATAGAGGCAAATCCATCTTCCCAAAAGGTGGCCATAAGCCAGCAAGAGGAAGGAATTATTGGGATTGGAATGCCAACAGACTTGCCATAGGGCTAGCGCCTAAATGGTCTTTAACTCTTGCTTCCCATTGTTTACGGATACCAGGTGTGAGCAAGGAAGCTACGATTTAAGTAGCGCGTCGATGCATAAACTGCTCTGCTACGAGCAATGAATTTCCAAAAAGGTCCAGACAAACACGGCTACTTTACATGTTTCCTCTGAAAAACAACATGTCACACCGCTTGGGCCATTTTATTGGGGCTGCTGAGTGAAAGGAAGACAAGAGAGAACTTTCTGGTTCAATGAACTATCATTAAAGATAGATTATTATTTAAACTGATGACATTCTCAAGCCTGAGAGCAAAAAATCCTTTTGTGACGCGAAAGAGCTTGCGTTTCTCATAAAAAATATACATTTTTGATATCAATTCATATAGCAATATCAGTGATAAACTAAAGAATTAGCGCATTTTGAATTTACGCTCTTCAATGCTCTCAGAAATATAAAAGACCTAACCAGAAAAAGGGTATAGGTAACGTTGCACGGGGAGGCGTGCATTTAGAAAAGACCTCCAGGAAAAACGGACATAAAGTCTGGTTAAAAGTCTTTTTTTTTATTCATCTATCATATTTTACTCTTTACTTTAGCCGCACAACTTCAATGTGCAAAATTTAACACCTTTACCTCAGTCCTTATATATTTACTCTTCTATCATACATATATTCCGTGAGATATGTTCTAGTGATACGAACATTAACAAAAAATATTTCAATTACTCTGCGAAACGGTAGGTCTGTTTCAAGATCCGCTTTTGATTCAAGGTGACACAGAATATCTGTTGAACTAAACGTTTACAAGGGTATTCACCTCGAAATTAGGACCCAAAGTTAGCCTAAGGTGCTATTCAGTCATCTTTATTTCAATTCATAATAAATACCTCGGAAAGGTCATTTATTGTCAGGGTTGGGAAAGTCCTTTTTGAGCTTTTCGTCTTGTTCTGTATGCACAATATAAAACATGACGATTTAATTTTCATCGCCGTTCATGTAGACGTTTTACAATCAAAACAAGAAAATTCTTTCGAGCTCCATGAACGCTTTAACGTATCTTTCTTGACAAAATGAAAGCTACTAAACTCGGAGCACTGAAGCAATCCTGTTTCCACCATAAAGTGGAACCAAGACAACTCAAAAACGAGGAAATGCGTATCATAAGGTGGCACGCTGCGCCGTAAAACAAAGCGGCGAAAAGATTGGCGAATGCGTGACATAACACGCCGGGGAGGCGGGAATAGACAAAGAGTGGGGAAGGAAAGGATTAGGGAGAAAACGAGCTTCGGAGGGGCGCGGGATGGACGAGAAAACTGGCGAAAAACAAAAACAGGAAAGACCGAAAAAAGAGAAGGAATCGACAACGCTGGGAAGAGGTGAGCTGAGAAAGAGAACGTCGGGAAGGTAAACAAAAGACGGAATTCTTAAAATCGGTGAAGAATGGAACATAAGAGTTTTAGCCATCTTCTCCTGCGACGAACGATACCACGATTACTCACTTTATGAGAAAATAGATGTATTATTGAATCCGAAAAATTCCTTTATATTATTATAATATTTTGGAATTGCGTAAAAAGACAACGTAGGACCTCATATAAACGAATCAATATTTCGCATGAAATGAGGGGGGCTGGAAAACAATCTACAGATACGCCATGCTGCTTAATCAATGCTGCAATCTGCTTAATTTTTTTATGTTTATCTCGTAATGATTGCAACGGCTGGGAAAGAGAGAATTGAGAGCCAAAGAACAATTATACAAGAAATGCTTCCAATGGGAAGCTTCTTTTAGATTACAGGCACATTAAGTTCCTTCAAAATTTTTAATTAACACGGACAGCAAAGTTAAAACACTCATAAATTCAACGCTATTAACGCGAAGATTTTCCTTGCGATGAATAAGCAATCTTCCCAGACAAAAAAGAATCATAAAATCAACAAGAAACATGGATACCGCTATATAATCCAAAATTTCAATTTTAATTACATCTTCGAGTGAGACATACGGAAGCGTGGGGACGGATTCTGTCGGAAACGAAACTCTTTCCAACTCCCCTCGTTCCCTATGGAATCATCCACCACCCCTTCATCCCTTAAAAAGGACACACAAAGAAACACGAGCTTTTTTCTCCACACTTCCATCTCTCTCCCCCTTTCGCCTCCTCTCTCGTACCGTTAGAAGCATACAACCAAAGCGAAAGAATGCGCCCCCCAATCCTTTATCATTTTTTGTACTACCTTTTTGCTCTCCACATTCCAATTCAATCGAGACTTTTAATTCATTTTTTCGCACGTTTCTGTTGTCTCCGATAGCGGAGCAAAAATCCCACCGAGCTCTCTTTCAGCGCCTTCGGGCTGTAAACAAAATCGTGTACCATTTCGCAGCCCGAATAACCAGACATTTTTGCGATTTATCATTAAGTAAATAAAACGAACAAAATTAGAGGGGCAATATATATATTTAACTTATTCAATTTTTTATTTCAACTTTTAAATTCTCTATGATTCAAAATTATTTCCAGCAGCAAATAATAAAAAAAACATATATCAAGAGAAAAACTATATTCGGCTAACGTAGCACAGGGATTGCATAAGCATTTCAAGTCGTAGACCACAAAATTCGCCTTTAAACTTGTGCAAATTCATGTACTTACCCTTCGTAAATACCGCTAAATATCAATCAGCCGCGCCTTCTAGGCATCTTCCTTCACCTTCGCTCTCACTTCATCCGTAACAAATATAAACCAGTAAAAAAGATATTCTTCATTGCATAATCCTATTCATCTCCTTCAAGATTATAAATCGGCGATGCATTCAATCTCTTCTCCGTAATTACGGTATGATTATCACCAAAGAAAATCCACAAGAAAACAGTAAGGATAGGTAATCAGAAAGGGAAGAGGAGCTTAAACATATGAAATCAGTGCCCATGAACTATATATACCCACTACATTTAAGGCTTAATGTAATGAACTCTCATTAGAGACAAAAGAGATCGAGTGATTAGGAGAGTCAAATGAGAGAAAACTTTTTAATTCCTTTGTGAACCAGCGAGAAAACGAGATTCCGACTCCCAAATTGAATTCAATGACTCCTACTAAATGATGATAACTGCGATTAATGCTACTTTGTCTAGATTCGCTTTACAACATGACATTCTAAGAGAATACTGTAGGCCCAAGTCCAAATGCTGAGATTTGAGCTCACGTGATAAGAAGGGAAAACGGAAAAAAATCCATTCAGTTCGTTCCTCTCGAGCTCCACAATAGGAATTAGAGGAGGGGATAATTTAATCGCGAAATACAATCAGAGCTATTACAATACCTATCCGAATCAAGATAACTATGAAATAAGTCGAAGTTCTTTATAACTCCCTTAAAAATTACAAGAGATAGCGTTTTTAACTTTATTTTCCTTAACTCGTAAAATGAATACGCACGAAATCTTGGAAAAGAAATTCAGTCGATAGACATGGAGAAATCTCAACCACCGAATACAGAATGACTGATGAAAACGACAGCGATTTCCAGACGAGAAAACGAGGAAAAGTTAAGTATTTAAACCAAAAAATTCTTTTTAATGTGGCATGAAGAGGCTTATGAAATATATTTTGTATGATATCGATGTTGGGTATGGTTTCAAGCTTCTGAAATATAATTATAAAATTACTTAGGGAACATAGTACTCTCAAAATTTGTCCATTCTTAGACAACAAGAAAATGAATGCGGGCGATTAGTTTACGGAGCTGCGCCACTACTGCGAAGAAAGGGTTTTAAGTTGCATTTTTTAATTTTTTTCTACATTTAAATGAGGAACTGAACCATGTAATCCCACCACAAAATTTATAATATGCAAAATCATTAATGCATGAAAACTAAAGCTAAATGTTTTCAAACTTTTCAATAAATATTGGGCATCCGACAAATAACTAGGGCGACACTTACGGAAGTATTGCGCGGCCGTCTCTAGGGAACCTTGGTAGGGACTCCACCGATTTGAAACAAACTTTCACGAATTCTTCCAAGAGAGATTGTAATTAAGGCTGCAGATAGGAAGTTAGAAATCCTCTCCGAGATTAAAATCAACGCCTAGCAAGATTACACCACCTGGGGATTCAAGCCTTAGGGAAACCAGGACTGCATGCAAAGCCCGGACACTAGTTGTTTGGTGCAAGTGAAAGGATGGCGATTGAATGTTCTACCGCTGCGTATGGTCTATTATATAGAATTATTCACCCTTCAATCTAAGAATTAAACCCTTAGGAGAATTTCTCTAAGCGCGTCACGCGAGTGGCCCGACTTCAAATCAGGCGGGCGTTGATTTCCCTTGTTTCGGTGAGGATATGGGTCAGAGGTGCCTATCATTAACTACATTTCCTAGATTTCGCTCCAATCTAAATATTAATTTTTAAATTACGGGGCAATTTGAAAACCATCGGAAACTCAAACAGGATAGGTTCCAGGATCTGAATACCGAAGGCCTTGGGTATCGGACGAGATCCGACAATTTTGATCGATTACCCTTTAGACAAGTTGAGGAAGTGATGAATAAGGGCTTAAAAATTGAATTCCGATGGAGCACAAGGGGTGCACTTACGGGAAACAGGTGAAATCAAGGCACCGAACCATTAGAAATAACATAGGCGACCTTTCAACACCCTAACATTCGTAGTTAATCGACAGATTTTTTTACGTAATTCAAGTTCCTCCTTCTATAGAACAACTACCCCCATAATCACAAA
Organism: Ladona fulva; assembly: GCA_000376725.2. NCBI lineage: Eukaryota > Metazoa > Arthropoda > Insecta > Odonata > Libellulidae > Ladona > Ladona fulva. The sequence continues at coordinate 575,785 of KZ308385.1, read as the reverse complement.
AACGAAATGTTAGAATACAATTCACACCCGAAATTCCTTTCAATATCACTATCAGATAAATAAAAAAGACAAACCTTTTAGCAGTTCTCTGAGATACTCATGTATGGCTTCGGCTCTCGAATCGTTCTAGCTTCGGTAGATTTGGTTCCTCTAGAATAGAGAGAGAACAAGTTATCAATAAACATTGTTTCATTACCAGATTAGCAACATTTCATATCCAATGAGTAGTTTACTAATAAGTGTAACTGTATATAATGTAAAACATTTACGATAGGAATAATCGCGTATATCATTTGGTTATTTTTATCATAATACGAAAGAGAAAACAAGCAATTCAGGGTGAAGATAAAAAAAAAGATTTTTCGACAAAATCGTGAACTTTTCGAATTTATGTAGTATTCCGGTAGCAATAAGTGTTATTGGCAACTTAACCGAGAACTACTTCCACTGAATGAATGAAGAGACTGGCTGTTCAAATCGTTGTAGGTTAAGACAGTATTCCAGTAGAAAGATTTTAGTTTAAAAATTGCTCGATAATTTGTTAAGAGCTGAGCTTGCTGAGACAACCACAACGCAAGCGGAAAATAGAAAATGTAAGTCCATGAATAACCGCAGCTACTATTGTGCTAACTGAGCTACCACACCATACTCTCTCCTAATTGAATCATGTGAAAAGTGTTATTCTTGTGGTCATTGTGCTGCAAATACGAGGTCCTTTTCCACTTACAACATCCCGACTTAATGAGGAAAGAAAAGGCCAACTACCCCACTCCTCTTCTTGCCTAGTAAGCCTCACTCCCTCTCCAGATCTATTGATTGCTATAAAGCGGTAGAAGGGTTCAAACCGGCTTTCATGCTGAATACTTTTCAAATAGACTTCACCGTCCAAAACAGCATCCCTCAACTGGCCGAAGTTTGGAAACAAATGAACGATTCACTTTACTTGTAAGGTAAGATAAAACCCGAGATAATTTTTAATGACGAATTCATTATAAAACACCTAATTAAGAGGAAGTATACACTCTTTCGGGAGGAGGGCTTCCCCGTTACCACGCCCAATAAATCTCCCTCTTAACCCTGAATCAGGAAAAACCTTCCCCGGCGTTCGGGAGGTCCGAATGAAACCTCAAGAAACGTTATTTTAAAAGCCCGATTTCCCATTAGCACGGCGAGACGCCGTGTCCTTGGAGTAGAAAGTTGGTCCACGGAGTACGCGCTAACCCATCGAACGGTTAAAAGTCAAGACGCATGACCACGCCTTCCTCAAGAGTCCTCACACTCCCTACCATCTCCACCACTCCTTCCCTTCTTAATATACGCCCCGCATGCTCTAGCGCAACACATCCCGCGTTTCATCTCCAGAAGTATTAAAACCCCACCCGTCCTTTAGGTATATCTCCCCCTGTTTTCCCCTATCATTAAAAAGAACGTCCTTCATCCTGCGATGAGAGATTCCCTCACATCCTCCGCGGGATGGAAATCTCCCACGACCAACATCACACCCCTTGACCCAAACAAGCACTGAGAGGCGAAGGGAAGAAAAAGGTCTAGGTCGCCCTTTCTTGAAACTGCTCCCTCCACTCTATCAAACTTTCAAAATAAAAAAACCCGGCGTATTCGGTGGGTCACGTAAATAAATCATAAGTCCATCTCCCGCCGTAAGGTGGACTTCGTGAGCGGAGGGTTTGATGGTTCGAAATGTGTGCGCGGGACGTTAGTTCAGTGGCGATAATTGAACCGCCAGAGCCGGATGAATTGCTGGCTGTTTATTCCCTAATCTGCTCGGAAATTGTAAAGAAGAGAGCGGGATTTTCTACACTTCCGGATTCTGCCACGGAATCCTAAGCGGTCTCGATTTATGGGCGGAAAGGATGGAAAGAAATATCGCGTGAGAGGACGAAATAGAATGCGAATCGTAAACATTCGGCCGCCGACTGTGAAAGTGATTTTTCCCTCGCTACGAATGAAATTTAATTTCTTTCTAATGGTCTAATCTATTCATCTTTCTAATGGTGAATCATTCGGCTGCTATTCACGCGAGCTTAGGTGAACCGTGACTGTTTATGTGACTAAATTTTAAATCGGCATAAATTTAAATGTCATCCTTGAATCCGTCCATGAATTTTTGCAGGACACCGTGTGATAGCTGATATTTTATGATCCGTACAGTATAGAGTACGGAGTACCTCGAGTACCAGAGTACTGCAACACACGTAAAGAAGTTCTTTCGACCGACCTTGGTGACGGAATGGTTGGTATGCTAGCCTAGGTTCCGGGTTCGAATCCTGACTAACAGGGTTTTCACTACTCAGAGGATGGATAGGTGTTCTTTTGTTGTTAGGTTCCCAAGGTAATCCAATGAATGGAAAATTGTGGGGACATTGCGGATTGGATAAGAATATAAAAACGTCCAAAGCAATAGAAAAATCAGCATTGATTGATTCGATCTATTAAATAGTAGTTCTCAAAATAAATAATATATTATTCGTTCCTATTGTCCTAATATAATTTCAATAGACATAAATAAGGTGAACCTGATAAGAAAACGATAACCGCAAGGCATACACTGTTAGGCTTCACTCTCCATAGACGTATATTTTGGATGCGTAATGTATAAGGGAGAGAGAAAGCTAACTCATAAATATACCGAAAGCCAATTTCCTTCTTAAGATTGGAAACAATTTTCTCAGCCTGAAAAATAATACACATGCAATGCATAAGAATATACATAAGGGAATTTCCAATTAATTTTCCGTTGTGTTGAAAATACCCATTATTATAAGATGACTTTCATGGCATAAACTTCCTCCAACTTATAAATACAGCGACGTGTATGCTTAAACTCTTTGGGTCTTCTTCTTCGTTTTGCTCTCCTCACTTAACGTCCAAATTCAATTTAGTCCAAACAGAAACATCTGGAATGCGCATCTACTCCGGAAAATGAATAGGGCATAAAACTTTACGCCCCAAAAGCCCGAGAGCAAAAGCATACGTTCTTGCAAATTGGCATATCTAGGAAATACTTTCACTAATATCCTACCACGAAAATTTGTGACGCTATCACGGAAAACATGTGTTTTGAGCTAACGTTCATAGGAAGCAAAAAGGGATTTTACAGAATAAAAATTTGTCAATTTCTTCACCAAGCATCGCTATAAACCATTACAAAAGGTCAACTCAAACCTATATCAATTAGAAAGAATTCAAGCAATGCCAAGGATGGAGTTTTTATGTTTCCCTTCTCTCTAAGACTCTACGGAATGATTTACAACGCGCGGAGGAGAAGCCGAGAAGAGTTCGGGGCAGAGGATCCTGCGAGGCCAACAGGAACACTTCCACGCCCGAAATGATTTACAAAGGTCAAAGGTCTGCCCCCCTAACGGAATGAAGTCCCTCATTTATTGCAACAGTTCCACCAGAGCGATTATTATCCCAATCCAAAGACTGGAATCCAAATGGGATGATAAGGGAGTTTCATCCCAGGGTTATAAAACACGAATACATTTGGAGGAGTCTTCATTCCAAAGCATGTTAACCTGCACGAAAAGTTTGCATCGTGATATTCCCATAGAAACCACCTGACGCGGACGACGTGTATTAAAACTGAGCATCTGCAACATTTCGGAGAAATGTGCGATTAAATCTTTTTCATAGGGATGAATAAACGCGAGTAATCACCTCAAAAGTAATATCCGCATATCCGATCTGGGAACGCGAGAATGAAATTTCTCAAAGGTTTGATCATGGGTCTGTTTACGGATTGGAATCTCTAAGCGAAGGACGAAGTTTTGCTTTCGTGCAGACTTTCTCCATTGAGGTAAGGCAATCAAAAGAATGCAGTTGGATAATTTCCATCCTAGTGTAATGAACCTCAAATGAAGAGCGAAAATTTGTACCTCGCTCTCTGAATACGTTAAAGTAAATGAGGGAACGGCAAATGATGCCTATCAATAAGAGTAATTTTAGAAGCATCTATAGCAATCAAGTCGTCGCGAAATTAAGAATACTGACATAACAAAAGGAGGATTTATTTTTTTAAGTATAAACGGCATTGCGTGCCAAGATTCATCCGCGATATCTTTAGAAATAAGCAAGAACCTGATAGGTTTTGCCAAGCAACGGAAGACTGCCCAATTTACAACGAAGGTGAGCAGAAAATAACATCTTATCCTAGCAACTGTGAGTTACCAATGGATTCTCTTACTTGAAGCTTAGGACATGTTAGCGTTAATTAATTCTCAATTCAACTAGCCGAAAATTATATTGAGTACCTACAGAATGGAAACAAAGATACTGAAGATACAAATGGGTAGTAGCGTAGAGATTTATTAAAAGATCGATATAAATATAAATGCAGGACATTTCAAATGAGTAAACATTCCACGATAATACGCAATTTGAATACCACCGGTTTACTATATCTTCCAGTCATCTGATATAAGTTGTCGGTCTAAAACAGAAGATTGTAATGGAATAAACATTCATGAAATTTTTATTCTGAATAATGAATCAAAACAATTCCTTTTTCCTTCCTGCACCCAACTTAGTCACAACGAATATACCGTCCCGTTCCAATATCAACCTCGAGATGTTGAACTGCAAAACCGGCAAAAAACTTTTCTAAATCACGGATCGCTAGGCGGCGAAATCAAACGCAGCGGTCAGACGGAACTAAAATATTTTAAAATAAAGGTGGGAGATACACGGAATCGCCACGCGTGTCGAAAGGCGACCTCCCAGAAAAAATCATGTTCCCCGAGGGTAAAGAAGGGCACGTAAAAAAATGGTCCCCGATTTCCATTTTTCATAGCCTTATCCCCCGCCGCGAAATCTTCTTAAGAATTCCGAACGCATAAAAATGCAATCTCTCCCACCGAGGAGCGCGTAACGTGCCCTTACATCAATTGACCCTTCGACCCCTTCAACCGTTATCGGAACGACGGACTCGGTGTCTCTCGGAGGTTAGATTATTATTCCTCCTCCTGCCGATCATTCCTGTTCTTGGCCTCCAATTAATTTTCGGATTGAACCCCACATCTTTCTTTAATCTGACCTATCGATCAGTGACCGGCCAACTGACGCTGAATGCGAGAACCGCACGAAAAGACGGTGGGATTCCTGTGCCAATATCTCCACCAAATCTTTGAGCGGATCGAGAATTACGGTTGATTTTTTCCAAGGTCTAGAGTGAGTGAGCAAATTGGAACTAATAATTGAGCATAGAGCATTTACAAAACGATCATATACTTAGTTATGAATTACATAAGTAATTTTACACTGCAGTTAATACAGATCACCTTAGTACAGGCGCAGATTTAAGCTATCGGAGGCCACAGGCGCAAAGATGTGACCCCGCTAGGAATTATGAATCAAAATTCAAAGTTTTTCATAAAATACACAAATATACATGCTATAGATACCTCAGTCGCTTCGCAACGCAAGAATAAGCAAACAAAATTTCAATTGCAATTCCTAGTATTTCCATAAATTACGAAGAATGATGGATAGGTCCCCCTGCCACACGCCGAAAGGCGGCTTGTAGGGTATTGATGTAGATGTAGATAGACTATACAGTGACATAAGGTAATATACCGGAAACATATTCTGTAAACATATAAAGTACAAGTATAATTAACAAATACAAATTCTTTCTTGAAGCGAAAAACAAGAACAATTTGTAGTATGCTACTGAGAGTCTTATTGAGGCCCTCAATATGGATGAGACCTTCAGCTAGCGGCTACTGCGCCTAATGATAAATCCACCCCCGCCTTATTAAACAAATTTAATTTTCTAAATATCATCAGGCATATGAGCAAACGAAATTTTAAAAATTGCACAACTTAAAGAACGACCAAATTCAATAGTCCTTAGAATCAGTAGTTGAATTTAGGCGCGACTCCAATAACAAAAGATTTCCAATAAAATCACCAATTAAATTTTCCACATTCGTAAGAAAAGATATTAAATGCAATTATTGGCACATGAAGAAGCGAATAGATAGGAATAGAATATAAGAATAGATAATGCATCAGAATAACCCTACACTTCGTTCTTCAGGAATCGATTCGTATTCCTGATACTGTTTCTTGAGAAATAGAATATATTACATTGGCCTTTTGGTACAGGATAAAGCAAAGTGTTCTTTTCATTAACTTTTGGGCTAGTTTACCTCCTGCCTGCGATGACATGAAAGCTACTGGGGTGTGAGCGATTAACGGCAATCCTTTGGTCTCTCCTAGTAGAACACCATGGAAAGTGTTGTTCATAAGATATTGTGTTGCATTTACGTTGAAGTTATCCTCCCTTAGCATATTGGCTTCGAAGAAAGCAATGAAAATCTACCTCACTCCTCATCTTATTTCTTAATCTTCAGCCTAGTTATATTTTTTAAGTCTAGGTATCATCATTTCTCTTCATAAGTTATCACTAGCTTGATGGTGGATTTAAGGTCCATACCAGCTACCATGCAGAATGCACTACAGGGAGACTAATCCGTTTCAAACGGCAATTTTAAACGGATACTGGCTCTGTAAATGCAAGAAAAGCAATTCCTTCCATGAAAAAATGCAAAACTTCAAGTGGAAGTCTCATCCGAAAAAACGAAACGAACGAATAAGTTGGCGGAAAATCCTTCGCAATCAGAGGGTGCTCCGTCAAATCCGAGAGAGTAAAGAGCTAGCATGACGGTGATTTTACTGCAAATTTATTCCCTAACCTTAGAGCACTATTCTTTGACTCCTGGGGAAGGCATTCGTGGACCTCTCGTATATATCACCGACTGAGAGAATGGCAATCCCAAAACTCTGAGAAGGTCAGCAGGGAGGAAAGGAGAGCGGCTATCTCCACCCAAACCGTTCCTCTTCACTTTTAGCAATCTTTTACCCTCCCCCTAACTGCTGCGGGGGAGGGAAAGAAAAACCTAGAGGTTGGAACTCCACCGTCGTGACGACCGGGTGTTGCTGCCTCGCATACCTCCCTCTTTTTACTCTCTTTCCATCTGGCGAAACCTTTTTTTGCTTCCTCCCGTTGCGGGAGGGGGAAAACACCCGAGCGATCGGGTAAAGATTAATTATTTGCACGGAGGAAAAAAGGATGAGGTTTTTAGAGAGGATGCCGTATCCGGAAGATCTTATTATGGTGGCCGAAAGAGGAGAGCTCCTCCGGCGCGTGATTGAGGACTGCCGGGTCGTGGACCTTTGCGAAAAGGAGTACCCCGGCGAGTTAATTCGGTGAATGGAGATTTCTCTTTAGCAGAACGTCGTCCGAGGGGGACGTGCATTTCGCGGGCGGGAACGAACGTCGCGCGCGTCCGGATGATTTACAAGAGGTGGGATAGATGCATCTTTTCGGAAAAGCGCTTCCCCAGACGCTGTCACGTTCCCTACCGCTCCGATGCGGGATTTAGCGAGCGGCTGACAGTGACGGAGAGCCGGTCTGCGAGGGACATTTAATTTGGCGCTCGGCTTGCTTGGAGCGAGGAGAGTCGAGATGATGTCCAACGCTGGCGACCTGAGATTGGCGGTTTTCGCCTCTGTATGCACGATGGAGTTATCGTCGAAGATGGAATGTGATACATATCGTATCGATAACAGGATAGAGTAAGAGTGCACGTGAGAAAACTAGAGTTCACGAAGGAAACTAAGGAGAGAAGTAAGATCTTTCATCGTCTTGCTGGATCTAGATTAGTAAAGTGATTCATAATCAGCCAAATATTAAAATTACGACGGAGTCGACAAAAAGTGCGAATTAAGGAATTGGCGAGAAAAGCAACAAAACATTCGATTAGGATACTTGTCTCAGGCGAGACTTGGTGGAATTTCTTCATTATAATATGAAATAAAATTCTAAGGTATTATATACATTAATTTCCCCAATAACAGAGCATCTGATGATGTTGCATACCGTTGAAACTGGTCGTTGATAAAAGTTACATAGAATTATATTTCATTACAAAAAATTACGAGATATAGGTCTGCGCACTTTTAATATCTTGCTACGATTTCTTATCGAGGAAAATGTTGTAAAAGATTAAAAAGTTCAGTCCGTAACTCCAGGTAGAATAACGGGTTAAATGCGGTGGGATTTATGAAAAACTTATAATTCCTTTATACATTGATTTCATCAATCCGGAAATCACCTTTTAATTTCTTTATTGGATTAATCATTGGAAAGCCTCCCCAAGAAATTCTGCACTTTATTGATTGGAAGAATTAGTTGAATTGAAGCATACTCGGGGAATATATACATTCTATTTAAAACGTCGGAAAGGGATTCACGTCTCCTTCAAGCGAAAAGCTTAGGATTTTACAATTTCCTACTTTAGTTCTGTTCTAATAAACACATAATAGTTCTTCCTTTCGCGACTCCTGAATTTCATGCAAAAAAATGGATAAAATATTTTATATGATAGATATTATTTTTATTCTTCCTTAGTCTACTAGTATATCAAAGATATTTATCCTAGAAACGATGTTCCTATGCTCGTAATTCCTCAAGATATTTCCTAAGCACGCTCTTGAGGTAGAATGGTATCCTTTTGTAAAAATATACAGGAATCATTAGCACCTCAATAGATGGGCGGTCGGAAAATAAATCTGCATTAGTAAAAAATAGTAGAAGGGTAGAGAAAAACCTCAGACAAAATTTTTCACAACAAACTGCGCATAAATATCACGTCCTACGGAATCAAAAACACAAAGGCATCCCTTCTGAATCACAGCTCGAATTAAACTAGACGAATAAAATTTGAACTAATCCTCTGGCCCAACCCGACCTTTCCGACTCCTCTACCGCACTACGATGGCCTTCTACTCTACCTGTCCACCATTTTGATTCAGCCATCTATGAGCTTCTCATGTTATCCTAACCTTCAACCAACAACAACAGCCATCCGCCAAAAAAGAGCGACGCTTAGGAGGCCGAGGAAGATGACCAAAACCAAACAAAGGCACGGGATGATTATTTATCATTGGCACACAACCGAGCATAAAGCCAAGAATCAAAAGCATTCCGAAACCCCAAAAAGAATCCGGACGAGAAAGCATCCACCGCTTAAAAGATTCCTCCGTGGAGAAAAGAAACGCCGAGACCGAGCTGAGAAGGAGCCTCGGGGAATATGCCCTGGACCAGCAGCGTCCCTCCGCAAAAATCTCCGCTCGCGCGATCTCTTCTTCCCTGCTCACTTCTCCCAATGCTATACATCTCTAACCTCCAAAACCCTATCCGTTTACCCCAAAAAAATATGACCCAAGCAGCCGCCGACCCTTCTTGGGACCATCACGCTCGTCCGGTCCACCCAATGAGAGCCGACCTTGCGTGCAGGAATGCATGTTCTTAATAACAGCCGGAGAAGGGGAGGGGATAAAGGGAGGGAGAGCGAAAGAGTTATTAAAAAGCTTCTGGTTTTGAAGCGGGATGTTTTGCGAGGCCCGGGATTCAGAGTGGGCGGGAACGTACGACGGCCTCCTGGGCCACACACCATAAACAAAAGAGCTTCTAGGCGGGGGTGACCGCGTCCTTAAAATTGCTAATTTGTAGCGGAGGGTTGATGGGGCGGGAGGAGATTCTTAAGTAGTCTTCTCGAGCAAATAAAAGTCAGAAGACTTCCTCCGGATAAAAGGAAAAGGAGAAATTTCGTGTAAATAATAAAGAAACATCTCGGGCGTTAACTATAAACTTAATAGTTTCTGGTAATTATTATTTAATTTCCTAAACGAATTCCTGTAATCATCGCTTCATTTTATTTGTTGTACAGAGGTACCCTGGTTAACGACGTATGGCTGTGATAAAAGATTGTCTCGGGTAACGACGCAGCCTTTGGTTTATGACTTCTTCTGGTGAAGATTGACGATTAAAAAATTTCTTTTATGATTATTAATTTTATTAATGATGTTTTCTGCAAATATAATTTTATAAAATATATATACCATATTTTAATGAAATCTGAAGGATTATTATCTTCATATTTGGCATGTAGTATGGTTATAGGTCTCCTTGGATAACGACGGTTTTGGTTAACGACGACTTGGAAATCGATAACGATCTTGGAATGGATTACCGTCGTTAACCAAGATACCACTGTGTCCGTGAGGTTCTGCTCGATATAAACCAGAGAAATCCTCAGCAAAGTCATTGCAGATTTCTACGATGATACTCGGGGTTTCTAGATGAATTGTTCCTGACTCAACAGTGACAGCGTATTCAAAGGGGCAGAAAATCACACAGCGCACAAAAGAATTGCAAAAATTACGACCATACACTAGTAAGCCAAACTGGGCATCACTCATCGCATTTTGATAATTTTTGATTTTTTTATACATCAAAACGTATCTACCTAAACTTTCACTAACCGAATACACAATCGTCAGGAAACCGAAAAAAAATCTCCGTTTACCAAGAAATTTGACAGCAAGGCTGCTGACGAGTTTACACTGCACAACCAGCGTGGGCTGATTAATTAACAATTTTTAACTACCTACTTCTTCCTACTGAAATATCTTGAGGAATAGAATATTTTTCATTTATCTTTTGGCAACAAAAATAATAAATGTATTTAGTCATTTGCTTTTGTTTCACTCTTGCTCATAGCTACGATAACTTATACTGCTGAGGTATGAGAGAAGATAAATAATGCAATTCGGTCACTTCTTACTACTTGAAAAGTTTTATTGATAAGTTAACGGCGTTTTCCAGCCTTACTGAACCACTTCCATTCCTTACTGAGCCAATGCGGCTCAATGAGGAATGCAAGAGCAAAATAACTCACTCCTCATCTTTCCTAGTAAGCCTCACTCCAACGTTTTTTTATGGCTAACGGTGATGGAGATGAGGATCATAGCTTTCTGGCAGGTGACTTTATGGAAAGACTAATTGCTAAGACAATAATATACGTGTTAATGTTACAAATAGTATTTATTTAATTTATGTTCCAATTAACAGCAATTCCAACCAAAGAATTTAATAGTTTGCGGTGAAAACGTTAAAGTTTCAGTTTAGATGGGCGGGACAACCTTCACGATTTTCTCTATCAAAATCACCCACGAAAATTTACGTGGTTACATTTCCTACCACACGGAGACGAGACTTCCTTTGATTGTCGAGAAGATGAAAAAGGACTCACGAGGCTAAATTGAATTTGGTCATGGAAATGAGAAGCGTGGCAGATGGATAATAATGCCTCTCCTAGACAACGTGTTTTTTCCATGCTCTTCCAACGAGAACGGCCTCGTAGGACTCTCTTGTTTCTTTTATTTCCAACGGCTTTACGTAAAGGCACCCTAGAGTGCAAGGGGGAGTAAGATTCTGTTATGTCATCATACTCAATCAGTAACAATCAAGCCTCTTACTATAACCCCTCAGCCACTACGACTATCAACTTTTGAAAAATGACAAATGAGAGGTAAAACCAACAAACGAGCGTAGGAAATAGATTTACAAATACCACGCGCTTATTGATAACAACACCAAATGACTAGGCGTATTTACGTCCACGTTCCTCATTCCTACTCCGACCTTTCTCACTCCTTCTCAACGAGGCAACCTTACCTTAGGGACTGTAGAATAGATCTGAGCTCATGGGATAGGAGAATTGTTTTCTGTTACGCCTAAAAACATCTTTTCACAAAATAACTAAATTCTACGCACATGGTCCAACTGGCGCACATAGAGAATTTAAATTAACTGATTACATTTAAACTTAATCTTCATCTACACATGTAGTCTGCGAGCTGCATTTCGGCGTACGGAATAACCATAAGTCAATTTCTCTTTCATACTGTCGCGTATTATCGGTGGAAAAATGAGTCTTTGAAGCGGTTGGTTCCAGCATTTACTTAACTAACTTTTCTTGCAGAATCTGATCATACTCTTGAGTAATTTTTAATCATATCAATTTAAAATTCTATTGCTACCTGTAGAGCTTAAACAAAGAAATACTTTCCGAGAGAGAAACGATTAGACCAAAAACCACGTTCCGGAGACTAAACGTAAAATTTTTGGGGAATAAATGACACTACAGTAGTCAAATACAGTGACTTAATTGTGATTACGTTTAATTGACGAAGGCAAAAATAGGGACACTATCGCCATTACAGACAGAATTTGAATGTTTTCATTTGAAATGTTATACGTGCGTCACTCCTGAAGAGGGAGAACGAGTTCCACTTTTTTGCCTCATCGCAAAAATCTATAATGCTAAAGCTGTTAGCTGACCCCCTCTAGAGATACCTGGCCGAAAAGTTATTCCCTCTGTTCCAGAATTTGAAATAATTTTTAGAAGAGACGGCAGCAAGCTCTAAAAACGATTTCCTCTACCTGGATTCTTTCGGACCACCCTTGAGTGATTCTACGTCGTACAGGCTAAAATCAGTTATCGGTTAAAAGAACATTCTCCTTTCACTGTCTCATAAAACAGACGTGTCATGCTCTTTCAAACAACGGGCCATTTAATACGACTGGTAAGATTCTCGCGGAAGACATCACACAAATTTTCTTAAATTTAATTTTGAAATGAGATTGGAGGAATATAGGTAGGGTAATTAAAGCGCATTTTGTAGTTTAGTGAATTTAGCTCGATAATGTACAATTGAGGAAGTACTGTTTTTATTAAACATGTATTTTATTTGATTATATATATTTATTGTATCTATTTTCATTTTATTGCATTGCGCCGTGGCCGCAGGTTACGAAAAATAACGTCGAGGGTCGCATGCGGCCCGCCAGTTTGACATGCCAGTCATAAAAGAACCACTATTATGGGAGGGATCGGGTCGTGATTCGGAGAAATGATTTCCTCGTCGACTGCTTCTAAGAATGTCAAGTTAGGATACTCCTCACCAAGAACAAAGACCTACTTTGGATTAGCAATTAAAAAACTATATTCTTTCAAGTGAAGTTGTGATTTAATTTCAAATATCGTTACGAAGTTTTTGATGATAAACTTTATATTAAATTCTCAGCATGTACTATTCAGATTATTTTATGTTTTTAACGTTGCTTTAGCAATTCGGGGTCTCATTGACCAATAAAAAAACTTCCTCGGTCTTGTCGCAGAATGTTTGCACAACGGTATAAAGGATATAGACGGGCTCCCGGATAGCCAAGTGGGCAACGCGTTCGACTTCATTGAAATCTGTCCCGGGTTCGACTACTGCGAAACGACCTTAGCTATCGAAGAACTTTTAACAATACTTCTACTGGGAAAATTTACGCCGCAAGAGCTGATGGCATTTCGATGCGCACAACCGAGTGGAAAGAGGTTAAAGATGTTTTGGAGGGGCTACGCTGAGGGACAGTAAAGGCGAGACGATACAAAAGAAAGTGTAATAGAAACTCAAATCCCCCGGAACCCATATTAGAAATAGGCCTGATAAACCAACATTCATCCACTGCACAAAAGCTTCATCTGGACCCGCAGATTTGCGATTTCGAATCACTTGGTTCAAACGGACGCATTCAGAAAGTGACGTATTAATAGTAAATAATCCCGATGGTCAGCATAAGTAATTTACCTCTCAACAACGAGCGAGTTGTCTAACAATTTATTTATACAAACCACAAGAAATAGTAAGCAACGTCATTAGGGTTTCAAAGCGTGGAATCATCATCAGGTCGTTGTTGTAATGGAATACCACCAAGTAAAGGCCGACATAATCAATTTAATTTACATTTTGGTAGAATTAGGTTCCCAGAAATTTTCTACTTCGTGCCATTTCTTTACTTTTTTGGTAATTTATTCCGCAAACCATGAAATCCAGCGCCTTTATTTTTTTGTTTTCCTCTCCGTCTTTTCCCTTGCATTCCGGCTCAAGTAACTTTTTCTAGTAATTTCTCTCCTTCACTCAGCTCTTTGTGCCATGGGAACGTGCAACTCGTTAAGCCTACCACGCTGTAATAAGGAAAGGAGGAATTCCGATGATAATTCGATAGACCGGAAGACTAAGACAGGACATCGAAGACCATGCGCGAACGATCCGTATTTTAATCCCAACCCTTCCAGTGACCATCGTGGGACACATCGGTAGTACACGTTGAGAAAGGCTCTTTAGGACTTCCATGGTGTCGTTTTGGAAACAACAACCCGTGAAGAGAGAGATTGAAGAAGCAAAGAAGAGAGCTTTCGCGGATGTCGAGATTCGGAGCGTGGCTTCGAGAAGAGCATGAGGACCCCCAGAGTATCCCATTTCCAACCAACAGACGGCCCAACCATTGTTTTTTTCCTCTGCTTCGCAGCAGTAAACCCTTCTCCCTTGGCTGCCACGCCCCCAACCGCGGTCCCTTGCCAACTCGACCAGAAATCTCGAAGCGGAGGAACACAGAGAAGAACGAACCTGAGGGGAAATTACAGAGTCCGAGAGGCTAAGGCAGAGAGAATGTAGGCGAGCTTATAAAAAAGACATAGGTGGGGCAGAAGAACATTGGAGGAAAGGGTAAATTATTATGGAGGATAATAAGTTCTCAGTGGCCGGAATGAGTGTATGAAGCCGTTGCGATGGGTGAAGACGCATCTGATCTGGAGGGATGTGATGGCATGGGTGGAAAATGGAGAGCTTAAGGGATGAAAACAATGAGAGATGAGTGGTAAACGAAATGGAAAGTTAGAATACGGCGTTTATAAGTGGAAGCAGATGACGGGGCGGTGCAGACTTCGACCAGGGTCTTATTACTAGTTAGGACTGAATTAGGAAACTCTCGTATACAGATGCCATCCTAATGAGGCAATTTGAAACATTGACAAAAATATTCCAGATGCGAAGAAATAACTGATACCTGAACTTGAGGGATAAACAACACTATCCGAGCCGTACTGCTCCATTAGTGAGAAAACAGAAAATGTATCAATTGACTTGGATTAATAGAATGATGATAATAATAATAATATGAATCTTCTCTAGCGAGATATGGTGGAATTCCATTACAAATGAAATAATAACTACAACTTGTACTTTTCCACAAATATATTTTGGTTAGCAACCAATGGTTTCGAACTTTCAGTTCATCTTCAGGCTTATGACGATGAACTGAAAGTTCGAAACCATTGGTTGCTAACCAAAATATATTTGTGGAAAAGTACAAGATGTAGTTATTATTTCATTAATGATAATAATAAAACGTCTTTATTGAAAGGCGAGATTGAGACTAATTAGTAATTGGATAAGGAAGATTACAAATCACGCAGAAATAGCGAATATGAGATGATTATATTAGCTTCTTCCAGTTCACTATTTTCACTTTTAATCCGAATGAATCCTGAAACTCTTGAGCTAAAATACTTCTCAAAATGGACAAGCCACAAAATACAGCAACACTGAGCAAGAGAGGCTGGATTCGATTCTTTCTCATTCATTTTTTTTCGCTCCTCCTCCAACTTTCTGTATCAGTGATAGAAAAGGAACACATCTAAAACATCACATTTTCGAGAATATTTGCTGTTACACAAAAGCAAATAGAACAATAGTCCGAAAATGCGGAGAGACGAACGGAAGGTATATACAACTTGAAGATCAGTGCCTTCTTCAGATGCGTGACCGCCGCGAGGAAGCAATTCCAGCTGCATCAATTGAAGCCTTTTTCCTCTTGTTAGACTAACATTTCTCATTTTTCGGAGGTTATTATTTCAGGTTTTCCTTTTCGCATTACTTGTTCCGATCACGCTGTCACATTTTCTTTCCTTTTTCGCTTTGATTCACATATTATCAATATCTGCGTGGATGATATTTACGAAACACTATTAGCTGCAACAATCGTATATAATCATAGCTGGTCCGAGTTCCATGTCCCACACTTGAGAAAGGAACAGTCCTATGTTACTGTAAGGAGTTAATCATTAGTTAGCCATTCCTTAGTCCATTCAGAGCAGAATTTTTGAAGAAAGCTGAAATACTTCGCTGGTTAGAACTTTATTTACCATCGCCTCATTTATACGAAAAACAGAAGTTAAAATAATACCAAAACGAAATAAATTTTCGTTTTTTTTTTAATTGAGGCTTTCGTACAATCAACGGACATTCACGCACCAACGCTGTTTCAACCTAAACCTAATGCTTCCAAACT
Source organism: Ladona fulva (assembly GCA_000376725.2). Classification (NCBI taxonomy): domain Eukaryota; kingdom Metazoa; phylum Arthropoda; class Insecta; order Odonata; family Libellulidae; genus Ladona; species Ladona fulva. The sequence continues at coordinate 559,734 of KZ308385.1, read as the reverse complement.
CATCTTTCCCCACTCCATATATATATTAACTTTTCCGATGTAAAGCTACCTCAGGATGTCTTCTCGTAGACGAAAATAGTCGCGTGATATATATTGTAATCTGTGGAAAATACTAGGTGTTTTTCATTTCTTTAGTATGATTCTTTTAACAGTTCTGCTCTACGGCGACTTTTCGTTAGCTTGCCGTCAGAATTCAGCTGTTTAGAACTCTTCAACTGATCCCGTAAAACTACAACAGTATGAATAAACACCGATCTCAACAACAAGTCGAAGAAGTTAAACGCGTAGCGAAACGCAAGAATGGGGCACGAACGTGCGTGGGGTAAGACAAAAAAGAACCGATAAAAATGTCGAAAAGGAAATTCCCGAGAAGGCGAAACTCGCTTTTGATAGCGGAATGATATAGGAGAAGGAGAACGGCGATGAGAAACGACACTGAAAGAAGAAAGGCCGAAAAGCGGAAGAAGAATGGAGTGTAATGGGAGTAAATTGCAGGAAGAGAGGAGCGACCCCTTGGAAAGCAAGACTTCAACGGGATGAGAGAGTGTATATATCTGCGTCGTTTGAAGAAAAAATAGCGTTGCGGGGGCGGGCTTTCTCCCCCCCCGCGTGCATTATGGCGACGACAATAGAATGAGCCAAACCGGTTCGGATCGCGGAGATGGAAAAAAAATGAAGTTATGGCATGCGCATAAAAAGCTCGTTTGAGATTACGTGGGTGTGGGTGCGTCTATATGAAGCGAGAGGGCGCATGTGCGGACACGAGATATGGGAAAATAGAGAAAAAATGCGAAAGGTGAGGGACCATTCCTCACCCCGTTCCCTGACCGCTACAATGGCGGCATTTTTCACATTTACAGTCCATTTTGAGACCTGAATCTCCGACGTTAGTGGTCTTCCGCTCGAGAGGATGCTAGATAAATATTACGCGAAGCGTTTATATCAAAAGTTTCGGAGCTCCCATGATGCGATGATATTTTTGGACATGACGTCAGCCCTCCTTGTCGTGGCATAATGATTCGTTCTACGGCTCTTTAAATAATCATAACCACCTTGAATTCTGAATAATTCTCGAATTATTTCTCATGTTTACTAGCTAGTTACTAAAAGATAAGTACCGGTCATAGGACAAAAGGTAGAATTTTCCACTGATCTAATAAATATTCTAGCGAGAGTATTTTGATAGTAAGGGTGTAAAGTTCGCTGAGGATATGCGAAAATGTAGAGCTTTAATTCCTATGCGTCGATGACTCAATGACGAGTGGTACGTAACTATCCTTGAAATTTTGGTGTAGGTATTTACATTTCAACGAATAACAGGCATGAAAAATAGCGACAAGACTGGTACTCGAACCCAGGTCTCCCACTTTCCGGGAAAGCATTATTATACGATAATAACATATTGCTTCATAAACTATACAAAATTATACTCGCGGGGATACATCAAAGGAAATCAACAAGGAGAATTGTTTAACAAATGCAATCGGTTCTCTAAAACTAATAATGATGTACGTTTTCCACGGTACAAGCCAGTAATCACTTTTCGGTACTAAAAAAGTGAGCGGTAATTTTTAAGCAACACCTCAAAGCTAATCAATAAAACTAGGAGTTTTTCAACATTCCCTATTGAATACCTAAGACCTCCAGTAATCGGCACTACAAGCAATAAGACTTATTTTAGGATTACCAATATTCAAAAACGTGTTGAAACAATGATTTCATAGACACTAAGTAATAAAATTACAGATTTCAAACTAAATTTTGAAAAGTTAAAGATGAATAAGATAGAAGCTACGCTCCGCTAATCCTCAGAACACAGGAAAATAATCCCTGTAAAACATTTTCTAGGCTTCCAAAATGACAGATTTTCGAACCTGAGTAAATAATTCCATTTTTCAATTTCATTTACACCTAGTTTTTACCGATACCATCAAAAGCTATATCCAAAGTCTTCTACCCAGTACAAGCTTAATTTTCTGACACTAGTCCTTATTTTCACCATCTACTAATGTAAAAGAGCAAGGAATTTTTCTTCCGAACCAAGATCTTCGCATCAAGAACTTTTCCACCTCAAGAGATGCTCAGTTCATCTGCAATGTCCTGCCGGCCCTACCCATATGCTACTTATATTGGAAAGATGCAATTTCTAACAAACGCGTCAATCACTCTTTTCCCACGACGAAATTCTGCGGCTTTTCCATGATTGAATGGGCAACAAAGATCGATAGGCGTGTAATGACACCCACGGAACTATTCCGCACACGACACCTCTTCGACACAAGATTGGGAACGATGAGAATCTGTCTCCTGTGGTCCGTGAAAAGAGGAATGATGCGACTGGTTGGCGTGACTCTATGGGGCCGCGTGCTAAGAGAAGGCCAGCCGACGTTCAAGGATGCGGGAGGTAATGAGGCGATCCCATCGGAAGTAAAAGCGATTCGGAAAGGAGAAGTGGAAAATTCGAACATTCATTCGGACGCCTTCCCACGCGAATAACAGGCGTAACAAATAAATTACATGGTGAAATGATTCGAATTTCGTCCATGATCCACAACGTGATGTCCTCGGACGCAATGTGGATTTCATTCACTTACTGCCTATCCTGGAAACAAATTAAAGGCAACCATAAAGCACAAATTGCCAGTACAAAGAAGTTCAACACAATGGAAGATCCTGGTTCAAGGTTTAAGGGGAAAAGGATTCACAGGATTTCATTGCGATTTTAAGTTGAATCTTTCGGCTACTTTTCCTTCGGTTTATGAAGTATTTGCATCTAAACAATTCCTATATGGCCTGCTTTAATTACTTATTCCATAAATTAAGCTTCCGAAGGATTAAAACGAGTTCTCTCGATTTGTTTGTAACTAGATCTTGCATAGAACTTCCGCATCTATTAATAATTTTGGCCGAAATTTCGAAATTTACGGGCATATACGGTACAAACGTACGCTATAAGGAGAGGAGGGAGGAGAAATAAGTGTTGGGTGCGGGAGAAGGGGTTGGGGGAAAACCGGAGTCATCAATGGAGAAGAATGCAGGGTAGGAAATGAAGGATGAAGGGTTATGGAAAAGAAATTCTTTGGTAAGGTTTTGGGCTCCTTCAATTTTTTTCTGCTTTAAATCTGCCTAGAGACGTCTACTTGTAGACGAAACTAGTCACGTGAAATATATTCTGTGGAAAGTACTTTTATACTTATTTAGTATGGCTCCCTTCCACAAAGTTGAGCTTGGATCCTTTAGATTTACCTAGTAAAATTCCCAAAGGAATAACGGACAAGAAAAAAGTCAGGCTAGACCGGGAATCGAACCAGGGTCATCCGTTTTCCGGGCGACTGGTCTACCCATTTAGCTATCTTGTCAGAACGTTCAAGGTGCCCACAAAGTCTCCCAAACTGTATAGCTAAATGTTCTGGCAAGATAGCTCAATGGCTAGAACAGTCCTTCGGAAAACAAATAGACCCGGGCTCGCGTTTCGGTATTGCCGGAATTTTTTATGTCCGCTTTTCCTTTGAGAAATTTTTACTCTTTTCTATACTAAGATCACCGTTAGTTTCATTCTCAAGGCAAAACTTCCACAAGAATATAATCATAGAAGCTGAACGAAGTTCATGATCTACGAGAACTTCAGAAGGGAATCATGTAGATACTTCAACGATATGAGTGTTTAATAAGCCCTACCACTCATCGTGTGAATTTAATTTAGATGCACCGACGATGGCAAGAATTAATACGGCAATTTTCCGCAGATTTATTTGTAATATTCATGAATTATGAGCATTGAGTTTTCCAGCCATGACCAGGGGAGCTCATTAAAAATTTCACCAGCCATGGGAGTAATGACCCCCTTAAATTAGACTTCCCTCTCGTAGAAATCAATTTAAGTGTTTAGTTTAATTTTCCCTTAATCTTCCTTGTCATTACAACGTAAACGATTCTCTATAGTTAAAACTGCCCATGCAAAGAGAATGATACGATTTTACTACTCCAAAAATTTCGTAGTCGAAACTAGCATTTTAAGATGAAATTGTTCAATAAGTAGGATGAATTAGACTCATTAAATCAAAACGTTTTCGACAGAAATTCTATCATAAATTAAAACGCAATTATTTTTCTTTTATTAAACTTATACAAACTTTGTAATAATTATTTTTCACACCTGTTATTCCTTGGGATATATCCGCACGTCTCCTCCGTGCTTTTTTATTCACCTTTCCTTAATTCTTAGTACATAGATTGTTCTCGTTGAATTTTTACATACATATGTTTTGTCAATATATCCATTTCAAAGGCACTGTTTTTGGATATCTTTGAACAAACAAGTAAATAAATAAATTTCTTCGCCGACCATAGCATCCCTTATCGCCCCCTTTCCCAAATTTACAAACATTAAAGCCACAAGTAGAGTATACGTATTGTCCACCAACGACCGGAAAAAATCAAGGAATAAAAGAGACTGAGGACGCAACAGGAGAAGATTCGAATCGCCTTATTCCGCCTTTGCGAGCAATCGTCCGCCCAGGGCGCCAATCAAGCAGAAGCTTTTCCACGGTCACTCCATCTATATTTAGAGGACCGAAACGTGTCCCAGGCGACGGATGGGAGGGCTTCGGAAACTCTCACTTTGTCTGGAATCTCAAATGAGATCGGAAAAAAATAATACTTCTCTATGGAAGAAGTAGCGGCCGGTAAAAATAAACGGCGTTTTAGAGGAGTCTCGTGAACAACGAGAGGATGTTTAAAGGGAGGAAAAAACTTTATGGGTCCGTGGCGTTTAAGGGAGAAAAGGATTAAAGCGATAGGGGACTTGAGTTTCCGAGGGGGCGCGAGAAAAATATACGATATCCTTTACATAGAGAGTCAAGGGCGTGTAGATGTAGCTTTCCTTCAGCTGCTGAGATGGGGTAAGATAGGACATGCTCCCACTTGGTTCAATGTGTTCGGGAAACGACTACTCAACCCACAGGATAGCTAAGCTACTGATTTAGGAAGAAGATGCGACCCAAAAGCTACGGCAAACGTGAATCTCCGAAAAACATCTGTTTTTGGTGTGAATGTGAGTGAATGAATACCGAGCTTGGTGAAGTAGACGAGGAATCGGGCCGAGGTCCCGGGTTCGAGTCCCGGCTAACAAGGGTATTGCCTGCTTGAGAATGGTTATATGAGTTCGTTAAGTGTTCAAAATATTACAATTATCGTTGAAATGTAAAATTTGTGAGGATTTTTGGAAATAGATATAGGCGCTGATGTGACTTCCTTCGTCACATTTCCGGATGTCACACTTTAAATATTGTCAATCCTTATTGCAATTATAATAATTTCTTTAATGGAGACAGGAGGATAACCCCAATTACATCCATTTTAATAATTATAGATGGCTGGAGAAAGCATTCGTCCCGGTAAAGTCTGGAATTTTTATATCTCGATCTATTCCGGGTTTTCTTCGTTGGTCTCAGAACAATAGCTGTAATCGGCCCCAAATTGCATCTGTGCTCAAGAAACGAAAGCCATGTCAGAACAACAAATCTATTCTTTTTAAGGTAAGAGTCTAATTGAGGCATTCGCAATCCTTTCCGAAAATTTGATAACGAAAAGAGTGAAAGGAAGAAAACATCAAACGAAATTGAAAGTGAAAGCGGTGGTATCAAACTATTAAGCGAAGAATGAAGCCATCCATTACTGCCAATTCTGAGGAAAAAATAAAGGGAGAAAGTTATGATGATGGGTTACTCGGAAATGAAACTCCTCTTTGTGATTATGCAAATTTAAATTTTCTACGAACACGTAAAATTAATAAGGTGAAGATTAAATCGAATTGTTTAATGTCTATAAGAAATTGAACTTCTTTTAAGGATAATGAAATGTGGAAATATTAAGCCATTTCCTTGGTAAACAATTGGCGGAGTTTGACCTTAGAGCAACGATTTTCTAATGAAATAACGCGATAATCTATCCACGCAATCAAGTAGCTAGAGAGATTAATCTACCAGAAATACCTACACCGATTACTACCGACGTTTCACACAAGAATCAGTGATTCAAAAGCTAATCAACTGATATTTATCTGATCTATCTAGAGCAGTTTCAGCATTTTTCAGCGGGCTGATAACTTTCAACTTTTTCGAGGGCTAATGGAGTTATTTTCGCCAAGGAAATCGCAAGCGTACCATGAGAAACAAGACCGAGAAAAAATACAGCGACGCACCTACCGGTATTTGAAAATTTCGATCAATAAGAGGGAATTATGTTCGAATAATTTGACTAACGATGTGATAAACATTGCCATTGAAGAGAGCGAACATTTAAAAATTACGAAACAATCAATCGGCAACCTTGAGAATTTAAAAAACTTCATTAATCCACGAAGTAATAATTCATACGATAATAACACGGCGAATTCTATAAGAAAACTCGCTGAAACGATAAGACGAGAATCGTTTCATCCCTACAATCTCTGTGAAGTTGACTTACTCACCTAAAACTCCTTCAAATAAGATGAAGGCTCGCTCTAAAACAAAGAAAACTCTTGCGAGTACTGTTTACAGCTAGCTGTGCTTCTGTTATGACTTCTTCAAAGTTGTTTTTCGAAGATCAGGCGACTATGACGCAAACTAAACGTATTTATCCTCCAATCCGAATCAACTCTTGAGAAATAAAGACGATAAAAAATGTTGACTCCGGCCACGAGTACAGAATGGATTAAAATGATAGTTTTAGAGTGAAAAATGCTACGCATTTCCTGTCCACCTCTCGCGGAAAAATCTTAGAAAACGAGAAGGGCGATTCTTTCATGTCATGCGATGGAGCGGAATCTTTCTCAGGCGAGCTATTTGGCTAAGACGGATCGCGTTGTCTTTTTCCACTCTCTCGGACCTGGAATAATCAGCAGGGGCGGAAGAAAATGTGCGATGAAAATAAAAATCCTATTAGATTTCCCATAGAAGACGGAGGGGATAGTTCGAAACGAAGGAAGCATTCAGCAACTCTGGAAACAGGGAGGAAGGAGTGAAAGAGGGAAAGGAAATGCCTTTCATTCGACTTTCCTTTAATTCGAGGATTGAGCGATCACATAGGAAGAAATAAGTCAAGTAGATGGAGGCCTATTCATATAATTTATATTGGCTACTCATTTCCCACATAACAGTGAAAGGAAATATTTATTTAACGTTTGGAGCTTTCGTTGGAGTCACATTTTATAATAGATAGTTTATCATAGGTAAGCTTTCCTCAGAAAGGAGCCGCAATATATTTCGAATCACGCATTCGTTAATGTACTACAATAAGATGTCTATCTAAGAGATACAACGAAGAATAGCAAATAAATGCTTAATCCAAGCTAACCTTCTGAAAATGTTCACATTACCTTCAAATACAGGAAAAAAATAGTAATTTGCCTCAACCTTCAACAAAACTGGATTTGCGTTTTATTTTAATTATTCCGGGAGATTTAGTGATTTAAGTTCCTAATGCCATCCGTTAATACGCAGGCAATTACGGCGGTCAAAGTATTGATAATATTCGTGGCTCATCTTATCCAAATATTACTTAATTTTTTTATAATCATACCGAGATTTTACGGAAAATCGATGCAACTACGGTCCCCTTTTCAATCTTCTTAGATTTTCATACACTGTTCATTATCTAAGGACGAACTTTAATACGTCTTCGCTTTTATAATTGAGGAACATACGGATGGATCGCATCATATGGAAGTAACGCCACGGTAATTTCGCTCGTGCTTCACTTTCCCTGCTTGATTCGACCTATTCTTGCTCGTTAACTTCGTGACGCCCATACGATTAGCGGGGCGAAGAAAAATATACACATCAAAGCCACGAATACTAAAATCTGACAAAAACCGCACTGACGGCGCTTTTCAGAGAGCACACGTCTTAAAAGTAAGCGATTTTCACGATGAGGAAGAATTACCTAACCTGTTCCAATTTTCAAATATTTCCACAAGGAAAAATATCCTGAAATGGAGGTATGGCGAAAGTGATCTCATTTGAATTTTACAATACAAAACATTCTTCCGTTAATTATTATTCAGTCATTATCTTTACTACGTCAATTGGTAGCATTTTGGCTCCTATTCCAGGTGACAAACGTATACATTATTTGATAATCATATAATCAAATACTAAAAATCTCAATCACAAAAAATACAATACACATAAAATCACAAAATCATAGTGATCAATATTTACTAGGGATAACTAAAGGAATTAAAAAATGCAGGGACCCAGGATGCCCGAGATCCTAACGACGGTACTGGGTGAGACAAAGCAGAAAGAATAGGAGCTATCCGGATGGACGCAAAGACTGGGAGTAAGACCATACATCCCGAAGTTAGAGAATGGACCAGCTTATGTGAGAGATGCGGAGAAAGAAAGAAAGAGAGGGAAGGGTGCGGGAGAGGTCTGCTGTGTTCGTTCGAGGGATTTGGGCGTATTTATAGAGGAGAGCGAAGGAGAAGAAATGGGGAAGGGGAAGTTCCTGAGATTCCTGCACCCGATGGGAGCCCCACTTCCTTCCTACCCCCGGTTGATGGAACGCCGGTTCCGGAAGCCATGTGGGCTTAGGATGGACACCGAAGACAAGCACTGAGGGGGTGCGGTAGGATACAGATGGAGAATCAGCTGGAGGAATATGATAGTTATTATGGGCATAGAAAACCATTAGGAAAAATTTGGATGAGAGTAAACTGGTTAAGAGGCTGTCTAGATATTTATCTCTAAAGACCCAACTCGGGATCGTTCACAGGTTCAACAGGCTTAGCAGATATATGCTTTACTTCCGTATTTATGACGGTACCTATATGAATGGTGGCAGATATTGAGGGAATATTTTTAAGACGCGGCGAAAGACTATCACAGCTCAACAGAAATATTTAATCCACTCTAGTGGCCCACATGGATTAAGACCTAACTATGATGTCAACATTTTTTACATTGTAAAGATTCAACATCGCCAACATACGAGTATATAGAAAAGTTTGAGACTTTAACAGGATTTGAACAACGGTTTGCGAGGAGGCCCAGGTGATGTATAGATATAGGCTAGGTGACCGAGCAATACAAGAGGCCAAGAGTCTTCCGCTAGGGCTCCTACTCGTAACTTAAGGTACCGTGGGCGTACAAAATGTTAATGATCACGAAAGGAAGAACATACATGAACACTCATTCATACCATCCGACTTTGTCCTACTCAATAGTATTTCTCATGGTGATACCGACTCCACAGGACGTAGGTACTTATATGTTCGACATAGAAACCTCTCCGAAAAACACGACCTGGAGACTTTTTGTTGAGACGAAACAACCGAAATGCCTCATTCTGGAAAGAATGATAAATAATAATCTTACAAACAATCTTTCTCAAACACTATCATCTCTGAACCCCATTATAACCTCAAGAATTACAAGGGAAAAGCCCTGTGTACACTGACCTTTTCCTCGATAAGAATTTACCTTAACTGCTTCAACACTCCAGATAAATAACTGACAGGTAGCTAGAGACTCGAGAAAAATATTGGATGATAATGAGATGCACTACAATCGATTAGATTTAATAAAACTTTACACAAACCCTTCAGACGAACCAAACTGTGAGAACACTGTTTCATTTAATAAATACTGCAATCCAGGGGTATTAAATAACTCAATACCAGACGTATTAAATAATTCACGCTCAATTGTATTAAATAATTCACGGAGAAAGGAAAAACATCCCAAAAAGGGAGGAGATAATGCGACTGCGTTGAGACCATCACTGCCCCACTCAGCCTCTCCCACGCATCTGTTAGCTAAAAGGACCTTTCAAGATGAGAGATATTTATTTCGGGTGTCCACCTAGAGGATTAATTAGCAGACTCCATCTGGGCGGTGGGGTGATCTCAAAATACCGCTGACAGGTAGAGGATGGGATAAGGAAGACCCTTGTAGTTAAATATTCAAAGGAGAAGAGGGGATTTGCGAAGAGATTAAGTGGATTGCCGGGGGAGAGACGCGAAATTCCTTTCTCTTCATTTCCGTGGAACGCGACCCCTTTCTAATTCGGGATATTCGAACGCGGTAACATATTTTACGAGATGGGTCGGAGGAAATTCTGCGGTGGGAAATTTATTTTGGATAGCTCGTTATTAGAGGGCTTAATTATCCCATGCACAACACAATTTTGAGTCAGGTTTTCATTACGAGAAAAGAATACAAGCCTAAATAAAGACTCATTAAAAGATTCTCTCTGTGGCAAGAGAGATGAAATTGAAAACATTTGGAAGCGATGCAATTATATTTGGACAACATTTTTCCGTACCAATAACTCTCCGGTTTGTACTTATCAAGGCATGTTTGACCGGATTATATGGGATATTGCCTTAATTTCACTCATATTTTAGAAGAGAGATTTCTTGCTTGCGGGTCAGGGCTTTAAAGAAATTATTTTAACTGGAAGGTTAAGCGGAAACGAACAAAAGAAAATTCTATAAACTTGAACGAATAAATGAAATATTACTCGTGAAACAAATGCTGTATATTCCTTAAAACGTTCATTCGCCATCTCAAAGAAAGAAATAATAACAACGGCAAGAATCACCATAACTTACTTTTAGAAACATCATAAAATGTCTAAAGGAAAGAGAAATATCATATAAATAAATTCTTATCATGATGAATAAGATACGTTGACAACTAAAATAAACCAATTTTAAATAAGGACATTCACGTCATAATAGGACGGAGGAAAAGATATTTTTATCTTAAAGACGTTTAAATCTCGATTGGTATATTTGTTTTGAATGGATGAACAAAAAACATGGAACCGCTCTTTCCGCATAATTTCTTCCTTCAATTTATTGTATAGAATAGCCATACAAAAACACTTGAATGTCTTTCATAATTCAAAGGTGAACATTGAGAGTACGAGAAAACGTAACAATTCTATTAATTTTGTTTACATTTTCTTTGGTGCCTTAGGAGTGCGGTAGACTGAAAAATGTTACAAGTCTAACAGTTTATATACTATAAACGACGACTTATTCATCTGAGAAATATTTTCCCCAATCACTCCTTGAGGAGGAGACTAGAATAGGCACGAGAAAAAGATTATTCGGCGGACACATCAGACCTCCCATCTCACGGAAGAAAATCGCCGGCGATGAGAGGAAAAAGAAAGGAGAGAGAGAAATATTCGAATAAATAGAGCAGAGAGAGAAAGGAAGGGAGTGGCAAACGAAAATAACGTAAGCCACGCTATTAATAATTTTCTCTTTTCATCTACGGAAGCCTATGCCGATATCCGAGTTCACTCCGCATGACGGCTAACGATGTTTTCTCTTTGAGATGGTTTTCCGCCAACTCCAGAGGATTAACACGCCTTACGCGACAGAGAAATTACTAAATATTTGGCGAAATGCAGCCCAAACTCTAAAAACTAGTAATTAAAACGAACAGAGAATGTCTTACCATTCTTAAGAAGATTAAAAAAAAAAAGTTAATTTACTGGATAAGTTCAGAGATGATGTAGCCGATAACCCCTTCCCAAGGACAAACAAAAAATTTCGACTAAGAATTGAAGGACATACCCAAATAAGTTTTATTAATGTTAACAATATATTTATTACTTCTCGATTTTAACGATAATTTGTTTGTTGATTGTATGTTATGTTTCTTATCTTATGGTTGTTTTATCTTTTGCATTCTGTATTGAACTTATTTACAGTAACTTCTGTATAGTAATTTGTGTAGTATTGTTGGACATAATTGGTGCTGTGGACTTTTTTATTTGCTTATGTTATATGTTTTCTTTTCTTTTTTTCCCTCTTTTTTATGTATATGCGACGTTGCCACCGGACAATTTTCCATTTGTAACGTGTATATTTGATAATAATAATAATAAACTGCGTCCATCATGTTACATAGGTAGTTTTGATACTGCGAGAAAGATTAGGGAAATAGTTGCTGCAACGAATCGATTACTACAGTTTACGTAGCACCTTACATCTATTATTTTTATGCATCTACATATATACCCTGAAAGCAGCTTTCGGTGTGATTCAGGGGATTTAAACACCAAATGTGTTACGAACACGCTTTATCTACAACATGTACCCTTTAACTATGCATTCTATACGTATCATGTAAGTATCAATTTAACGATGAATTAATTTCGAAATAAAAAAAGAGACTGGTGAAAAATAAATAGCAGGTGTTTTATCTCGATAGTATGGGAGAAACTTTCAATAAAAGATGGAAATCTGCAGCGGAATGGATTCTCCTCGAAGCAGAGCCATTTTCACGTTTTGCATCATTACGCAAAGATTATAAAAAAAACCAGAAAAGTCGAAGCATCCTTTTATTTATCCGGTTTTACTGCGATTTCCTCACTTTCAATTGAAATTTTTTAAGGTCCCGTTCGCCGACAACGAAAGCATGCATAAGAAATTACGAAACATTCACTGGGACATGAAAAACCAATTTTTCCTGCGACGGAAAGAGCGAAAGTGTTTACTCGAAATTCCTTCGTGGAAATCGCGTTCCTATCGGGCGAAGTTTTTCTCAAAGGCTCCATCACTGAAGATAAACAGAGTCAAATTGCTAAATGGAGCCAAAACAAACACTAAAAGTTTTGCAGTGTAGATAAGACGACCTTTTACCAAACAAAGCAGGACTCGAGAAAAACTGGCGCTTTCATTAACAAGAAACGTCTGTTTTTGTGGCTGGTTTCCACAAAGAAATACCAATCTCCCGAATACCCATCCGTAGACAAAAACGGCACTGTTCGGTGATACAAATTCTATCGGCTCTAATTTTGTTTCCTTTGCATCTTAAAACCGACGTTAGCTCATTTCTGAGACGGGCGGCAGACCGAACGGATAATTTATTCCATCAGCCGTTCCGGCTATTTCCGCTTCACAAAATTCCTTTGCCGCCAGATATTACGCAGGATAGACAAACACTTCCGGATTCCCTGGGATTCAATAACATCAAAAGTGTTCCTTCACGTCCACGGAGAGGAGCCCAGATGCAGACGGATGCAAAAGAACACATTTAAAAGGGTCCCTTTGATATTCTACGATGTCCCACACTTCCTATGAAGGTAGAAAGGATCGAGAATTGCTTATATTAAAAGAGAAAGGGAGGAGGAAAGGGAGAAAGAAAGTATCCGAGGGATGAAGATAATAGGGAAAGAAAAGAGGGAATGCAGAAATTCGGAAGACGTACAAGATGATGTCATATGGGTCTGTTAAACTGCTGAATTATACATGCATACATAAGACTATTTTCGGGCAAAATAGAGACAAAGTATTTATATATATATTATAAGTCCCGCCTTGCATTTAATCCATTAATAATAGAAAAAAGATAAGAAAGTAAGTCTATATCAATTTTAATTAAAGCACTATTTCATAACCGAAATATAATTATAAGAAGAAACCCGAAAATAATAAGGAACTAAGAGACGAAAAGAAGCACACGTAGTAATACGGAAGCACCATCAGGTAAACACCAACATTTTTCGAAAGGTATATAACTTTTTCAAACCTCTGGAAAAATTTCGGTGCTTACCTGATGATACCTCCACGGAAGCGAAACCGGTCGCGTCAATAAAAGTACTGTGGGAATTACTAACTATCTTCTTTTCGTACATGGCTTTCCACAAGGTTACGCCTCTCCACATCGATTTCATAAGGAACAAAGAGGTTGGAAGAGATGAAACTATAAAAAATAAGAGAAAATTCATGAAAAGCTGTGACTTTGAAATACTACAGTATTTTTATGATCTAAAAGTTCGACTCTGGTCGATTCGTAACGGGGAATTTGTAAATGGATTGGTTTCGAAAATTTTTCCAATTCTTTTTCATTCCGAAGGGAAACAGGTCAAAGCAAGGATGGCGAAATATTAGCGAAAAAGAAGCAGTGGAAAAAATTAATTTGCTACACCAGAAGAAAGCAATCGCGAACTACTTCACTCCTCACTTTCCAAGTATGCCTCATTCCCTCTCTAAAGCAATAGGTAGTAAAAAGTAGAGGGGATGAGATTCGTGCTGACCTCCGGCCTAAATATTGTACGGGCAGACTACGCCAAAGGAACTATTAGAATCATATTAGACAAAGCGCAACTAAAATTGCAAATCAATTTTCGACGGTAGGTTCCATTATTATTGATTACTGGTGTGTGTACGTAATACACAACGAACGCAAAACCAATCGCAAAAATCGGTATAACTTGCAAAAGAATACAAAATGTGCCGCAGTAGTAGTATTGTTAAAAGTGCTTCGACAGCTTCGGTCATTTCGTACTTGGGCCCCCACCGCGAATCGAACCCGGGAATGCGTTCACCGAAGTCGAACGCGTTACCCACTTCGCTATCCGGAAGCCCTAAATGTGCTGCAATGTTCTTGTGGAGACAAAATTGAGTTCAAAATGGAAGACAAAGAGTAGGAGAAGAAAATTTATGAGAATGATTGGGAAGAAAGTGAAAACTAAGAAAGAAGATATTAATCACGCAAAAGACTAGTCTCGAGAACCCAAAGTCAAAGATAAAGAAAAGAGAATTCAACTAAAATGGGAGGAGGGGAAGGAGAACAGCGAAGAAAGGAGAAGAGAAGAATGAAAAGGAAGGAAAAGTTGAGATGCAAATCCGACCACAAAATCTCTCATTCCAATACCTGATAAAGTGCCCTGCGCAGTGGAGCGATCCTTCCCAGGCCGTCGCCGAACCAATCCAAGAGGAAAGGACAGGAACAACCTCTTCTCTTATTCTACCTTTATTTCTAATCTATCTACTTCCTCCAAGCGATGTCCAAACGGCAGGACGGGATCAAATGCAGAACCTGCAATGAGAAAATTGTACTATGACTACAAGGCCTACATAACCAAATCTTAATTCTGCTTAAGCCTCTAATATCAACAGACCTTGAAATTAGACAAGTGAGGCGGCAAGTATATAAATACATGAACATATTAAAAGTTACACATGAATATAAAACATCACAATGATTACTTCCATCAGACATATCCTGCCAACAATCATACATCATTAGCTGAATCAATCGCAGTCACAACACCGTATACAGCACAAGTAATATCCCACAAACAACCCTAGCTTGGTGGTATATTTAAGCAAGACGTACCGCTATAAGACTGTTAATTTAAATATCTGGGCTCAATTCACAAAGAAAGAAGTTTTTTAAAGGACAAAATCAAACTCCAGTTCACCTTTGAGATTTCCGTTCGATGATAAGTCTGGAATACCTTATATAAATAAACGCCAGTATTACTGACTGGACCTTGAGAGTGGCACCAGAACGTGTATTGAATGTAAACACTATAGGGAAAGAGGTATTCGTATTTTCTCTGGATGTAATTTAACTGATGATAAATGTCATCGAATTATCACTCAGGTACTAGAGAAGTGTGAATTGTGAAAGTATTAGCGTGATATCATTGTAGCAAACCAAATTAATTCACTTCTATAAATAAAGTTTCGTAATCCAGAAGCTAAAGCTTCATAAGAAAATCCACTATATAGTATCAACAATAAACAGTAACCTATTGGTAAATGCTCAACATTTTCTTAACAGGAAGGCAACGGATATTATTGCCATCATGAAAAACTGAGTACACATCAGATTATAGTGTCACATTCACAGAAAATGTAGCCGAGCGCATTTAATCCAGATAGGCTATCCATTTTTATTGATTATATAATCGCCAGGGACTCGATTAAACATTTTGCTACATAGTAAGGTTGTTGATAGTATTAACTGATACAAAAAAGTTATTTACTGCATATATTTATGACGTTCGAACGAGAGTAATAAAACATAAGCGTGTGAGCCAGTCGATACGTACGTGATATGTCATTTGTTTCGCGCCAATGAAACAGACGAGCGAAATGAAAAGCTACACGATATTATGGAGGGAAAGGGAAGAGAGAGTGGCTGCAATGGAACAGTACACCGTCATAACGTCGAAAGGCACGCAACGGCAGCCATAAGTCAAAATATTGATAGGCATAAAATAAAGCGACGGCGACAAGTGATGTGGAGGAATTTTTAGCGGGAATTTCCCTTCATATCGCTTTCCAACTAAAAAAGACGAGGGGAAGTAATTTATCGGTGAATATTTCGTGTAAAATGGGATAAAGATCGATTGCGAGCAGCGTAATAATGGTCCGATAACGATACAAAGTTATTTGTTTCGGAAGGATTTCTGATTGAATCGATTTATCGACAGCTACTGGAAAGGTTGTCGAAAATTATCGCCCTATTGTTTCATTGAGTGGGAACAAATTTGTATCGCTGTCTTTTGGCGAAACATTTAAGTTCAGGCAGCAAGGATGTCTTCCAAGTATTTTGATAACTTTCGTTTTCATTCGCAAGGACGATTTGAAGAGGTGATTAGATATATAAATACATTGATTAAATATTATGGTCTTAAAGGTTTTGATCGATATCTTAGAATTGCCGTTTTTAAGGTTCTACGGTTATGAGCCTACGCTGAAAGTATTTTTAATCTTTAAAAAAATATTACTGTAATTTCTAAAGTGAATCTATGCATTATTATTACGCATTTCGCACCTTTCATTTGCTTTGCTAGGACAGATATTTACGTAGATTAGATTCATTTCATTGTTCAACACCTCGACTTTCCATAACTTAGCGATCTACCGCTTGCCACATCAGTACAACAGTATCTCATTCTCCTTCATTAGATTCATTTGCATGATTTTTCACTCACGTATGCCTTATATTGTCACCTATACTTTAAGATTGTAGTTGTATAATTAGTTTTATTCTTTATTTCTATATTTGTCTTTTTATGCTTTTCATTTATGTCTTCTAAAGTTGTTACAATGGTAATTGTTTTTAATCCATTGTAAAGCCCTTGTGCTGTTTATGGGTTTATTTTAAAAATAAATAAATAAATATGGATTTTAGTACAATAATTAACAAATAAGAATTTTTAAGAAAACTGCTAATCGGTTTTACTTAAAAGCTTCGAGTTATGGGGTAAAGTAATCGATTCCGCTAATCTGGACTTTCTTCTTATAGGAAACAATACAATCCACCGTTTTCCTGAGATATGATCATTATTAGCAATTACATAAACGCATGTAAACTATGTAATACAAAAGAAAATAGCTTATCAAAACAAAACAAACAAATTTAATAGACTTAACTCCAATAAGGGATTAACGATACTAAAAATTTCTCAATCACGATTGAAAATAGAAGAATCTAACCTCAGCCGACGATTTGCCAGCAGTTGTGAAACACAACAGCGGGCTTTGTGTGGAGAGAGATATCGAGCTCGACATTATTATTCGTCATACATTTAAAGCAGTTCAAAAGCCGGCAATTTCAGCAAAGAACGGGATCTTGTAACGCCCTACTAGAAGAAGATTGTACACAGCGATAGATACCCCGGTATCAAACCTTAGGCGGCGAAAACTCGCAAAATTAGAAATCGATCCCGATATTTCATCCGCCACGCACTACAACTGACATCCATTAGCCATTATAAATAAAATGGGGGACAGGCGAAACTGTAGAGACCACCACATCCGAGAGCGTGATGAACACGCTGCACTACGGGGGAATTAGGTTCCTGGAAAGGAGAAAATCACAGCCCTGCGGCAAAGAGTTACGGGAGGCTCGATCGCCATGTAGGAGAACGACAAGCCCGAGGCCCTGATAAACATCGTGTTACCTATCGTGCGTTGGATTTTTTACGACTTGAGATCACCGCGAAACAGAGCGGGAGGTCATATTCCGCGTCGATGGGGTGGAAACCGAGGCTATAACTCATCCGAATCCACAAATTAAGACATCGTAAATTGAGGGACTTTTCGGTCCTAGATTATTCCTCCTTTGCGAAGATTGCCGTGGGAGCGAGCGGGAGACATAGCCGAGAAAAATCATGGGAAAGGAATCTTCCAGGGAGAGAATTCTCTAACAAGCCATCGAATTTCGCCTCGGTCGGTCTCACAAAACACGAAAATTGGCGATGCCAGATGAGAAGGGACGGCTTCAACATCTTCCGGATGGGAAATATTCCCAAAACCGATCCAATAAGCCGGGGACACAGTCGATTAACCTTTCCATTCGATTCGTTTAACAATCCTCAAAGTACAAAGCGCCGGTGTACGGGGCCAGGTTCACCTGTTCCTCCAGGTCGAAAATCTGCAGTCGAATTTCTCCAAAGATTGAGAAAATGGAAAAGATTGACTCATTTGGAAAGGCGGCGATCAATTTTTAAAGCAGCAAAAATCAACCGAAACGGAGTATTTGAATGACTTGACTGGAAAAATTTTGCTGCGTCAGTTATTTCAAAAGGGCCGAGGAGGTTCCGTAGAGAGCGAAGACGAAATGATCGATCATTAGGGCAGCTGGAATCAGTGAACGATAAGAAATATCGACCTGGCGGTCATAAGTTAGCCACGCGTTAATTGGAGATATGAATGGCATATTCAGCTACGATAGATAATCCTTCCCTTAATCTACTGACATCTTATGATGGCGATTTCAATCAATAATGTATTAATTATCTCAACTTTAAAAATATGAGATGAGGGGAAACTCTTAAGAAGAAACTTGGCGAAGAATATAGTGACGTATTTGAAAAATAACTACGACAAAATTGTTCACGGATAAGGAAAATATACAACCGATCGCGGCAAACAATCATGTCACCACAAACTAGGCAAAACAACGACAAAAAATTTTTGCATGTTCTAGCTTATCATTTATTCGGTTCCAAAAGAAACTAGCGTAGAAATATGAAGTACCTTCAGTAGGAATATTTTACAGCGTGGCGATATTTATAGACAAGTAATTTATACAATTTAATCAATTATATATACAATATAGTAATTTCATTTGGGTAACTCTCTGCAATTTTCAGTAAGATTTTGCAACACGTGAATCGCTTTAAGCTGTTGATTTCCTTCCAAATTACATTAATCTTATATAATTCACATATTCGTACTCGAAATATTCATATAATAGATGGAGAGATGGCGTCTATGAGTCTGATCCTGATCTGGTCTACGATCCTGATAACTACTGTCACGTTGAAAATATAGTCGAAAGAAATTTGCATCAAAATCTTCAAAGTGACATTCATGTTGTGTAGGGATCCCCGATACCAGTTGGCTGATATCAAATGCATACCTTTATGTTGCATCGTAATCAATCGTATCTGAGGATAAACAGACTACCTCGGACAATAAAAAGTAAATACAATTTATAAAAGCGCGATCCCCGACCGCGTTATATACCCATTCAACGAAAAATTTTCTGCGACTGAAAATTGAGATATAGATATAAATAAAACTGAAAACATACTTTATAAAAATTCTAATACACAATATAAAATATGTAAATAAAAGAAGCCTCACATCTCCTGGTTAAATGGCATACGGGGATAAGCTCACCAACCAAACGAAACTGAGGTCAGGGTTCAAATCTGGCAGAAGTATGCTTATGCTATTCAGTTTTATTGGTAAAAAAGATTTTGGAAATTTAAGGTTCGCCTAATGAAGACGTAACTATTGTAATTATTGCTAGCAATTTAAAACATGCTGCAGTAACTTTGTGTAGTGTAATGATCGTGGAAATTTTTTTTATAGAAGTTACATTTCAACATAACCTTACAAGGCAGGGTGAATACTGAGATAATGATGAACTATTTACTCCAGAAACGACTACTTAATTTTTAGCCAAGACCTTCCGGGCAAATTATGCATATTTTTGCTGGATTACAGAGGAGATAAGGGAAACTCTGACCTACCAAAAAAAATCAGGAAAAGGGTTTCACTTTCCATTCGCATTCCTCTGAGTCGCGAGGCAATTTAGCAGGAAACCTCAGAATGCCCCGAATAATCCATTTCTTTAATACGATTTATCCTCCATTAACCATCTTAAAAACTAGTTAACCTTGAGCGAAATTACGCGCAATCGCCTGCCCTCAGACACCTCGCAGGAAAAGCGTGCAGATCTAAATATCGCTCACGGAGCGCCCTCATTATCTACTATAAACGATACCGGGGAAATTTTCAGAATTCGCGGAATATCTACGAGACGCCGGAGAATGAAGCAGCACTATCTCAAGGAAGAAATAAAGAAGAAATTAATCCGAGCATCGTGCGTGACAGTACCACTTGCTGACTCTTTGGCAGTACACTGATGTGAAAGATCATTTTCTCCATACACGAATTTAATTCGCTGTTTCACGCAAATCCACTCGGGTACTCCATACTTTATACAGACTCATTCTTCTTGATTTTAATAGGACGAGGACTATTTAGAGTATTTACGCGCATGCTATTAAATCCCCTTCCTTATTCCAGGTACAACAAATTTACTCGCCAATTATCCCATTTTATCCTCGACAACATCATCGCCGGATATTAAAATCGATGCAGCCTTGGTATTTTAGCTGCGTTTCGCTCCAGCGAGCACGGGACAAGCACCCTTTAATTGGACAAGGAGAAACTGATTCACGTAGTATTAAGACTCGGGTCCCGCCTTAAAACTAGAAGTCCTTGAGGAATCTCCCAGATTTTTCTGCCTCAGGCGTCAAAGCGTTCTTCATCCTTCCGTAACGCCCCTCCTCTCTAGCCTCCCTTCCTACCGACATCCGCGAGATCTCCCACCTGTCTGCGTCCAATCGACAATAATAACGCTGTCCCCATTCCGAAGGAAGCCCTGGGCGTCAACAGAAATTTCCTCCCTTCATCCTTACCCTAAATCGCCTCTCTTTCAATACTCCTTTCTTTCCACCTGAATGACCAGTGTCACACGGGACACAGTTTTATCCTGGGAATGACCACTGGTGTATTCAGAACGCTCCGCGTTCATAAACCATGAGGTTTGTCTGTATAACGTTCAGTCCGATGGCCTATTCGAGTATCAAACCCTCCACCAATAGCCGACGAAAGCTTTGGAGGGGGAATGAGATGTATTAGGCAAGGTGAAGAGTAAGGAGATGATGCACTTACTTTCCTCAATGAGTCAGAATGCAATAACCAGAAAAATACCACTTAAGTGTAGCACACTTAACTTATGGATAACAATTTCATAGCACTGAATGAGTAGTGACCAAAATGAATGCCATCAGTATCATTCACACCTCAGTGGCTTTCACAGCCATAAACAACACCGAGACATAAGTATAGGTGATTGCTATTAAGTAGTTTTACAATGTTTGTAACAATTCGAATATTCTACCTTAAAGTTTGGTTTAAAAATGAATTACTTTTTAATTTAAGAATTAAAAAGATCTAAAATCATTTTACTCAGCTTTAAATCGTGCAAGAGCGAGCAAACTTATTTCTTGGTGTCTGAAACAGATTATGCTGGCGGAATAACTCTTTGATTTCCTCTGTGCGAAGAAGACTTCCTGATTAGATAAACTTAACAAATCTCAAATCTTTCTTAATACCACAAACATGTACACGAATGTCGTTAAATCTGACTAATTAGATTCTTAACAGAACCGTCTTACATTTATCCAACAATAAGTTCCTTTTTCCTAAGACAGCTCTCGTGCTCCGGAAATAAATTCCAAAGCATATGAACGGGTTTGCATATTTTTTTCGTTTTCACTTAAGCTATGGATGTGTATATTTGAATGTGAGATTGCTTTTTTAATTTTAATTTTTAATTTCCACGGATGTTTTCGTAGAATTAAGTGTCCTGCCCTCAATGTTCAAAATTAAACCCTACAACCCTATTCCAGCCACATTTCCGAGAAAATTTCAATATCCCCATCAATAAGCAAAATCACCGCAGATATTCCACCACAACCAGAGATAGTTAGGACTATTGATCCTAAACATCATGAATCTTGATCACCAAACTCTCTCTTATATCCATAACGGGGCCTCAATAAGGGCACGAGATTGAGTAGAGAAGAAAATATAAAAAATAATTTCGCCATAGGTTTCGGTACTTTGGCCATCGAAATTCCTGGGTAAATAGAGTTATTGGGAGAGAAATCGCTCGCCAATCGAATTCCTCATAAACTGCCCCCCCTTCTGCCTTATAAGGGAATGAGAGACTACATTGGGCCGATGCCAATGAAAGAGAGACTCCCACGTCCTGGGGATATTTCCCGGAAAACAGTTCCACTGCGACTGATGTCCTTGCTGAGGGTGTTTCCCGACAGAACATCATCGTCTACCAACGCAAGAAAAGGCGCGTGGATGTGTTTGATGTGACGGCTCGTACGGAAAGCTAAGTGGTGATGAAACTGACGATAGGCACGTGACCTTGTTTACGTCGTGCGGCAGATGTTGCCCTCCGACTACCGGGAGATAACCTTCCGAGAAGAAGCGCCATTAGGAAACTAGACGTCGATTGCAGTCTTACTTATTTTCCAATGTTTCAGAACATGCAGCGAGCTTATTCTTCGGTATAGGTCGTTGGTTTCCTCATTAGCTCGTTGACAAATGACGAATGTGTATCGCATTACGAATTCTTAAAAACAAGAGGAATGGGGAAGCAACAGCTTCCCCATTCCTCTTGTTTTAACAGTTCGATTTATAATTCGCACTTCAAAATGTTTTGCGACATTTACATGAGAAATATAGCGAGGCAAGATATGATATTCTGCTCATTTCTCGACTAAAACCTTGCCTATTCATAGAATAACATCGCATTTGACAGAAAGATGTACACATTTGATCAACTAACAATACCACTTTAATGTGCGTATTCTATAAATAAAAGGGTTGAATATTTATTCTCACCAGTTTGAAAGAAATATCGAATGTTAACTGTTCCACCACCAAGAAGACAGTTCCACTAACTGGCAAGAGCTACACAAAAAAACGAACACTATCACTAATGAAAAAAGGCAGAAACCCAAGCATCCCCCGGGGTAAGACGCTGCTTTGCTGTTAGTTCACCAGAAGAATCGAGAAACATAAATGTCTTACCGATGTCTCACGAGAGAGATCAAGGATTCTTACGGACTTGAAAGATCTAACAATTTTTCGGTCCTGTTAGTTTCCTGATATCTGTCTGCGACATTTAAGTTTCTGTACAAAAAACTAAACGAAGCTGATAATATTTCCTCTCCTTTCTGACAATTTCATTTCATTATTTGTCCTACCGTCATGGAATACTACAAAGTAACTCGTCAGTCAGTTAAATCTACTATAGTATTATGTTTTTCGATTCAAGCCAAAATTTTCCTAACCAAAAGAAGCATAGAATGGGTTCTATGTAATTATTACGCACTCGCAAGTGCCAACAAAAGAAAGTTAAGATTTATAACGTCAAACTGCGTCAATGCTGTAATTGCGATGGAGAAGAGCTATGAAGATATCCATCACGAGGCATTTCACACATTGTTTTCAAAGGGAAGATTCTTTGAAAATGGCCTCGTTCACACCTGACCGTAACAGGATTGGAGGATTAAGCCCAGGGATATTTGTTGACGAAGGGTGCCTAAGGCCATGGAAACAGAATCGAGTGGAATCCAATCAACCTAAAACGCCCAGACTTAACATAGCATACGGTCACGTGCGAAAAATCATCACCTTGGCACTGGAGTCTTATTTTCCGGTCCTGATTAAAAGATTCCTCGCCAAGTGGCTCAGTCACGCACGGGAGTCTCAGCTGAAGACTGCAGCGCCGTAAAATACAACATTTACGGAGCGTTGCATAGGCAGTTTTCTCAATTAAGAAAACATACTTGAGAAATGCATTACCCAGCTGACTTAATTTATTCTGTGATAATTAGAGCTGCTGCTAAGCACGACACAACACCCGCAGAGGTCTCACGCTGGAGTAATGATGGGATAGTTAAATAATGAAATATTTGTTGCAGCGCTGGAAATATGACCTTTATCGACAAATAAATAACAGACACTTAGACGGTCGGAGTCTTCATCGAAGCTACGATCCACAAACTGAAGAACCAAAAGGAACCAGGAGTCCAGATGAATGTAACTAAATGTCACATGTTTTGCTAGGTTTGACTATTTACAAAGATGAAAATCACACACGGGAAAGCATTTGGAGTTAACTTTACAAGTTCATAATTGAAAACCAAATTTTCGTTTTAAAATTAAAGGAAGACAGGAGTGTACTTTTACCACAAGTTAAGTACACTCCTGTTTTCATTTTATTTTAATATGATGAAGTTCCACGAAACAACGCTTTACTCCGTGAAATTTTCGTTTAATGCAACATATTTTGAATCCTACAAAATATGGAACATCTTTGGAAATAATAGCAGTTTCAGCACTTAGTTCAACGCAGTTAGTGTTGGAAAGAATTCAGACATATTCTTAAAGGATATCATAGAGGAATAAATGGTAACGAATGCACAAGTGATAATTTATATGCATTTGATTACCCAGATAGTGGGCTAATATAAATTATTTAATGTTAGAGAATGCAGATTATGAGAATTATTTGAATATACGTTAATTACATCATATTTCATGAACATTCAACAGATCAAGCGCAGAAAACCGTGATAATATCGCATCTAAATATCATTCCTGTAAATTTCTAGAATTTTTAAAAGAAAATTTGAGCGAAGTTTTAGCTTTATTCGTTCTACGCATTATCTCCATTACAGTTACTCAATAAATCCGAAAACTGCTTCTATTCCAGAAAAAATATACAGGTCAGGAGCGAATTAACTCGATTTTTTCAAAGGAGCGGGGCATAAATTTAGATATACTTTTAGACATGACCTTTTTGCAGAGTCATCGGACGGCAAACAATACGACGGCCTATCGCTCAATATCAAGGTGTCCTCGATTCATACCGAAGAACAAGACAAGCAGCGCGGAATCGGACAGCAACTTTCCATTCATTATCGCCGCGAAAGTGAACTAGGCCTGTTATATCAAAACAGAACGGTAAATCGCCGGAGAGTTATTTTTCTGTCTCGCAAAAAAAGCAGAGAAACATATCGTCTTCATTTTTCCCTCGACTATTCCAAAGCAAACTTCAACGGATTCTACGTTTCCGGAGACTGCCTCGTTTAGTTTCTTCCCTGTCAACACTCGTTGGGCGTTATCGATCATTTTATAAAGGAAGCTCTTCCAGAGTCCAGGCCAAGGAAAGCGACAAAAAACTGAACGCAATATGGGGTTATAAAATGAGGTCGAAAAAGTCGCGAAAAAATACAGAATACTGCGATCTTCCCGGGCTGAGGTCCAAAGAACCTAGTTTCCGCAAAGAAGTTCCTGAGACATGTAGTTTGCATCAACAGAGAAAATAGACACGAGAAATATCTGCCGTGTCATAACATTTAGAATAGAACACCTAGAATACACATTGATAACCCAAACGTACTAAGTTCGCCGTATATTTCGCGGATAAAATTCTGAATACAATTATACGGATTAAAGGTGTCGTGATAATTCTCTCTCGGCAGAAACTCAATGAGAACATGACCTAAAATTTTATTTCGAAGGTTTGAGTTAAAAAGCATGAATTGATGAATATGGACGAGCGGAATGCCAAGTTTGATGAAAATCAGTCAAAATATTAGTCTCAATCACTCCCAAATAAAGGCGATTTATAATTACTATCATAAAGCTACCTAAACATCCGAATATAAATAGTAATGTATCATACGAGTAGATGCCAGCCAGTTGTGTAGTAGTTCGCGTGTTAGCCCAGAATCGCTGATGTTCTAAGTTCGTATTCCAGGTCTGGCTTGGATGCTTGTGTTCATTTCCTGTTATTAACCTCGTATAATATATACGGGATATCTTAATAGACCATGGATGGCTGCTGTTGGGCTGTTACCAAATGTCTCATGGGGTCCCAAATCTAGAACAGAGCTAGAAAATGACAACACTTTTAACTTGAAAGTAAATATAGGCACTATCCGATACTTACAACGACTTTAAATTTCGTGCACTTAAACATTCCCATCCACCAAAACATTCGTTCACAGAATCTGAATTCCTCAGCCGAGTCCGAAAATAGCGAAAAAATCTTATGTTAGTCGGAAAGCTCGAGGGCAAGGTTGCTCGTTAGCCGAGGTATTGCTGTTAATTCAAACGATTTCCAAAAAGAAATAGAATTACCGTGCTAACTGGAATTCAGATCGGCTCCGATGTAGTCATATCTTGCATCATACAGCGACAGAATGTGTAATTTGCATGAAGGCCATTTCCCTCAGCACTTTCTTGAATATCCACCCGCATACTGATATGGGAATCCAGAGATTAGCGCGGAAATGAATTCCGCGTCAAACGGGAAAAGAGAGCGAATACCTAAGCTGGGTTTTGAAATTCTCCCAAACGCCTAGACAGCGTGCATGCAGTGACGTAACGCGGCATCATAAAATGTGACCCAAGTACACCTTACGGAGCATGGTGAAAGCGCACGCGAGACGAATCGCGACAAATGCCGAGAGAAGATGCTTCATAAAAACCGCATTCCACGAGAAACTACGGAGGATTACGCGGAAAATTTTTGCGCCAAGAATTTTTTCCCCTTTCGCAATTTCTCTTCGTAAGAATACTTCCCATCGTATTGCCAGTCCCCGACGTGAAAGACGGACAAATTTTTTTACCTGTTGTATCACCTCGCTCTTACGCAATTCTTATAGCGGCAGGAAAATGTTTTCGTCGGGTTTTTCCCCCCGGTATAGACGATGATAAAAGTTCAGATTAAAGAGAATACTATGAAAACAGTCGTGGCAGATTTTTTTAGCACACCTGAGAAACTTAGATGTCCTTTCCGGAATCTCTTCGGCAAAAGGAAGACGTCTCCAAACACGAAAGGTTAACTAAACCACCGGTAACATCTGTAATGATGCTTCTCTTAATGACATCATGTAATACAAATTTTATATTCTGGGGTCATCCGACTTTCTAACGTGTATTAACTCCACGACTACTTCTCAGCACGCATGAGATGAAGAAAATCTCATGAAAGTAAAATATATTCTATTTTTTAAACACTTCCTCAAAGGCCCCAGTCACACATACATACACTTCCATATTATTCTCACTGTTAATACGGCCTTTCTCTTAAAAACTTAGAAGACCGCTGATCTAAAATATGTATTGATAATGCCAACGCGTAACTTATCGAGCAACTAAAAATAAACCCAGAATTAATGCTTTACAATATTTGACAGAAATCTTTTTTTTAATTGTCAACAAAGTAACTATTGGCATTATATTTCATACAAACAACCAATCGACGAGGAATACTACCGCCGATTAACAGTGAACTGAAATGATCATAATTATTGTTGTAATTACGATAAATGCGAGTTCAATGACACAGTTCATTACTTCCGTTCCTTTTTGGAACTCCTTCGTTTATTAATAGCATGTAAGTGTTGGCAAATATACGCGAAGTAAGTCAAAGGGATAACCAGGAAAGGTGACAAGATTTGATACATACTACAGCATGCGTAAAGTTTCCTTAAATTAAAAAGAAACAGTATTTATTGTTCCTAAGATTACTCAGACAAATGTTTAAAGCCAACACACAAACAAGATCAACTAATTAATAGATATTTACATCCTTGGACCGTATTGAAATACATAATTGGCTAAAACTTTATTTGATCATACATGAAATTTAGGTAGCCATTTCGCAAACCACAAATTTTCCAAATGAGACTAAATGGGCCTATTCTATTAAATGGCAAGCAGAGGACGTCATAACACTTCCAACGTATTCGTTTCAGCTATAAAACGGAGAAGTGTTGTAGCGACGAGGAAGCGGAAACTGGCGCGTGCCTAAGGCGAATCTCTCCCAGAGGCACACAAATCTGAAGACCTCATTTCGACCCAGAAGGAATTCCTCACAGGCCTGAGAGGAATTTCGCACTTAAGTGACTAAATCACTTCGATCTTCTAAAAATCAGGCTCTCTGACGTGACTCGTGAGGTCCAGAGCACACTTCGCCTCTACGGCGAGGCTTCAAGTGTGAAAAAAGCCTATGAACGCTCAAAGTGTAAATAGAGATTCGGTTCTTACCACATGTTTGAAGATAGTTTTCGAAAAGTTAAGCAATAGAAAAGAGTCTGAACTCTTGACATGCGAAAGAATACTCAGTGAGACAAAGAACAAGCATTCCACGGATGAACAGAAGTGAAAAAGTGACTGATTCGAGACAGAGTCTTCGTAGGTGAAGTACAGCTGCCCCAGAGAGTGGAAGGCCAGAGTTCGAGTCCCAAGTACGTCGATATTTCTCAATTGTTTACCCTTCAGTTTGAAGGCACACGCCCTAGGTGGAATGTATTTACTTTTACCTGCTCCTTGAAGCACATCAACGTAACACGTAATAATGTTGATAGAATCCAACTTCTACAAATTATTAATTTGCGCCTGTAATTTCAGCATGGTTTCTCATAAAAAAAGCAGCCTTAGAGAATAGCATTTACCGTTTTTTTAAATACCGTAATGATATTAATATATTTGACTTGGTTCAAACTGGCTTCAAGATTCATGTTATATAACTTGTGGCATGGAGGTCTCCATTAATCGGAGTTAAAGTATTAAAGATTTGCACAGCTTTTACGTAGCAAAAAATTTCAAAATAAAGTATTTTTGAAATAATTCACCGCGTGATTGCTCCTGAAACTTTACTTCTTTGCGGAAGCGCAGTTTGTATAGCATCTGTAGGAAGAATTCGGCATCAAATTAAATTACTGAGGGCCATTTCATTAATTTGGGCGAAGTGTCTGCAGATTGTGAGCTCTTTCGTCACGTAGAATGTACACACGGAAATTCTCCCAACGCACTTCCCGTTGCGAGGGAAAAGCTGGCGACCTTCTCACCTCGGCTCTGTGTGCCGGTGGCGCCGCCGCGGCCCGACTGCGGCGAGCAGAGAAACCACTAGAGGCCATGCTACGATAACGGAGTGGACGCCTTGCGAGGCCGCTGTTCTACGTCCGAGATGGAAAAAGAGTAAAAGATATTCTCTGTGGGAAATGAAGAGCTGCAAAAGACGGAAGCCGTGGGAAAAAATACAACTGTGTACGACGTACTTGCGGAATAAAAATGAAAGTAGAGCGCTCGACGTTTATTCTGTCTGTAGAATACGAACGAACAATTCGACGCTGAAGTCGACAAAATTATCTCGACGAATAATGCTCGGAAACGATCGTATCGTATCTAATTTGAAATTGGTGTGAATTAAATATTTTTTTCGCACGAAGTGTTTTATGAGATTCCTTCATTTTGAGTTTTGAGAAACACTTTATTTCCTGAAGTGAAAGCAACAGCCAACCGTGATTTAAATTGCTGGAATTATTATCATTTCGAAAAACTAAACTGATTGTAAAATCTGTTATCGAGAGAGAAAGAAGGTACCAGATTAGTAAGCAAAGGCTTCCAACTTTTTGTCATCCCTATTACACTTGATTATTCGAACTTAACGCACACTAAGATATATATATTTAAGTAAAGTACAGGCATTAACATAGCATAAGAGACAGCCCGAAATAAAATTGATAAAGAATAGAAAAAGAAAGTTTAGAAATGCAAATGTTGAAAATTCCGGAATTCTCAACAAACTGTAAAACATCTGGGAAAACATGAGGTTAAATTAAACGCATAGAAATATAAGGAGCTTTTGGTAATAATTCGACTAATTAAGAGCTTACTTACGGAATGTCAGGGCATAATTGTGATGAAACTTACCTCTAGAAAAGAATATAATGTAAGTGCGATTTAGAGCTAAGGTCAGTACGTTAGTGAGCCCCCGCCGACGTCAAACGCGTTGCCCACATGACTATCCGGAGGCCACAAATACAATGTTATTTATTTATCACACATAGAAGGGAAATGCACATTTAAAGTGATAATGTAACAAGTACTACAAAAACCGCAACAATAAAACAGAATAATAAAAAAAATAAAAAACGAGGGAATGATAAAAAAAGTAGTGGCAGCAATTACAATAACCTTGCGTGAGTTAGACCTAATTTTATAAATATCCCTTTAGATAAGGAAAATGAAGAGAAGAATGAATAGAACTCAGCAAAGAAGGAAGGCCAAAGAAAAGGGAACGCTTGATAAGTGAGAGTATATGTGGTACAGTGTAGTGGAAATGTCAAACGGGTATATCTGGCAATATACAATGTACGATAAAACGAAATTTTGAAATAACACAATGTTTCCAGACAATGGAGGTAACAGAAATGAGTCGCAGTCAAGGAACACAAGCAAATCGACGATTCATTTCGGCAATGGTTGAAAAGAAATCCTCGCGAGCGTGTGGGTGTTAATTAGTGAAAAAAATACACCTGGGATTTATGTAAGATTTATTTATTTTAAGACAGCATTGAACCCTCGAATACAATTCCAACCTCTGAAGCGAGCTCGAAACTGTGGTTGCAAGAAGAAAGTGCGAGTTACTCAACCTGAGGACGAGAAAGTATGGTCACAAGCAGTCCAGCGTATCAAATTCCCGGAAAAAGTCAGCGTCGAAATGTCAAGTGCGGGGTGTAGGAAAATTCCTTCGAGTCCCAGCGATAAAGGAGCCTAAAATCTTCCCCCATAAAAATTCCCTTGGATGTATTACCGACAGGGAAAACCTTCCAGACGAATTAGAAAGCGCCTCACTCCGGAACGTATGAATGAGAGATAAATGCAAAACTTGTATTTCACGTGTATGGAATCCTGTACAAATTGCCTTTGGAAATCAGAACATTTTTTCGGACAACTTCCTTCCCAAGGGAGTTAAGTCGTTCATTAAAACTCTGGAGCCAGTCGCCATTACGCTATTTAATTGATCGAGCGTGAAAAACTGGAGCGATCTCTCCCTACTTTATAAGGCGAAGTCAATCCGCTAAACGCCGTCTTGAGATGCAGGAAATAGTAAGTGAAAACTTGTGGCGAGCGTACCAGTTTAAGGCTGCGAAATGAGAATATGCAAAGTAGCCAAAGTAAGTCTCGAGGAAATTAAAGAAATACCAGGCGGAAATAAAACATATGAAACTAAAATAAAATTGACCTAAAGAAGACCATCTGAGCCATAAGGATTTCCTTACTAGCAATGTATTTAAATTACGAAGAAGTTAACCCGATTAACTTCAAAAGAAGAACGAAAAAACGGTCTCTAGGTGGGGTGGGAACTGAACGGTAAGCTAACCTTAACTTGCATAATGCCCGAAAATAAATTCACTTATACTTTCGGAAGCCATAATTAATGTAAGGATAATTTAAAGAAACTACGATGAAATTAAAAAAATTCCAGGAAAAGTACTCCGAAAGAAAAGTTCGTCCATAAACGAGAACTGTGGGAGACTTGATATTCGTTTGAAATGGGATTTTACTAAAGCAACTGCCTGTATGGTTGTAGCAGCTAATGTAACCACAGACATAACAAAATGATATTCTAAATGAACAGCAACAAGCGAATAACTGATATTAAAGGAGTGATACGTTGTGTATGCATAAATAGCTTCCCCTATTTATGGGTACATCTGCCTCGTCGCCCAGGCTAACGGATACATCCCCACTCTCGTGTTTCCCGCCAAAACAAGACCCTACCGCAGCTGCGGTCCACCATTTTTAAAAGGAGTCGAAAAACTCATATAAAAGCTATAGCAAACTACAATTCCTTCATAGCCCGGCTAGCTCAGTCGGTAGAGCATGAGACTCTTAATCTCAGGGTCGTGGGTTCGAGCCCCACGTTGGGCGACATTTTTTTCTCTCATCGTTTTATTCCAAAATATTCATAGACTTCGGTATTCACTCTATCGCTTCCGAAATTAAATTTTCTCCTGTCCTAAAACGTATAGGGCTGCAATGATAACCAATAACTTCACCGTGATCACTCTGCTCGATCTTAATCTTGGTCGAAACAATGATGCTATCGGCGGCCTTCCTCCGCCGTATTAATACAGACACTTAGCGATATATCTACTGCGCAGACCTCTCAACGGTAAATTCATCGGACGCGATGTCTTCGACAGGGGTCTCATCCCCAAGTAACCATTCTTTTCGTCCTCTGTCCGTATTGTGAACACGTTCTGCCGACCACATGAAGAGGATCCCGCCATATGCGGCATCCCGAAAGGGCACAGCAACGCACACTCCGAGGGAAAGTAATTGCTGCACTCATCACGTTCATTGCTTTGGCATTGGGTTTGCCCATCACGATGTTTGCTCTAGTGGAGCTCTTAAAAAGTCATCCACGATCGCAATACGGGGATGCTGCGGCAACGGGTTCGAAGCCGCGACACTCAGAAGGAGAAACGATTTCACCAGACAACAGTTTAATGTTCGAACATTATAATAAAATTCAATACACCAACGAATTTTTTCAGAGTTATCATTAATATCGAATGAAATATTTTATCTTTCGATAAACAAAACCTGCGTTGAATAAATGATGATAAAACCAGGTAAGGCAAATAGTACATTTCGATAGTACAATAGTACATAAACATCCGACGTCATTTTTATGAAAAATACAAAAGAACGGCAAAATATAACAACTGCTTCCATTGTGTATACATATAGAAAGTCGGCGGTTTTTAACACATCATGAATTTCATATTTCCTTATAGATTTGCCCGTTCTTTCAGAAGAAAACGAAAGGAAACTGACTCAATATTTTTATTGCTCGCAAGAAATATTACTTGATTCATTGCTAAAGACTTGACTTTTTGAAATTGCGATGACGCAATAATATAATGAAAACCTAAGGGATAGATATAAAAGGACATTATACGTACATATGTGTGATATTTTATACTTTTCAAGTCACTTCATTTGTGATATCTTATAATTTATAACTTATTATTTGTGGTATTTGATGTGCTACCTTAACATTTTTTATTTTACTACTTCTTTTCAATTTGTAACATGATGGGTATATCCGGTTTAATAAACAAATATATGTGATCGAGACTCGAACCCTGAACATCTAAGAACAGAATACAATTACCCAGCGTTTTTAGTGAGCCTTCACGGACAAGATAGCTCTGCACAACATCTTGATGGGTGTAGATTATGCGCCTGGATAGTGGAAGATCTGTGATCGAGTTTTAGTCACTTGCGGCCTCTTCCGTTTACTCTGGGTTTTTTCAGGAGCGCGACTTTCCCTGCAAGGTTCTTCTTAAATCCTTTTCCTTGCATATAAACACAATAGTACTTATTAAAACGCTCCGTTAGAGTGAACTTTTTACTATACCATATAGTAAAAAGTTCACTCTAATGGAGCGTTTTAATATGTTTAATATTAATAATTACCCCAAGGTTAGCCCTGAGTCTGTATCGTTTACACTAGTACTTATCGGTATTAAAGTATTTAAAACCCATTTATAAGAACACATAAATTTAAGCTTAAAAAACTTCTACTAGAAAGCTGTTTCTCTGAGAATATAGTTAGTCAGAATGCGAAACATACCACTCGACACCACATGGCTAAAACGTAAACGTAAATAAATGTTTCGGTAAACAACAAAAATTAGAAAGCGCCATTTAACTGCCCGAAGTAAAAAGTTATAAATTGCCTTCAAGGACTTGCGTAGTTAATAAAAAGGGAAGTCCTCAAAAGGAACCGAAAGAGAAAGAAAGAAGGTGAAAGTATGCGCGGCGATTAAAACCAATTCTTCGCCGCTCTCCTAAAGATAATCGCGCAGTCTCCGCCTTTTTTCCGCTTAAATGAGTCAAACAAAGCACGGAATTCGAGCGAAAGAAATCAGTCTTTAGGACGGAGACAGAGATTTATTAAATTAGAAATCTACGACGAAAGCGGGTGGGAGATCACGAGATGCAAACGTTCGCTTGGAACGACCAGGCACTAAGGAGCTTGGGCCTTTACTCCTCCAGCTGCTTTTTCTAATCAGAGAAAGAAGTCCGAACTAAACAGGAAATGCTTTTCAGAGCGGAAAAAGCCTGTTGTTGCATTTATATGCGCAAGATTGTTAACTTTGAATGGTAGTTAAATTTGAAGGATAATGGGTGGAAAACGATACTTTAAAGATTGAACGATACGGTAAACAGTGTCGATTTTCAAGGATCCCAAATTTATAATTCCTTAGTTAAAATCTCATAAAATTAATTTTATAAGAGTTCCTATACTTTACCGACTCAAGCTGCGGGCGACCAGACCCACCGCATGGGGGACCCGAATAACAGAGGGCCGTTCACAAAGTCAAATGAGGAGGTGCCAAAAAAATTCAGTAAAGTCTTCAATAACAGGTTTATTGGGAATTATCGCCCATAAAACGTTTGAATGAAACATCAGAGAGTGCTTCCAAATAGAAAAATAAACGTTCGAAAGAAATGCAATGCAGTTAATTTGACTAGGAAAAAAGACAAAATAAAAATAATGCAAAATAAATCAAATAAAAGATAAATACAGCATAAGATATTCTGCTGATGCGTCTAAAATCTTTGGACCGCCGTGTGGATCTTTAATACATGCTCGGGTTAAAACGTTTAAGAGCATACCTTACTTTAATTTTCGGCTCTTTCGCTCATTTCTTGTTCCTGTTTGGATGTTATGAAGAAAGCTATTTACATTACTATTTGGAAGGGAAGCTTCTAGAGGAAAATCGAGACGACAAGCGTCAAGATAAACTCTCAGGTGTAGTAGCTCGTTAGATTTTATTAATTTAAGTCTAATGCAAAATTTTCCGCCATAAAAATTTTTCATCCAAAATAATAGCAGAAAATGGCATCTAAACCTAGGGTTAAGTTTCTATGCATTTACCGGCTAGAGCAGAGAATGGCACTGTTTATCTGTAGACATCGTAAAAGTGAATGGCTTTTCTTCTAAACGGTGAAAGGATTAACCTGAAAATCTCGGAGTACAATGAGAGAGCTGATGGTCACCGTTGTGTGACGCAGTTAATGGATTGGACGCCGCGATTCATGGGGAAAAAAGAAGGCAAAAAGCGCTACTTTCGACTAAACGTTTCCGCAGATAAAAAAAGTGGTAGATGAAGATCGTTATGGTGACGTTGATCAGATACCGAGATAGAAATCATAACAAGGGAAAGCAGAACCCTTACGGTCGCATTTTCCTTCTCTCTGTTCGGATATCCCTTTCGAAGAAAGGTCAATTTCGCCACAATGGCAGGTGGAGACACGCCTGAAAAGGGACTGACGCAGGGAAGCTCTGTACCATTTGGCCGTATCGGAATAAGGAAATCGTTTCCGGCATTGGGCTTCATTTTCCGTGCCTGGCATTGTACCGATCGAATAATCGGTCACGACCGATAGTGCTTGTATGAGCTCGTCTAGTTCCTGATGCAACTCGCTTGATATCCCGTACATGTTCCGGAGTTCTTCCTAGGAACGAGGAATCTCGAGTTCCGTTATCAATTCCGTCCTAACACATCACTGAAAGTAAGAAAGATCTTTGTACCTGTCAAATTATTGACATAATGATTGTTAGACACAGAAGGAAAGGAATTTGGAGAAAAATATGAAGATGGGCTTTCATTTGAAGTGGCTGGTAAAATTATTTCAAATACTAATGAAAAGATATCATCGACACAATAAATGACCACATTATAGAAACAAAATTTTGTTGTTGGTGATAATTTCTTTGACTAATTTCGCAGTAAAGAAAAGGAGGAAAATGTACGCAAGAGTTGAAGTCAATATTTTTCTTGACGCACACGATATTTTTGGAACAAAAAGATGGTCATTATGACCCAGTGAGCTAAGTATGAGCGATTATTAACGTGCACTAAAATGATGAAACACAAATAGAACTCAAAACACAAAATTGAGCACTACTCAGAAAAATAATCCCTTTAAACATCCGAGATAAAGTATGGGGGTTTCTTATGCAAATATCAAAACGGCGATTGGAAATGGGAAATTTATGACGTAAAAGAGGTTTTAACACTCCTAGCGTAAATTTTGCAATGAATCTACAAGTAGTTCTTAGAAAATGTTAAGAATAATCTTCGTAATCAAACAGAACGATCAACAGCTATAGCCAGTGGAGTAACGACAAATATCCTCAAAGGTATAATCCAAATGTTTTAGGCTAGCCCTCCATTTTTAAATATATTAAACGTCAATATTAAAAATCAACTTTTGGGCGTATATTTTTACCTTTATGTATAATTCGTCTGAAAAAATACGCAGCACATTTCACCTTCAGCAATTTTAATATTCTAAATTTCGAGACCTGAGGAAATACCAAAGAGGCACATCGGCGAATCGTGATCGGGGACAAAAGGGGAGATCGCTCACCTCCTAGATGACTATGGTCCTAGCAAACTGTCCAGAACGTAACGTGGGGCTGAAATCACAATATACTATAAATAGTAGTATATAAGTTTTTCTACGATCAGCACACATCACGACAAAATAGCATTTTAACAATTTATTGGACAAGTTCATATGAAAATTCTCTTAAATGCCCCACGCCATTAGGTGAGTTTCTGGATACGACCCTGATGATGGAGGGTATCAGCTCCCCTTTATAGACCCCATAGCCAGGACCGACGCAAGGCTGAACTTCGCCCGTCACCTAGGTCGAAATTGCCGTCTAACGTTCTTGTAAGGGTAAGAAATGTATATTAGGAAAAAATACTAGGTGCCCCAACGAGACTGACGACCACCTACAATGCAGGTTCTGAAGGCCCGCTTCCACCGACCCTATTCCCTGACTTCGCACTAATAAAAGTTTTTCCATTACTTTACGGAACACTACACCTGCGATGATTTTTACTTGTTATTTTGACCTCCCGAATATCATTCCAGATGACACAGACATCTTCTCCGAGCTAACAGTCCAACTGACCCCAACGACCCCACCAAAAAACGGGCACCAAACAAACCGTAATCCCCTCACCTGGTGGCGGAATCCCTCAAGCGAGGAGCACACTTTAGTCGTTTAACTATCCACTGTTGCAGAGCACCGTGTATACGCAGTTGAAACAGGGCAGAGAAGCAGGTCCGAAGCACCGACCCGATGTACGAAGAGAGAGGTATGTGATCTGTAGAGGACTCCCCAAACGATGGAAAAATTCACATCGAAAAACAAAGTGAAATAGCAGTCCCACTCCAGAGATGACTAACGGTGGCCTTGAGGACTTTAAAAGGAAGCGGACTTTCGTAACCGAAAATGCTGAGCAATGGAAATTAGAGAAGTAAAAGGAGCCAGTGGGGTGCTTGCTGATTCATTCGTTTGGATGGTGGAAGATGTATCGGCTAAATGAGATTCACTGAGATAAAAATCTTCCCAAGTGAATCTCTAGAGAGTTTTAATTGAATAATGCAGTCGATCCTCTCTTTGAATGCAATAGTGAAAGTGAAAAGGATGCCACTGATGTAATGAAGATGAAAAATTAATAGCTTCAGCGAAAAAATGATTACTGTAAATTATAGAGGATCTCAATAGGAATTGGCAGAAGTCTTTCTCTTCTTAGCAAAAATACTAGCTAATTTATGAACAGATAAATACTTAATTTAGAAACGAAAAAATCAAGGTCTTCGATAAAAAGCCACCATGAACTTAATTGATGAAAGTTATATCAAAATGTAATATAACAATAGAGATGAAAATATGAAATACAGACATTGTAACCAAAAATGTTCACTGAAATCCAAATGGGCTTTTCGCTAAACATATAGTTTCACTCATACGATTTCGTGCTTTCTCGGCCTATTAAATTTGTAAAATTTGCGGAATTTTAAGTTAAATACGAATGAAGTACTCATCTTAAAAGGATGAGACTTTGATTCCCTGAAAAATAATAAGATTACAAACTTTATCTCATTGTCAGCTACGAATGACTTTAAAGTACAATTTAATGAGATACAATTTTTCTGTGACTTACCACTGATACCGATGATACCAGTTATCAGTGAGGATGGTCGAGGATGCTAATTCCATATTTCCGACATATTCAACTAACTTTAAAATTAAAATAATAACAGATTTTATACCTTCGAATACGTCAATGAGGAATAATCAACGCGACCAAGACTGAAATTCAGTGAGTACATATAATATTTACTTAATAACGAAACCCTAAAGTTAATCGAATTTGGAAAGCTAAATCCAAGAGCTTAGAAAGAAAACACAAATCATCATCAGCGATGATGTTTCATCCCGACGTTGAAGAGATTCAATCTCCTTACGATTGATAATGATATGGATTTCAATAGGCGGAGAATCCTCCCGTTTAAGGAGAGGTATGAGCTAATTTCAAGCCGATAAAGAATAATATGAAGCAGAAGATGGCCGTGGAGCAACTTTCGCGAAACAGGAATTAAACTTCATTTAGATGAGCAGAAACGAATCATTATGATTAGTACCAAGATTTCAGGAATACCTACATGTACCTAACCACACGCCAAATGTGGCTTCCGCGATAAATATGTATACATAAAAGTATAAGAATTCATGCATGAAGATAAAATAATCATCAATTATACATAATTATAAATTTATTTCATTACTGTATAGGAAGCTGGGCACTGAGAAAAACAACAGAAATTTGCTACCTCGCAAAACTTATCATCGTTTTCAGTGTAAATAAATCATTTACCTCCGCATTCATTACTATTTCCCGTTGTTTAGGATTGAGAAACGCCGAGAGGAAACGCCAAGTTCCGAGGGCAAATTTACAGCAGGTGAAAATATTTCCTTAATGAGCCTCTCCCCGGATAAAACTTTCACTGCCACTGAAGTTATGACTA
This sequence comes from Ladona fulva, assembly GCA_000376725.2. Taxonomy (NCBI): domain Eukaryota; kingdom Metazoa; phylum Arthropoda; class Insecta; order Odonata; family Libellulidae; genus Ladona; species Ladona fulva. Next base: position 521,099 of record KZ308385.1, on the reverse strand, counting down.
CTTCCTTACCTCGGAGCACTAGGGGAATGATGTGGAGGTGATCGATGACGCAACTCCAAGAAACTACGCGGAAGAATTCTCGTTTACCTCCTAGAGCGCGCGTAGGAGAATATGGCAATTTCCTTCCTTGGCCACTCAGAATCATCCTGACAAATACCAAAACATCCTATGAAAATGAAGAACTGAATTCGTCAAGCGTCATGAAATGGAAACAAATTTCCAAATTGGAAAGCGCTGAGAGAGAAGGAAATTATAAGGGGGCAGCTTCCGGTTGCAGAAAAATTATTATTGTTAATTCTTTAACGGATGCAGGTATCCCTAATTACATCCGTTTCATTAATTTTGAAGGAACAAAAAATAACTATACACTAGCCATGAATACACTACCCGATTAGCCAGGACTCGAACCTGGGAGTATGGTATTAAAGAGCAAGCGATCTAATTATTCCGACACCTTGATCTATGTAAGGGAGAAGACGCAATGATAATCAAATAATGCTCCTTAAAAGGCCATAAATTCACGTTCTTCAGACTTTAATCGCTTTAAGAGCTAGAGATTTCAACGAGCGCACGAAAACGACATGGAATCAGCATGGAATATCTTGCACCCGTTCCACGAGGATACTTCGGTTCTCATACGGATTCATGCCATACGTTTTTCATATCATACTTTTGGTTCTCATACGGATTCATGCCATCTTGTTTTTCGAAGACCATCATAAAGACGCTGTTTGAGACGAACGATGGCAGAGAACAGCACGCGATGCCCATCAAATAGAAAAGGCGGATGGAAAGGCAACCATTAAGATCCAAGGTTCTCGAAACAACTGTCTAAAAGAGGATAGAATCCGCAAAATGATGATGGGGTCAAAGGTAAGCGAAAGAATGGAACGATTAAAGGTCGTCTGGCGGAAACGAGCGTCGAAGCGACGGTATGCAGACCTGCTTGACGTCCAACCTGACGAGATTCTTCTGTGCTGGAAAATTTCTCTGCGACATTGCAGCAGCACGAAATTAATGCCGAGAGAAACTGTACAGCCTTAGTAAGAAAGCAACTTTGTCGCGGAGCAAGAGGTCATGGGATCAGGAAGTCGACTGATGTTACGGAAGCTGGCAGGAACCAAGGCCGGAGAGAGGGGAATATGTAAAATTTCCTGCTTACAAATTGCGCACGGCCGCTCCTTCAGGCTAATAAAATGGATTGCGAATTATATACCTTCAGTAGTCAATGCTTCAGAAATACGCCTGTCTGTGAAGTCATTTCTAGAACATAATGCAAATAAATGCTCTGTAGTAAATTTCTTCGAAAGGAAACGACTGCGTCAGAACCACCCGTACAAAATTAGTGGAACGAATTTAAATTAGTCGAATCAGCTGAATATCTTGTAATCAACCTTACCAATAATTTAAACCGGAGCACACATATTCGAAAAATATGCGGTAAAGCAACTAAAAAGCTCGGTTTTATAAAGCGTATTGTTGGTAGATGCGATGAAAAGATTAGAGAGCGATGCTATTTCACGTTAGTTCGGTTATTCCCATCTGGAATATGCAGCGAGTATATTGGACCCAGCGGATGAAACGAATGCTCGCGAACTCGAGAAAGCGCCAATGAGTGTGTTAAAGTTTGACGTTAGAAGCGACAATGAGTGCTTTAGGTGTTCTTATTCATGAACAAAGGCGCATCGACGCACTGCATTACCCTTATACTGACAAAATGACGAGAAAAAATGATGACTCATTAGGCTGACATTCAGATGTTTATTATGTTCAGATTATTCACAATTTGAAAATTTCGCATCGGAATAACAAAATAGATTCGTAGACATCAAAAGAAATGGTCTCGCGGAGTAATCAACGTGAAGGAAAAACTCGAAAAGTCACGAGCTGTCGCAGGGGCCGTTGCGAAACCACAGTTATTCCACACGGAAAGAAAACACGATAAGCAATCCGCGTCCTTCGTGATCGGAATGTCCCCGACTCGAATTGCCGCTCAACCTGTCAAACAAGCCGCGGCGACAACGTTAAAGATCGATTTTTCGCATTTATCAATCGCGAACAAGTTTTCCTTTTCGGCCGGCGATCAATCAGCACCAGCGCACTTATCCGGTCAACATTTCCGTCCAACCAAAACCAGGACCCGTCACTGAACGTCAACTCTTCTAAAACAGCGTGATTTACTAGCCGTTGCAGCGGAGAAAAATCGCGGGTGTGCCGCGCGGCCTTTCTACTTTCGGAGAAACCATATGCTTGGGTTACGAAAATACCATAAGAGATGGGAAAGCGATTACGAGAGGAGACGCAATGATATTACGCGCATAAATGGTCCGCACCAGCGGTGGGGAAAGGTTTTTTAATTGGAAGGCCGCATGTATGTACAGTGAGGAGTGCATATGAAAGCATTGTGCCACACATGAAATTGTAAAGCCGCAATTCATTCACTTATCGCATTCATTCAGATTGATTAACATCGAAATTGCACGAGGGAAAACGAATGGTTGAATAAATCGAAGGTCCGGTACTATAATTTGTACTTAAATTGGACTTTGAATAATGCTCACTTTAAGGCCCGGTATTACAGTGGTTTGTTAAAGTTCAGATTACAGCTAATCTCCATAATAATCCATGAAATATACAGCAGATTAACTATATTCTTTACTTTAACCTTAGCTAACCATCATGATACCGGGACCTAAAGTGAACATTTGTTAGTCTATTTTAAGTATACATTGTATACTGGGCCCATATTATCCTCCGTTTTATCTTCACTTGACTAAATAAACAGACTCGGGAACAAAAATGTTTAAATCATTACTTTTGTTTCTTTGAGGAAGTGAAGAAGGCTTCCAGATAGCCAAATGGGTAACTCGTTTGGCTTTAGCGGTTTCGACTCCTGGTGGGAGCTCAATGGGACGTGCCATATAATCTTGTCAGATGTCGAAGCACTTTTAACAATACTGACAGAAAGTGAAGGACGCATCAAAATCCAAAGGATTGCGCGAGGCCTTTGGCCGCAAGTGCTCCTCTAGAAGATATACTATTATTTAAGCGGTATTTCTTATTCCGACATAACAAGTGCCTAAGGATACTTGTATTGTAATGTTTTCGCATGCCGAATTCTAATACTGAAATATTGAGAGCCCCAGCTAGTTTAGCTATGCTAAAAATATTGAGATTTTTTGTATATTTAATAATTAGTTTGTAAGCGTAGAATAGTTCGTAGGTATAGATTGTTGTGTTTGAAGTGGGCCATGTGCTCTTTGGATCTAGTTTCTATTTTCCTTTTTTTGTCCATAGTAGACTTTGCCGCAATCTTGACAAGATATTTCGTAGATGCCGGATGTAAATCTAGCCAGCACCCATAGCGACTAATCATAAATCAACCCCTGCACCTAGAAAACATTTTGGAACCCAACATCAAAATTTTCGCGGCCGTTCTTTTTTTTTAAATATCCGTACTCTGTGAAGCGAGATGGAAATGATCGATAGTCCTGGACCGAACTCATGAAGAGAGAGGTACGGAGGCTCGGTTTCACTTGCGAAGATGGGGAAGGGGCGATGATGATTAGGGGGATGATGGGTGGTGGAGGGGGAAGTTCCTCGCATGCCGTTGACAATTCCCTGAGCACGTCGGCTTGAATGATTGCGCTCAGACCACCACCACGCGGTGTCAACCACCTCTCCCCTTCCAACTTGCGGATTGTCGCGACTACGGTCTGGCGCCGATCCCTCGGCCGCTGCACGTATCTCCCGATCGAACAGATAATAGGGCACACGGAGCGCAATTAAAAACGGATTTCAAGGTCTCCAACCGAATCATTATCGGCCTTCTGCAGATTTAATTGGAGTTCACGCGCAACATCGATCCCCGTCGCGACTGTTTCGATGATAGAGGAGGAATTTTATTGTTTTCCGAGTTTGAATAAAAATTTCTCCGCGTATAACAAACGCGTGTCGATTGCAACGGATGCACAAACTGAATTTAAATATCTCAACGAATAATTGAACATATTACTTTATTCTGTATTGTAAAGGTTCAAATATATCAACATAAAAGATCGAATAATAAAAGTTGATCAAAGAAGAATTACTCAACTGAAGAAATAAAACCACTAAATCTAGAAAAAAGACTGCTTGAATTTCATAAATACCTCTATTTTGCATTAACCTTATCTTTGGTGAATTAGAGGCTCTAAATGCCTTACACTCAGCCTTTATGCACACAATAAAAGACTAGGTTAAAGGTAAAAAGAAACAAAATGTACAGACCCAAATAATCACCAGAGTAGGAATGAGAAGAACCGAATCATACCTGAAATTAAAAAGAAACAATCATTAAAATCTAGCGAATAATATGTCTAGCAGTAAAATAATCAGCCCGAAGGCCGGTTGGGATCTCATCCCCTCTACCATAAGCTACGAAGAGTTTAGAGAGGGAAATGAAGATTACTAGGCGAGATGAGGAGTGAGGTACTTTGCCCTTTTTCCCTCATCAATGCGCAATAATATGAATTTCTACATTTCTTTTATTTCTAGGAGGGACGCGTTCCACATTAGGGTACAAACATGCTCCACAGCTGGTCAAATATAAACGATATTATTCCCAGATTTTTTTAGGGAGCATTGCGTCTGAATTCTATCGAGTCAAAAAACAAAATCCTCCAAAATCATTCATTTACAACCCCTTCATCATCCGAGCTAATAGAAAATCAACCACCGCAATTATCTCCTTAATGGTCAAATTAAAATTTATACAAATAGCGACTCGTCTCGCACTGAAAGATGGATATCCCAGCTTTGAAGATTCTATTCTCAATATCCTCACGAGCAAGACTTAAATTGCTTTTCCTTCGCCGAAATAACAAAACCCGTGACAGACAAAAACGGAGTGTCACGACCCCATTACGTCTCACCGTAAATCATTCACTTCTCGTATGAAAACTGCACTTTCTCAATCGGAGTCTACTATGAAAACCAAACTCACTTTTTTCTGCGGAGAGCGGCGACCTTCAGCTGTGGCGTGAAGACAGCAATTTTCGGAGAAGCATGTCTTTATCTCCCGTACTTAACTCTTGACAACGACATAAGCTAACGTAGGAGGGAAAATACAGTCTGTCCCACCTCAGTATTATTCATGAGAGAATCGCCGAAACAAATGTGAGGTGATTTATCTAATCGTTGCCGCAGTATTCATCTGATATGACTCTGTCACTTCCACTACTAGGAACGTTTAATTCCCAAAATAAAAGAGGTCGTCTTGAGAGAAATCCCTTGTATCCAGACCGTAAAAATCTCGGGAACGAAACAGAAATTACAGTCTCGAGTGGAATTCCATGCTTCGGTCACAAATTCATCGGACGCGCCCTAAAACTCCGCATTAACCGGTCGTTAAGATTTCGATGTTTTCATTCTGTTTTTACGATGGAGAGGATTAATCGAGGGCAGGTGGATAGAATTCAGAACGAAAATAAGTAAGTGTAAAAAGGGGGTAACTGCCTGGAGGACAGAGCATCGATGGATGATCCAGACTCAGTTCACGGATGAGACATCAGATTATCGAAGACCCGCGCAGATTCTTGCATCTCTCAACCTCCTCTTTCTTAGGTGAAGTTGAACATTCAATCGGACAGCGATGTCTGTATGGCACTTTCCACTATTATAACGCGTGGTATTGCTCCAATACACTTTTATTCTATGAACTACCCTTAATCGACATATACTAAAATAACTTCGAAAATAAGATGCGTCGGAAATTCTTGGATTTTTTTATGATTATGATCTAAATGCCATGATGGGAATAACTTTGTATGCATAAGAACTAGCGCAGAAAAGCTGCTAAAACTTCCCAATAAGATTATTCAGAAGAATTTGAAGCCGTTGAGTACAATTCCAACTTACCAGGCTCTTTAATAAAAAATATTCCTAAAATAAAATTTAAAGTATTTCGCATTATCGTTAGGAGACAGTATCCTTTGGTCTTGTCACCCAGATTCGAGCTTGAAGAAAATGAGGAACGATTCTCCCGTATCTTAGTGGATGGAATATCGTCCACGAAAAAAGCAACACCCAAAGGGTATAGAGAAGTAAGCAATAATTTGTCCAATTTATGGTAGCGCTAAATTAAAAATAATTATACCAATGGTTCTAAATAATCGAATATCCAACGATATTTTCAGTAAATATAAAGTTTATGACGTATTTACCACATATGATCTTCCTAAACCATTTTTTATTGCTAATTACCACGTATGATCTTACAAACCCATTTCGCCTTTAGGACGTTGAGGACAGAAAAATATCGATGCTTGAAAGTTAACTTAGACCAAGGTCACTGCAATCAAACTATCATTTAACTTCCTTCCTATGTTTTTCTTTGTTTCCTTCACGAGAAAAATTATCTTCCTGTGGACTCGGTGCAATCAACATTTAAAAAATCGTACTTTCAGAACAGAACAAATAGGTACTCTGAAAATTATAAAAATAGATTTTTATAACAACGTGTTCGAAATTGCTTTGCAGGAAAAATTGATCGACACATTTTTACAGATTCGTTTATGTGCACTCGCGCTCTCAGAAGAAAAACTCGTTAACTCACAAAGGTTTCATGAAAAATGAAAACAGAAAAACAAAACACAACGCTCTGCAGCGATCTTTATCGGGCCAACTAAGCGTAAATATGATGGCGCGACGGAACCTTACTTCCGAATATACCGGAGCAACGAAATGGAAAATAAGCTAAACATTACATACCTGTTTAAATAAACCACTTTTCAGAGGTGATTGATAAAACCGCATCGTGTCCGACAGTCTAAGAAATAAAAATCGTTAAGTTTATAATGAAAATGAACGACCATTTTGGTCCTTCTATCGACGTGAATCTGCTTAGGAACAGGTTTCAGCTGAACATTCTTTTCCAAACATCTCGATAATGTGCAAACTTCGTTATCCGTTGATAGCTTTTCATACCATCTACATCTTTCAGCATATCGAATATACTTCCGCGTTTTACCTTTTGCCTTCCTTCCATGATTCTGCTCATCAAGCAGTCATGTCTCATGATGTGCCGCATCCATCTTGCTTTTCTTTACTGATATTTCCTCTCCATTTTCCCTAATAACTATTCATTCCTCATTATATAAGTCCATTTCTCTACATACATTTTCCACAAAAAGAGTGTTTCATTCCTTTGATCAACAATTATACTCTCTATAAAAAATTCTGAAAGATCGTTAACATGTCATTTTAACATTAGGTAGATGATATCATTACCAATTAAAAATGTTAAATTTTTCTGCTTTGATGGCTATTTTAGGCGATGGCATTTAAAATGAGGCAATGCATTGAAAGTAAAAAAATATTAAACATGATGATTTTATTAAATATTTATCATCAAACACAAATATCATTCCAAGAAGCACATAATTTTGAAATTAAACAAATAGTTAATGCATCCAGTCTATTTTTCCAAATAATTAGCAAAGTATCAATACTGTATTTATCACTATTGCGTTGCAGACATTGGACTTTGAATCAGGCTATTTCTACTCAAAAGATACCCAAGAAACAAACCTAAGCTAGAAATGAGTGCAAGAACAGCGAGTCTTATTTTAATGCTACACAATAGCACAATTACGTTATTTTACTATTTCACCTTTAGAGAAATCATTTTAAGAAGGCATTGTTAAAAAGTAAAGCCAGATCACAACTTTCACTTGCTAAGGTTATCTGCCATTTTCTACTGCTTTGCAAAATATGCAATTGTATCCGTCAATGAACACTTATATTTTCACTTCGATTTCTTCAAAACAAAACAGGGTAATACGAGAACTTTGGAAAGAGAACACAATCAAAATACGTTGTTAACAAGGGAGGTGATTCCAGCAACTGAAGACGTTTCGCCGAAAATATCTTTCATTAATTTGGTAGAGAATTCCTGACTCGCCTCACTAATCTTGCATGTACACAATGTAGGCTATCGTCAAATTTAATGCCTTCAACTTCGAAAAGATACAGGTGACCTCCGATAAGCCATGTAGGTTACGCGATCGTCTTCGATGAAAGCGGTTTCGGGTTCAATTCCCGGTGGAGGCTACAACAACTTGAGAAAAACCTACAGGTAGGGCAACATTCNTGAGAGAATCGCCGAAACAAATGTGAGGTGATTTATCTAATCGTTGCCGCAGTATTCATCTGATATGACTCTGTCACTTCCACTACTAGGAACGTTTAATTCCCAAAATAAAAGAGGTCGTCTTGAGAGAAATCCCTTGTATCCAGACCGTAAAAATCTCGGGAACGAAACAGAAATTACAGTCTCGAGTGGAATTCCATGCTTCGGTCACAAATTCATCGGACGCGCCCTAAAACTCCGCATTAACCGGTCGTTAAGATTTCGATGTTTTCATTCTGTTTTTACGATGGAGAGGATTAATCGAGGGCAGGTGGATAGAATTCAGAACGAAAATAAGTAAGTGTAAAAAGGGGGTAACTGCCTGGAGGACAGAGCATCGATGGATGATCCAGACTCAGTTCACGGATGAGACATCAGATTATCGAAGACCCGCGCAGATTCTTGCATCTCTCAACCTCCTCTTTCTTAGGTGAAGTTGAACATTCAATCGGACAGCGATGTCTGTATGGCACTTTCCACTATTATAACGCGTGGTATTGCTCCAATACACTTTTATTCTATGAACTACCCTTAATCGACATATACTAAAATAACTTCGAAAATAAGATGCGTCGGAAATTCTTGGATTTTTTTATGATTATGATCTAAATGCCATGATGGGAATAACTTTGTATGCATAAGAACTAGCGCAGAAAAGCTGCTAAAACTTCCCAATAAGATTATTCAGAAGAATTTGAAGCCGTTGAGTACAATTCCAACTTACCAGGCTCTTTAATAAAAAATATTCCTAAAATAAAATTTAAAGTATTTCGCATTATCGTTAGGAGACAGTATCCTTTGGTCTTGTCACCCAGATTCGAGCTTGAAGAAAATGAGGAACGATTCTCCCGTATCTTAGTGGATGGAATATCGTCCACGAAAAAAGCAACACCCAAAGGCTATAGAGAAGTAAGCAATAATTTGTCCAATTTATGGTAGCGCTAAATTAAAAATAATTATACCAATCGAATATCCAACGATATTTTCAGTAAATATAAAGTTTATGACGTATTTACCACATATGATCTTCCTAAACCATTTTTTATTGCTAATTACCACGTATGATCTTACAAACCCATTTCGCCTTTAGGACGTTGAGGACAGAAAAATATCGATGCTTGAAAGTTAACTTAGACCAAGGTCACTGCAATCAAACTATCATTTAACTTCCTTCCTATGTTTTTCTTTGTTTCCTTCACGAGAAAAATTATCTTCCTGTGGACTCGGTGCAATCAACATTTAAAAAATCGTACTTTCAGAACAGAACAAATAGGTACTCTGAAAATTATAAAAATAGATTTTTATAACGTGTTCGAAATTGCTTTCCAGGAAAAATTGATCGACACATTTTTACAGATTCGTTTATGTGCACTCGCGCTCTCAGAAGAAAAACTCGTTAACTCACAAAGGTTTCATGAAAAATGAAAACAGAAAAACAAAACACAACGCTCTGCAGCGATCTTTATCGGGCCAACTAAGCGTAAATATGATGGCGCGACGGAACCTTACTTCCGAATATACCGGAGCAACGAAATGGAAAATAAGCTAAACATTACATACCTGTTTAAATAAACCACTTTTCAGAGGTGATTGATAAAACCGCATCGTGTCCGACAGTCTAAGAAATAAAAATCGTTAAGTTTATAATGAAAATGAACGACCATTTTGGTCCTTCTATCGACGTGAATCTGCTTAGGAACAGGTATCAGCTGAACATTCTTTTCCAAACATCTCGATAATGTGCAAACTTCGTTATCCGTTGATAGCTTTTCATACCATCTACATCTTTCAGCATATCGAATATACTTCCGCGTTTTACCTTTTGCTTTCCCTCCATGATTCTGCTCATCAAGCAGTCATGTCTCATGATGTGCCGCACCCATATTGCTTTTCTTTACTGATATCTCCTCTCCATTTTCCCTAATAACTATTCATTCCTCATTATATAAGTCCATTTCTCTACATACATTTTCCACAAAAAGAGTGTTTCATTCCTTTGATCAACAATTATACTCTCTATAAAAAATTCTGAAAGATCGTTAACATGTCATTTTAACATTAGGTAGATGATATCATTACCAATTAAAAATGTTAAATTTTTCTGCTTTGATGGCTATTTTAGGCGATGGCATTTAAAATGAGGCAATGCATTGAAAGTAAAAAAATATTAAACATGATGATTTTATTAAATATTTATCATCAAACACAAATATCATTCCAAGAAGCACATAATTTTGAAATTAAACAAATAGTTAATGCATCCAGTCTATTTTTCCAAATAATTAGCAAAGTATCAATACTGTATTTATCACTATTGCGTTGCAGACATTGGACTTTGAATCAGGCTATTTCTACTCAAAAGATACCCAAGAAACAAACCTAAGCTAGAAATGAGTGCAAGAACAGCGAGTCTTATTTTAATGCTACACAATAGCACAATTACGTTATTTTACTATTTCACCTTTAGAGAAATCATTTTAAGAAGGCATTGTTAAAAAGTAAAGCCAGATCACAACTTTCACTTGCTAAGGTTATCTGCCATTTTCTACTGCTTTGCAAAATATGCAATTGTATCCGTCAATGAACACTTATATTTTCACTTCGATTTCTTCAAAACAAAACAGGGTAATACGAGAACTTTGGAAAGAGAACACAATCAAAATACGTTGTTAACAAGGGAGGTGATTCCAGCAACTGAAGACGTTTCGCCGAAAATATCTTTCATTAATTTGGTAGAGAATTCCTGACTCGCCTCACTAATCTTGCATGTACACAATGTAGGCTATCGTCAAATTTAATGCCTTCAACTTCGAAAAGATACAGGTGACCTCCGATAAGCCATGTAGGTTACGCGATCGTCTTCGATGAAAGCGGTTTCGGGTTCAATTCCCGGTGGAGGCTACAACAACTTGAGAAAAACCTACAGGTAGGGCGAGAGAATCGCCGAAACAAATGTGAGGTGATTTATCTAATCGTTGCCGCAGTATTCATCTGATATGACTCTGTCACTTCCACTACTAGGAACGTTNTAGGATATCGTCAAATTTATGCCTTCAACTTCGATAAGATACAGGTGACCTCCGATAAGCTATGTAGGTTACGCGATCGTCTTCGATGAAAGCGGTTTCGGGTTCAATTCCCGGTGGAGGCTACAACAACTTGAGAAAAACCTACAGGTAGGGCAACATTCTTTCTCTGCAACCACTCGAAGACTTCTGCAGCTTCGCCAAACTGGAGTCCTGAAGCAGATGGAGTATTGGGGAGATACTGAAGAAAATTACCTCTCTTCCAGCTTCCAATAAACAAGACCGCTAAAGAATGCATATAAGAAAGAATATCAATTCTACCGCCGAATAAATATCTAAACAACAGGAATTTGGCTTCACATGGCGTACCAAAGCTTCTTTCGGTCGGAGGCAGAGGAATTGACCACCGACGTTGACTAAAATTCCAGCCCTCCCTCTCACTTGGGTTGGGAGGGTATGCACCCAATGCATCCGAATATTCTTCACATTCTCTCCTGGCCCCAAACAAAGAGAACGAGTTGGCCTATAAGGAATGAGGTATTCTCGTGATCGCAACCGAGATTCGCGGAGGTTGGCGCCGGCATTTTTTGTTTGTTTGTATAATTGCATTCGCCAACTCCAGTAAGGAGAAACGGGATTGGATTCCGAGAGGGTACCCTTTTCCTTATCCATACGGCGTTCTGCGAACGAGTAGATGCGCCCACAAAGATTAGCATCTCATGCGTAGATACTTTAGGAGATCTTAATTAGTCCTCGGTGACTTATGGCATCTTTTCTTGGGAAAGTCGGTGGCTGGTTTCAATCTTGTCAATAATAACATTCCCCTTGATCAAATTCGATCCGGAAGTCCATTTGAGAAAGCTCGACAACGATCAGAGAATGTTACATCGTTAATTTTATCCAGTGTAGCCAGTGACTACATCTTTTCAAATACACTGCATCTGAGTGAAGATCGAGGCAAAATATTGGTTGAGTAAAATTGCTGACAAAGTAAATATCGTACTGATGATTTCGCAGGCTTGGAATTTCAGATTTAGTTACGTTCATATTCGATTTAATCCACTTGTCAAAATTCAATCTTCGCGCTGAAATATCAAGCTGAAGATTCTGCTATATAGATATCAACCTAATTGCGGCTTTTAGTGCTAGTATTTACGAAATAGCTGATTTGGTTACGTTTACTTTTGTAGGCTATCAAAGCAGAAAAGAACATCAAACAATTTTCACAATGACAATTTATCTGACTCAAGGAAAGTAAAATGAAAGGAACGATAAGATAAAAAACCGAAGATTTAATGAGGCAAAATGGCAATATCTTAAGTGAATTCATAAAAGTAATTTCCTGATATTGGCATAGGCGATTATAAATACGGCGAAGGACGTGGAGTCCTAAAATTGTGAATTCAATTTCATTTGTTTTAGAGGTCTAGGAAAAGAACCACAATCACAAGTATCTGAAAAATCGTAATTTGGAACAAAAAATTACTAAGTTGAAACCAAACTATATAGGATTGCGTATTACAGTTAAATACTTCACATATCTCCTGAAATATTCAATACATGAAATATTACAGCGCAAACTGTGGCCGATGAAAGTTCACCCAACTTTCCAAAATTTATAAAAGAATTAAATTCATAAAGATCCATCTCTATAAATCGAAGGGCAACGAATGCGCCAGTTAATTTTACAATCAATAACCCCTTAAGTACGCAACGGTTTGACTCTTCAGATAGATGGATAATACATTGATACTAAGTTAGACGTATTACTTTAATCTAATTATCAGTAAATGAAGTTATTTACCAGCTCCAGTTCCGTTTTGTAGACGACATGTTTTTGAAATTAGAATGAGATCGCGCCAACGGTCACAAATAGTTTCAGCGTTACGAGTGACCATAAAAATATGTTCAATTAGGTCAACTCTGGGAAAATGCGATTTTTAACGAGATTCATGGAGATCTATTCCTCCATACTGGCCACTTGTCCGCTGAAATGATACTGCATAAGTGCAAATCGATGTGCGCTATTTCGCAATGACAAACTTCGTAAGAGGTTAAGAAACCCCTAAGAAATCGGGTCGGAGACTTTCACAGTTTTATGCTTTCGCGTTTTAATTTTCCAACCCACATTCGACATCCGCAAGAATTAAAGGCTTCCGAATCCAAGCCATTGTTCTTATTTATTACATGTGACTGGGGAAATGTATTCCGGAAGCCCAGTTAGAGGAGACGTTGCTCGTTTAATCCGATGAAATATCCCAGGAGGCGATTTCATTACATTACGGGGAAATATTCGAGCAAAAACTCTTTCCTTCTGTTCTTTCGAAAACTACATCTGGTAAACTGGGGCTGGTTTGCAGGCTCTATTTCCATTGTAAAATTAAACAGAAAAGAATCATCGTACGAAATTGAGACAAGTTAAATAAGAAGGAATTACATAAAGGATTATATTCTTACCGTCGAAGACAGACTTCTGCTCTAAACTATGACAACTTTGATGATATTGAACATTTTCGCTTACGATAAACAGTCGTATAAAACAAATCTGAGAGACAGTAACATGTTTAATCTTATTTCTATACTCCCCGTTGAGAATCAACGGGCACCTCAACTACTTTAAAATAAAATCGAATTAATTACTTCGTTAGTCCATAGATTAAAAGAAGTAAAATACTAAGACAAAAACTCTGAACTGGATAACACTATGCCACAAGTTTATCAGGAGGCCTATAATGATATTACTTGAATTGATTAAAAACCTATTCTGGAAATGAAGAACTTCTACATCATCTAGGTATTATTACATACAAATAGATTGATATAATTCATTTTCTTAACTAATTGTATCAATACTTGACTATGCATTTTCATTTTCTTCATATCAATTTGCACATATACACAGAAAATAACACAACACGCATACATAATGCACGTGGTAACCTTGCATCTTTCAATCGCTGAGAGTTTTGATTGAATCACTCTGCTCTCTCCATAGCATTTATGTAGGTTAGCTAACTTGCTCGGTATGGATAAATAAGACATATCGGTTCACAGCCAAGAGCAACAATAAATGAAGAAAATAAATTAAGAAACCACACGGAGTTAATTATTACAGTAATTGAGGAAAATTAATTTTTTAATGCCAGAAATAGGAATTTCGTGCGAATATCACTTAACTTTCATTGTTATCGAGTTATCAATAATGAATCATATAAATGAATAAGCCTCGATCACGCCGATCGTATTGTTAAAAGTGTTTCAACAGACAAGGTTATTTCGCACATATGAGCCCGCACCTGGAATCGAACCCGGCACCTCTTTCTTTAAAGGCAAACGCACAGCGTTTGGCTGTCCGGAAAACTGAAGTCGATTTATCATGATGAATATTATTATACGGAAGAATTTTTATTAAAAAAGCAATTTAGAAGAATTTCAGTTAACTTCTATCACGGTTTAACAGTTGAATCGAGAAAAGAAAATTAAGATAAACCGGAAAAAACTATTCCTCGTCCACACCCCATACTTTCAATATGAACCCCTACTAAATACAAATCAATCGACAAATTGAAGGATTACAATTAAATGAAAACTAAATATCAAGGAACATTGAGACCGTAAAGGAAACCAATAAAAGCGTACGTCCAGCATCCAGAAGCTAATACGATTGGTAACCTTGATCATAATTGACTGTCACTTCTCCCAAAATAAATAACCCCTCTTTACCAACACTTCAGAGGAGGATAACGTCGGACGCATTCGCGGTGCTAACATTTCCAGACTGTCGAAAGAATTTTAATTGACTCTGAGCATTTGATCACTCTCGCTCCATTCTCAAAGAGACTGCACCCTCTTGACCACACCCTTTTGAAAGGAAAATGCCTTCCTCAACTCACCTTCGGCCTTTGAAAATCGCACGCCTCCTCCTAAGCGCGGCGACAAGAATTATCGTCCTCCAATGTCACGGCCACGCGTAATGCATGAAGCGTTCCTCTAATCACCGGGAACGCGCCTAACTCATGAGAGCACCGCCGGGATCGCAATGAGTGGGATATCCCGGGGTGACTTCCATTTCCTTCATTTCGGGAGATAAATCAGATGAAACAAGGGATCTCTTTGAGCGCTGGCGAGGAAGGGTAGCTTCTCCTTAGGCGCTATTCCAGTAAGAAACTGCGTAGTGACGAAGCTTTCCGGTTGTGTATTTAATAATGCCCGACTTTTGAGCGGTGTAAGTTTGCCGGAGCTGAGATTATTAATGATCGCCGATTCAGCGGAAACTTGGTTCGTCTTTTGTGAAGAAGGAGAAAAGCCCAAAAAGCATCAAGGCCGAGGACTAAAATAGAGTGAAGTAGGTCATTTGGATCTTGAGCCCTAATTTGTGAACTTTGTAATTGATGAAAATGCTCAAGCGAAGTGTAATTAAAGACAGGAAACTTCAAAGGATAGCACAGTAATGTATCCTTGCATTCTTACTTACTCAAATCAACCAAGTAAATTTAATAAACAATCTTAGACTATAATTAGTCGCGCAAAATTAATGTAATAGTATATTATAATTTTATTGATAAATTACGACTGAGTATAATCATTAGAGATATAATTTAATGAAGATAATATTAATTATTCAGCATTGATGATATGTACAATAGGAACAGTTATACCTCAAGTACCGTACCTCAACTATACCTCAAGTTCATAAAGCTTTGATTTTATTAGCAAATCAATATATTTAATCAGAAAATCAAATATAAAATTTACAGTTCCTGGCGATGTTTTGTGGAAATACATCATGAAGAGAATGAGAATATATTTTAAGGAAAATAATTGTACCAATTATTATTGAAAATAAACACATCCTTCACTTCTATGCTTGTAGAAGATATTACATTAAGGATAAAATACAAAGGAGAATATAAAAGGTGTGATATTCCACGAAATCAATTAATTTACTTTAGGTTGCAGCAGTAAACATTGAGTTACAGAAGTAAACACGACCGCGTTCGAGGTTCCAACGTCACCATTAGAGCTAGTGCAATCTCACAACCTAATCTAAGTAACAAAGTTTGTGGAATATTACACGTTTGAATCTTTTTTGTGTGTACCATGGATAAATTCCACCAAGCATCACTTGAAACCTTTCAACATAAAGGATACATTAAATTTTATCAAGGAGTGGATTTGAGAACCAATTCCTTCCATCTAATTTCGGTCCATTTAAACTTAGTTTTAAACAGAAATGAAAATTATGTTATTCTAAGCCAAAACTGACTTTAAAAGCGAATTTCGACTCTGAAACGAAGGATTCGCTCTGAAAATCGGAGCGATATGAAACAGCGTGATCGCAACAGAGCTGGCGACCAGAGGAAGTATTCTTATGAAATAACACGAGTCCTAGTTTCGCTTGGGTTACTGTGTAATAAGCATAACGGCGTCTTCATTATGAAATTTTGAACCTTTTTGACGTGGTTCAACGACCACGAGTCCTTCGATCCACGCCTTCAGGCGTTTTTCAGCCACGGATTCGATAAATTTAATTCTACCGAGGATGATGGATCTCTGAAAGTGTGCTAGGATGAAGGAAACGCCCGATGCTTATAAAAGTGTACGCATCTCATAAAGGAAATCGCTTTAGGATGCACACGTCTGAAAAAAATGATTTCCAAGAAGCCACGAAAATATTTTCATTGGATGTATAAAAAATTAGATGAATTCAAGGGAAATTTTTTTCAAAGAGGGAACATAACACTCTTAAACAATACGCCGGGCACGACTTTTTATTTACTGAATTCGCTATTTAGTAACAATAAAAACAAAAATAGTAGTTTTTGTTTATGCGGATTTGAGTCTTAAGAGACCACTCTCTCAAATAACCCTTTTCAAATCACTATCACAAACAACCGTGCCTTAACAAGACCTCGGCGCTACTAGGCTATCACACTAACCCCAACACCAACGATGGTAGGGGAAACTTTTTATTTGGAATTAGTTAGTTTCTTCTTCGTTCATCCTCCTTCATTGGAGTCTCTGAAGAAAAACTAAAAAATTACTTAATCTAATGGCGAAAGTCGAAAAAATTAGTTTGTTTATTTCATGTAAGCTTCCGCCATATGGCCCGCCAGTTAGTTCATGGTAAACTTTAGAAGTTGAAAATATTGGTCTCAGTAATTCGCTTCATTAAAGCTCTATGTGAGGGCTACATAGATTTTTTGAAGTCATGTTTTAAAACTAAACGGAATAAAGGGCACATGAAAACCTATATTCCGATACTTACAGAGCTTACTGTGGCGGCAGAGGATGGAGAAGCGAACGAACTACGTCATTAGAAGCCGTCAGAGTATGAAATCAATCCCAATGGAAGACTTCGCTCAACATACTCCAAAACCGTGGAAACTGCACCATTTATCATGAAATCATGCATTTGAGTTCATTAAACATGGGTTACAGTGGAGGAGCTTGAAGGAGGTACTGGGTAATGGACCGAAGTTCATCATAGAAGGACGCTATGAGGAATTCGCATTACTGGAAATGAGTTAGCGAATGGTACCATCAGGGAATACGTGTAGGCGTAAGCGTTTACTATCTCGATGTTGTAGTCCGCAGATGTGCTACTCCCTTAGAGGCTTCTAAAACAGTCCGATTCACTCATCGCCACAATATCCATAGATTCAATTTATTACAGCTCGGAGCCAGTAGAAGCGGCGCTTTAATTAGGCGCCAGAAGCTAAATTGATTATTTGGATACCGCTACAGACACGTTTGCGAAATGATAGTGTAAGAAGAGAGATTCCGTGAGCATAATGCGATTCCGACGCCGCATAACTTTCGAGGGAAATACGAAAATTCGCGAGGCAAATAAATCGGTTGGCACCTCATCGCTAACCGTGTATTTCTTACCCAGAATTTCCCTCGACCCAAATATTCAACCGCGTGGGAAGACGTAATTCATGCTCTTGTATAATAGTCACCCAGGGAATTCATATAAAAATAACGGTCACGCTGATGAAGGAAAAACAAATGCGAAACCATGGCAGGGCGTGCCGCTAAAATCAGTGGTCGATTATAATCGACGTGTATGCGTAATCAATAATTATTGAATATGCATACAAGTCACGGGTTTAAAAATAATTTTCATAAAGTTATGGAGACGCTCGGAAGAGTGCTGCCAATATGAGACGCGAACGAAAAGATATTTCACAAGAACGGAGACTTAACCGCGAATCGCGATGCAAAAAGAAATAGGTTGATCGCTTGGATCCACACCTGCCAGATGTCGAAGGCTGGCAAGGTTCGAATATACGAGTACATATAAAAGAACCAAAAGTATAAAGGTAGGTATGATTTTCGTCGGCTCCAAATTTTTCATATTTTTAAGAATATGAAGATGTTCAATATGTCTAGACTTTCCATCGATACCCCAAAATGAATGTATTGGTGTTTATATAATCAATATGCTTAGGCCGGACTTCGTGAGAAGCCATGACAAAGTTTAGAAAAAACCATAAGTCCTTCGTATCATTCACCAATTCAACGGAAGATACGAATGACTTTTGGTATTTTTTTAAACTTTATAGGCGTACAACAACTTTATGTAAACTAAGGTTTATTGTTTGCTCTCTGATTATTTACAAAAAACTTTCTCCGACGCAAGGAAAATAATTGTACCAATTATTATTGAAAATAAACACATCCTTCACTTCTATGCTTGTAGAAGATATTACATTAAGGATAAAATACAAAGGAGAATATAAAAGGTGTGATATTCCACGAAATCAATTAATTTACTTTAGGTTGCAGCAGNAGTATAAACATTTATGAGACAATTTATTGCTCGCCGGAGGATCCCAATGCTTACATAAGAAAATTTCGCTTTGTGTTACTGACTTCAGTGGTTAATATTCAGACAAAACAACAAAAAACGAATTGATGCACCAGGAATCCGAAAATAAAGAAATTCACTAGTACAGGAGGAAAACTTTCGGAATAGTAGTTGGGTGAGTAAAGGTTAAAAAAAGATCAAAACCTTTCCGTTATCAGTAAACACACATTCTTCCACGAGCTAAATTAATTCAGTAAAAGACATCAAAATTTAAAATGCGCAAACTCAACGTCTAAGGTAAATTTATTTACTGAATTCAACTCCAGAAATATATTACTAAACATAAAATTTCTAAGTCAAAAAAGCATGAATTCTTTAGACTCCTTTAGCATAATTTTTCTGAGTGAATTGACATAAAAATACTTACATACTTCCAGGCTACAAAGAAAACACCGACATTTAAAAGCCTGCAAAATGGTCGGGTAATTGATGCACTTTAAGTGGGGCAGATAGCAGTGGTAAACGAGAGCCAACACCCAAAACCCGTCCTTCGAAAGGGAAGGAAGGTTGTCGCGAAAAGAGCACCCGCGGAGGAGAACTTTTTTTAGAGTAAATAGCCGGACTTTGTGAGTTCTCCACTGACGCCTTTACTGCAAAAACCACCCGGTGCACGACAACAGAGATTAATCGCTCTCCATTAATTTCAAGAACGAATGCATTCGATTAGATGACCGTATAAAGATTGCGAAAGGGAACGGATAGAGAGAATGACTGTGGGGACAAAAACTGAATACTGACCCAGAGAACAGGTGCGGGGATTTTATATTTAGTTCGCTAAAAAGCCTCGTGCTTCCTAGATTGAGGAGGAGACTAAAGGATACACTGCCGTTGAAAGCTTATGGCCCCTGCGCAAAGTAATTTTTCGGTCTGAACGAGTCTATCTTCCAAGGACTGAAGTAGAAAGGAGTCAGTGAGCCAACAGAACAATGGTTTAAGTATACATTTTTCACTCCTACTTTTCACCCTCCATGGCAGAATATTGTTCTGATACAATATCTTGGTGAATGAAATAATTATCATTTGTCTTTTGGTATTGTGTAGAGAGAAATGTATCTTTTATTTGCTTATGTCTCAGTCTTGTTCATGGTTGTGATTATTTGAAAACTACTGAGGTATGAGTTATGCTGAATAATGGCATTTATTTAAGTTTCTCCTTCTGTAATGTTACGAAAAATGTTGCTCGTAGAGACATTATGCGTCACTGACGTGAGCTTGGTCTACTTATAGCAATCTGTCTCAGTGAGGAAAGCAAGGGCAAACTACTTCACTCCTCATCTAGTCAAGCAAGCATCAGTTCCCTCTCCTAGCTCTTCATAACTAATGGTAGAAGGTATGAGGTCCCAACTGGCTGTCGGATTGAATACTTCACATGGGAGAATCCACTCCTTTCAGCACAGACAGGTGCCACTAAATTTCAACCGGACTATACTTCTCGCGTTAATTTGTTTCTTTTGCGGTGCTGTTGGGAAGGTCGACTAGCGGAGGCCTCCGTTAATTCCGGCCAACGTTTCCGCGAATTTCTGCACGAACTCCTAGGACTGGAACGTGGAATGGAAGAGGTGGTTACTCAACAGGGAAGTGCATATCCGCAGATTTTGGATGCGCAAAAAAGGGTTATTTTGGAGATTCGCGAACGAGAAACGTAAATAAGTGGCTTTGAAACGCGGTGGCGGCGCGACCCAATTTGATTCCGCTCCAATGAATAAACTACCGTGACAAGGCGGGCCGTAAATTTTAGCGCTGGGCAGGAGCAATTTCTTAGCGTTCTCTCCGTGTTATCATGCCAACAACGGCGATGATAAAAGTCGCGAATCGCGTGGGAGAGCGGAATGAATTTGAATTAAAGGCGAGTGAAAAATGATTGTGACTAACTCTCGGCGGTGTGTAATCACTTAGGAATATTATACTGAAAGAATGGAGCACTCGTAAACCAAAATAAATTTTGTTAAATAAATACAGTGCCTACCGTCATTTGCATTTATGAGACGTCATGCAAAAAGAATAGTTATGTAGCGTAAATGGAATGATTTTGAGATACTTCAGCATTAGAAAATATGCTCTTCAAGAATATAGGATGAGTTGTTATTATAGACATTTTAGTCAACTTAAGAGATATTTAAAGGCACTGTTGACGTAAAAAGAACCGAATTGTAAAAAAAACGTTCCTTGTATAATGGAAGAAAATGAAAGAAAAAAAAGGCAGAAAACAAACCTACGACAAAAATATGCATTATATTCAACATTATTCGACGTTTTTAAGGTAGCGGTATGGCTATCGAGCTACCTTTCCAACCGTAATGTCGAATTCAGGCTAATCGGATATTTCTGGTAATGGAATTTTTGCATGTATTCACTGATAGCAATCATCACTAAAATGAATTTAATTGAGATCATCCTGCTTTCTCCATTAGTGAAATTATTATTAGATGGTCTTTGTATCAACCTTCAAGTCCTGGAAAAGAGACCTGATTTCTTTTTCTTGGCTGAGGAACGTATACTTGTGTACATCTATTGCTTCGTTCTTCACATATAATTGACTAATGAATGAATTTTTAACAGGCAATCGGGGAAATAAATAAGTAAATATAACAAGACAAAACCTGAACGACAAAAATAATAGAAAGATTTAGTTACCCGAGAAGTCGTTCTGCAGAAAAAAATAATTATAAAAGTACAATAGCTGAAATTAATAACATAAATTGATGAACCGCTATAAATAATATTTATCTTCCTAGGTAAATGGGTGTATAGTTTCGAATGATACTTTTCTCAGCCCAGAAACAAAATCACCAAAATAAACAATAGATTTCACAAGAAAACACGAGGTATTTCGTGTAAATTCCTTGTAAATGGAATATATTCCGCGAAATTCTTCTCTTTAGCATTTACTTCACCAATCATTCCAGAATATGTAACTGTTATCTAAATGGATATCCCAACGAACGAGAAGAATTTCCACATTCACGCGAATGGATAAAGGAAACACGAATTTTCTCAGAAACAGTATTTTTTTCAAAAGAGTACATCTTTTAAATAACCCGAGCGAAATATACGCCCCATCGCTAAGTAACTCCAAGTCGTGAAACGTTAGAAAAGCAAGGCCGCAGTTCTGCTGGCACCCCTCCGCATCTGTTTCTCTTTTTACCTCTCTCTCTCTGGTGAGTAGTTTGTTTACGTCTCGTAGTGAGATAAGCGGCACACATAAACATTAACAAGCCTTTCGACGCAAGATGCGGCGACGAAGGGAAGAATGCGGCGGAGAAAGATATTCGGGGCAACCTCGGCTATACATCACCCGACATGAGGCGTAAATGATTCAGAAAAATTAAACATGAAAGTCCCGCGGTGTCAATGAAGTCGAGATGCTATACTGAATGGGAAAGCTGTTGGACAATCATGAGTCACGTTTAATAGGATCAAATTTACGACACTACTTGCCATTTTCCTGCTATCAATCACTTAACATTTCACGCTCGTATCCTTGATTGCACCACCTTGTGGGTTGGAATGAACTCGCTAAAGATCAGTCGAGAATTACTAAACATAAAGGGGCACATCTGAATTCTTTTTTCTTGCTCGACTAATACCAAAAATCAGTATTTTTTATTAAACGAGAGAATTGAACTTTGTACTTTCCAAACAACGGAAAATACGACGTTCTATTTTCCCATTACTTCGTTGGTGCTCTACAAAGTAAGGTCTTCATGATTCAGATTTTCTACGTTAAATCACGCCGGTTTCGCGATGTATTAAAAAGCAGCAATTGCTCCCAACAACGTAGGAGCGTTGCAGCCGGTGACAATAAAAATGTGGCAAGTTGTATCCACTCTTACTCTCCCTCAGATTATGACCTCTTTAACATAGGAATCATATTTTCGGACACCAACACCAAGGAGCAATTCTTCCCTCAACCCTACCCACTATACACCAACCTTATTAATTTTGAAAAAAAGTCTCATTCAAATTAAAAGCGACAACCTGCCTTTGGCATTATGCTAGGCACCATCATACCATTCGTTTCACCAGCTTCTGATGTGGCCACCCTGAGGCGAGGTAAACTGGCTTACGAGCAATCCTAATTAATGTTATTTTCCGCTGCTATAAACGTCTCAGCAATCTCACAAAAACTGCTTCCAAATTTAGTAGCAGAAAAAGTTTACATTTATTATGCTGCTCAAACTTGGACGACTTGGCAAGTGCCTCGGTTACTGTCCGAACCCGGTCCTGAGTCAATACTTATCAAACCAAAATCTAATCAAACTGGATCATGCTCTCTGATTCGGAATACACCGACAAATAATAAAATGGTATTATGCACTGATGTAAAATAAAATGGCCTTAGATCTGATTACCAATACAACCATCTCTTGACAAATTCCTTAATTTCGGCTTTAAGAGCAAATCGTCACATTAAAACGACTAAAAAATTATCAAGTAACTGCTTAGTGTTCCCTGCCATCTCTAATGTTCACCATATGGGTCGCAGAATGGGAACCTCCTTGTCACAGCGGAGAAAGAAGTGAAAAGGGAGAGTGTGTGAAAGGGATACCCGGCGCCACTGGTCCATGGTCATCAGCGATGGCACGCGATAGCAGGAGGTGCTCGGGAAGAACGCACCAAGGACGCATGGGACGTTCCATCTTACGTGGCGTGGGCGTTCCCGTTGCGTATCTCATCGTCAAAAGATTTCCCAATCCGAAATGGCGAACGCAGTTAGCCTTTTAAAAAAAGGAGGAGGAATCGGCAAAACACGGCTACATAATCGCCTCCGTATCGAGGTCGAGGAGAAGGTGGAGGGAGTGGCTCGTGTGTTTCGCACAAGTCTTTTCTTATAAAGGAACACCATTTCTCATGACTACTCCCTCCTCCACCCACTCCACTCATGGATTCCGACCAACAAATGACCTATTCCGAGAATTAAGTTGATGAAATGCGAAAATCACGGGGGAACGAAGGATAGATATTAGAGGAATCCTGGCTACTGCTGGTGGTCCCACGCCGTGCTTCTTTCTTTGGGTCGAAATTATTATCATTTAGCAAGTACTATCGTCATATCACTAGTAATTACTTCTTCCTTGGAGGTAATCTTGAGCTAAGGTAGATACTGCCTTTCAGCGTTATTATTCAGTTTTTCTTTGAAATTTCGATAAATTAAATTAACGTACACTTGATTGTAAATTGATCAGCTTGGAGGCGGGTTTGGATCTCATCCCCTTCCACCATTAGTACGCGAAAATCCCTAAGAATAAGAACAGAATATGGTATTTCGCCTACTTTCCTCAAAGAGCAGAAATATTATGTCTACGTTGGAGCAACGCAATGACTCTACGAATAACACTTAAATTAAAAAGCATTAAATTAAGAATGCCTAAAATAAATTCCATTTAACGGCATATCGAGTACCAATTTTTACATTTTAGCTTGATTCTTATAGACTAAACTAAACCTATTCTGTTTCTTAATTATAATGGCTGAATAAAATTCTGAACTACCTTCCGAAAAAAAAATGTGGAAACAAAAGAAGACCAGCAATTTTACTGCGTAAAATTTCCTTAAACATAAATCTTTTGCTTTGCTCTAATCTACATAAGAGATGCAGTGCGGATTCGTGAAAATTTTAATAAAAATCGAAAATTGTAATCGTATGTAAATTCGCAGAAAACCACTCTGCTGTTTTAAAAAATCCTGTTTTCAAATGTTAGTTCTATTATAGATACATTTTTTTACACTCTCCAAGTTATTCTGCTATATCATCCGAAGATTCCATAATTACCAAGCGTGACTTCCTCTCCGAGGCAAAAGATCTTCAACGGAATTACTGTCACATCTGTTTACATTCCGTGGCATTGGAAACGTAAACAACATCTGCAAAATTCTTAAATCAGAACTCGATCAGCTCTGATTCATTTTTGCACAACACCGAGACATCGAAGGCTGTCGCGAGACGAATCATCTTGGCCAGATGCAAACGACAGACCCGAAATGACCCGAATTAGAGTACAGATTTCATCGAGGTCAAAAGGTGAACCGGAGACGCGGCATTTACAAAAGCGGTCTCCTTCAAAAGGGGCCCTCGGCCGTCTGCGGAGGCGCACTCCGACCCGTGTCTGGTTTCGCGTTCGAAATCCCGCTTTGAAATAAAAATGTATCTCGCAGAAACACAATATTGTTTACTCTAGTTATTAGCGCCGGCCTTTGCTGCTACGTAACAAAAGACGCTTGAGAAGACGTCCGTGCTGACGCCTGTACGTTAATTAGAAAGCGGGTGGCCGTTCTGCCGGCAGATAGCGCAACCAGGCGCGTAATTAATAAACACGTGCGAAAACATCTGGATTTTTTGCGAAATGTTGGCAGAAAACAAAGAGAGGAGGAAGTGGAGAGCGGCAGTTCGCTGGTGAATACTCTATTCTGGAATAACCCGACCACTTTCTCGAACGGTTATGAGGAAATTATCGGTCCACGTACGTATTTGCTGAAACTCCGGATGTGAGGATATAAACTGATTAGCAAACCATCACCGAGGATGCGAAAAGGATTAAGTTTGCTTCCGATACCTCGCAGACATAAAAACTAAGTGCGGAAATCCTCAGTAGCTGCATGATCTTATCCATTATTTAGGCGGAATGTTCCCCGAGCAAACGGCAGTTACGACCGCATCTGCAGAGATGTTAAATGAATGAAAGCGCTATTAACGTGAAGCCGATAAGGCAAGATAATAGCTGCTTTTGCTTCGCAAGGCAACTTGCCTTACGACGAAGTGGGCGAAAAGAAACTTTGGAAATATGATGTGCAAGCAACTGTATTTGTCTGCCGGTGAAGCAGAAAAACAAAGAGGGCGTTCATGGACTAAAAGGAGGGTGGGGAGGTTGTTGACCGACGGTGGCGCCTTCAACGACCACGCGAATAAACAGACTGCCTTTAAAAACTGCCCAATGAAATTTTTAAGGATGAGAAATCTTGTTTGCCAATTTTCCGTTTCGAGTAGCGGCAAAAACAGACATTCGGACGTCATTTTTATAGATCCATAAATAGAAACATACAAATAATGACTACGTCAGTGTCACGATTTCATGGGAAGCCCTCTTTCTCCGGTTCGAATAAAATCTTAATTATAGTGACTTAGTTGGGTTAACTTTAAAATACTTCTGCCAAAAGGCGACAATGAATGAATGGCAACAGTTGAATAACGTTATAACACCCAGCTCAATTAAAACTTATTAGCACTAAACCGGTGGTGTATGCAGAAGTGGAGTAGATACTTTGATAATAATATTATAATGCTGGTGGCAGTTTAACCTACAAAAATTTACACAATAAAACTCAATAGAGGCATGACATACACTCAATACCCACAGATTTATTATATTGATACATGCTATGCGCGAAATGACCTAAGCTGTCGAAGCATGTTTTACAATACTACTACTTTTTCCTAGAGCTAAGTAGGTCAATAACTCCTGAAACAAAACGGCGGATATTTAGAACTTGAAAAATTACGTAAATGAAACCACAATGAGCCATCTGGGAAATTAATCTGTATTAAAAATCACATTCTAAAAGGGGCAGGCAAAAATTACGCCGAATGTATTGTCTTAAAGTTGTAAAAGTACTAGATTGTTAAAAGCCAAGAATAAGAGGATGTATCAGTAATGCTTATGAGATATCGAGCTTCTTGCGAGAAATTCTGAAATAACGGA
This sequence comes from Ladona fulva, assembly GCA_000376725.2. Classification (NCBI taxonomy): domain Eukaryota; kingdom Metazoa; phylum Arthropoda; class Insecta; order Odonata; family Libellulidae; genus Ladona; species Ladona fulva. Next base: position 494,333 of record KZ308385.1, on the reverse strand, counting down.
GGTAGAAACATTTAAATTCAATCTTTTAATTTAGAATAAAATTAAAAATTTTTCAAAGGCAATCATTTGATTAAAAATTCACAAAGCGTGATGAAAAAACTGGCATTCTGTATGTTAAAAATGCAAATATCTCCATGATCGTTATTCAAAGAAACGCTTCCCCAAACGAATAGCGGACGAACTGAAACTGCGTGGTTCTTTGAAAGAAAACGCTACACGACCGAAAAGATAACAAACTTCTTTAATTTATAAACACGAAGAAAAAAATCTTCACTGTTCGTGAAATCTGATACACCGCTTCAGGTGAATAAAAAAATGACATAACGCAGATTGAATCAACTGCAAACGCCAGATACAATTAAAAAAAAGGACAATCTTCTCTCGTTGCGGGGTAAAATGCCACCTTTTTCCTTTGAATGACTAACCCAACTATCGAATTCCATTTAAGGTGAGCTGTGGGTTCAGCGTCAAAACAGCACGCCTTCATTTAAAATATTTTCGAGATAATATCTTGACCGTCGAGAGTAGACAAGTTACTTTCATAATCTGACCTATTATGATCGGAATTCACCTATGAAAAGGTATTCGACACAAATAAACGACTGCTTTGTTGATTTGATCTGATAATCAGAGAATTACAAAATCTACAGAGTGGCGATTATCAAAGGAATAAGCTGATTCGCAACTGATGTGATAATATGATACAGTTATCGAAAGCTCAAAGAAAGTTGAGGAAATATTCCTGTAAATATAATTTGGTTAACAGATTTTAAAATTCATTTCGAGGAAAATAATGGTACAAACAATTGCTATAAAAAGGGCGATAGTATTTCGAAATGAATGACTTTTTCCAAGTACAAACAAGGGAATGATATTATGATTTTAAAAAATTACCGCAATCGTTATGTATTTATGTAGATCGGTAACAAACGATAAACCGCAAATAGGTATACATCGATCTTTGTCGCAAATATAAGTATGATACAGATTATTATTCTAAAAAACGTATGGAATAGCTAGCAATCATCTGATGCGCTTCCCTTTCTCAATTTCAGAGAGAAAATCGTATCAGGAGATAGCATTCGTAACATAAGGAGATTAAATCTCGTACATATAATCTCTTCAATCGGTCCTAATTAGGTATATGACTTATCTCCTTAATATCAGCTACGAAATAATCAGCATTGCAACTAGCGATTACAACCGCAATCTCCCTCCAACAGGACACAAGGCGAATTACACCAATGCGAATTAGTAGGGAGGTGGGCGCGGAGGACAGTTGGAAAGTGGAAAAGGTATGATTGCATGCAGGGGGTAAAGGACACAGAGATCTTGTCCGAGACAGGAATGCGGACATGTCAACGACACCATGCACAACTCACCCCAGGCATGTCAGGAACACGAGGCCCACGAACAATAAAAAGTTCAGCGAAAGGAGTCGCGCTTATGAGTCGCAAACGTTTACGGGAATGAGAAGAATCCACATATTTGCGTAAAAACAAGGAATGCCGACCATTCGCGCAATGCACTGGCAACTCCAACGTGAGAGAGTCATACGACGACTCTACCGGGTGAGAATGAAATGTTTCGTTACTCGACCTATCCTGACGATGACGAACGTTTCCGTTGTTCCAGCTGTAGCTTGTGTTCACTTCCGTGCTGAATTATTAATCAATAACTTCATTCCGGCGATAGAAAAACACCCAGCGATTGCGAAAAGAAACAGCGATTTCCAACTCTATACAACGCAAGAGGAGTGACACGGTCTGTATAACGTTTCAGATTTTCTTGTCAGTACTGCAGATTAAAACCTCAGATGGAATCTTTGATTTCAAAGCATGATTCGTAGTTGTAACAATGCGATCGCGGAATTACTCATCAAGGCGACATGGCATGAGGACATTTTCGCTGAAAGGGGAATGATACATTGGATTTGATTCCTCCGTACGCCGTTGTTCTGGCTAGAAAAACTGGAACGCGCTATAGATATTCATAAAAAATCAAGACAAGGTGATTAGACGGGAAGAAAAACTTGAAATGTCTGAATAACTGTAGCGAACGCCGAAATAACATAGACATGCTGTTCTCGTAAAAATTTGGCATCTCTAGAAACACGAAACTTATGAGCCGTGACTTTAGGTTAGCCGTGACGGCTGAGTTAAAATAATTCATATCGTCGAAAGGAAAAGGAAACTTTGCCAGAAAAAAGTGAGTTTAAATTTTGTTAAATCGATCATTTTGCTATCACTGACCAAATCGATCATTTTGCTACCATAGCTTTGGCTAGTTAACTATTCAAACAAAACTTCTTCGAAAAACCTCGAATAATCAAAAGAAAAGAGGCATGATATAATCAGCATTAATGCACATAAGTAAACCCATTTAAAATTTTGATCGAATCTTGAAAAAACGCCATCGAAAGAATTCAACGGCGATAGTTTCGGAGGCGTGCATCCATTTCCTTCATTTTCCATCATATGAAAGTTTCATTTCCGAAAGGAAAAAAATTAATTAGATACAAGCGAGTACGATATCCACAATCGAATTAGTTCTTCACAACTGTAATCTAAAATGATGAAATAAAAATTCAACGTTCTCACTCAATTACACATCGAATGAACAATAGAATAAAAGAATCAAGCTAACATTGCTGCGGCAAACTGCAGCATTAACACAGCAATGAGTAAATTATAAGAACGGAGTGCTTTAGAAAAGAATTTATTTCGTTGAATTTCCCTCAAGAAAACTTAAGAAATTCATTATTTTTAAGTTTTATATTTTACTGATTGTCCAAGCAGATTGAACTTTAAAAAATTGCGGTTAATTTTACTTCCTGGAAATCCTATGAATGATTTAATGCAAGCATTACCAAACTTGAAAAGGTGTGCTATGAGCATGAGACTTGGCTTTACTTAACCTCTTTTTGATTGATATTCTCGGCGGTCTTAGTCCCTTTGAACACCCATTTTAAGAAGCTAGAGAAACACACGTCACATAAATTTCAATGAATATAATGATACCATCGGAGAATTCAACCCTTCAGAGGCCTACCATAATCCTCGTAAATATGTCTGTAATTCACTTTCATTAGGGATACAAAAATACGAGGGTTATATTACAATGATGTAAAAACGATAATGGTCTTCTCCCCTGTACTAAGGGTAACAATGTCACGAATCCAGTATCCTGAAATTTACCCTCCTATCTCTTTCAGAGCAATCCAAACACTGCAAATATCCGCTAGCAGCTTCTCTTAAAATCTTCCAGGCTCATATTCTGCAATTAATAATAACAGCGTCAACTCACACCTAACTCAACTACTTACGACAGTAAGCTTAGGCGTGCGAGATTAGAAGCAGATTAGATACAGAAGGATTGGCAAGCTACCTCTCCTTCATGGGTTAACGACCTGCTAAATCGATTTTCCATAAGTCCATTGTTACCTCCAAAATATTTTTATAGGGCGTCTCTTGAAAATCGTTCCGTCTTCAATGGGATTCTCTGATAAGGGAACGTAGCAAAAACTTGGAGGCTGAATGCGTCGTAACAAAATGACTAAGGACTAAAATAAAATATGCAGCAGGACCCCTCCCCGTATCTTCGGCGATTTATCTGCGAGCACCGCCCCTAAATTATTTACAGTCGTAGAGATAGACGCAGCGGTATCTTCTATGAATTATGGGCAAAAGAATTCGCGGAGGAAGATAAGTTTCAGGCGTTCTCCGAGAATGCATCGTTTGAGCGATAGGTAAGTTTACTCTCAGATAAGGAAGGAGATTCTTTTGCGAAATTAAAATGGACGAAAAAAGTTATTTCGAAACGGGGATTCAAAGAGGCGATTGTGAGGAAGAGATACAGTTCTCTTAGTTTCTTCTTCTGATGGTAATCACTCCGAAAATAATGACGAGGATAAATGACACGGCCTTTTCCGGGAAAGACTTGCGTTTCACTGCCCTATCTTCCCGTCTTTCTGACTATCCGATACTCGGATGCCTTCACGCAGAAATATCCAAGCTTTTGCCTACCGTTGAGTCTCGTAAGGTCTAATTCACTTCACGGGGCCCAGATATTGTTTTTCGCCGCGTCCTTAAAATTATAGACAATAATTCTTATTATTTTATTATAAGCCGAGAAAGGAGAAATTTTCAAAATAATCGCTATCTCATCCTCCATCGATATATAAATCGAATTGATCACATTGTGATAAAATGTGATAATATCGTATACAATACTTCCAAAGGTATTCATTGTATAAAATTGATAAATAAATTAACCCTAACTCAAGGTTTAGAGACTTCTGTTTACAATAGTTGCTCTTAGCCTGAGGTGCATGCATCCCTGGGGGTACGAGCACTTAGTTATAATGATAATAATAAATTGTCTTTATTTAAGGGTGAGATTGAGACTTATTAGTCTCTTCTTACATCCAACCCTTAGTCATTACAGATAGAATGAAAGACCTATTGGGAGTGGAACTAAAGAAAAGCAACAAAAGAAGGAACTACTATGTAGATTTTTAGAAAAACCCAAGTCTGCACTTAAGAAAAAATTAAAACCTTGCAGAAAAACATCCACTTGAAGGAGGTCGTGAAAAACCTGCTGAGAGTAGCCACTAACATTTAAAAGAAAAGTGTCAGCATCACAGCTGGGAGAAACACACAAAAAATGTACAATTATTACTAATGATTCATATAATAACAGGTGATTGATTTGAAATTATAAGAAGTTGGCATTAAAATATAATTCAACAATAATAAAAAGAATAAAAAACTAAAAAGTGATAAATAATAAACTGAAAATAACTGACAAGTTCAGAGGGTACGAGATGTAATGAATAAAAAAATAAAATTTTCGCCAAAATATTTACAGAGAAAAACAAGAGGAAGATTATTTTTATAAATTACCTCAAGAGTGTATTTCAAAAGTACATTTTTAAAATTTTTACATTTTAGCCAATCTTCCTGGTTTATAAGAATTTGAAATTTTTACCAAGGGGTTCGAGATCACAGTTTTTTTAATTCTGTGGGTGCCAGCAGTTGAAGAGGTTAAGAGCCTCTGGTTTAGAAGACACAAAAGAAATTCTCCAATCATTTATAGGGCAAATGTGGGACATTTCGAAATTCTCCAAGACTACGCGATAAAACACTCATGTAATCATTCTATATTTGAATTTAGGGCTCCTAAATGATGGCTCACGAAAGTATTAAAGCGATCAGTATAGTAATCATAGCTCAAATCTACATAAAAACAACTTTGAAAATCATTCCGAAAAAATATCACTGAAGGAGGCCTCTAAAAAGCAAAACATCTGAGTAAGAGAAAACTGTACCCGAATTACTTCCTTAATCTTCACATAAACGATAAAAAATTGCTTATTTGTATATACCTTAGAGCAGATCAATAACTTTAGACAGTAAAATTAAATAAATGAGTTTTTTACGATTCCTTATAATTTTTCATTATCAAAATGAAAATATATGCAATAGTTGAGAAGTCTAAGTTGCTGATTTAAAGATTGTTATGTTATACATTACTATTCATTTTTTTCAGAATGTTGTAAAGGGTAAATACAGGACTAATGATATGATTTCCATTTTCCCTCCGTGTCCCTTATCGTCCGACTTTCTAATTTCATTGTTCTACACCTCAACACTTTCTATCACTGAACGATCCTTTATATATCTCTTGCCACAACTGTAAAACAGTATATTATCTCTTTCTCCCTCCTTAGATCTATTTCCATGATTTTTCCCTCAAATATGACTTATACTGTCAACTGCACTTTTATTTAAAATTGTATTTGTATAATTAATTTTATTCTTTATTTCTATATTTGACTTTAAATGATTTTTATTTGTTTACTTTAAATTTGTATACTTTTTGTTACATGGTTAATTGTTTTCAATCCATTGTAAAAGCCTTGTGTTGTTTATGGGTTTCTTTTAAATAACTAAATAAACAAATTATCGATTTTTGCTAGAATATAAGTCAATGAACCGGGCATCATTATGTCTCGGTAGTAATTTCAGGACAAAGAAGTGGTATGAGGACCACAGCAGTGTAATGCGGGACGGCAACCCAGCTAAAACTCGATAAAAACTAACCCTGATAAAAAATAATGAAATATACTAAGCAAGAACTTCTCTTTCCGAAAATACCGAAGTGAATTTCAACAAGACAGCGATTGTACATCTGTACAGAAATAGGGATGACCGATACTATTCCTTCCTCTTCCCTTCCTTAAGCTACTCGGTTACATCTGGGTAACAGGATGCTAAGTTTACGGGAGAAACAACAGCATGATTGAATCGAAATCCTGGCTCCCTGCAACCCGTCCCTCCGCCATAAACACGGAAGCGAAAACAGCTGACTGGCGAGAGTTACAACGCGTAACGCATCCTTCCTCGGCATTTGCTACAGTCCCATGAAGGATTAAGTTAGGAACGGTATAGAGAATAAAAACGCGATTGTGAGAGGATAAAATAGGATGAGAAAGTGCTCAATTCATTTACCGTAGAAACGTTTATTAAAAATACTTAACTACTTCCTAACAACTTAAATACTTTGGTCACGAAGCAATGCGTTTGAAAAGAAATGAAGTTTAAGTACAGCTGATAACTGGAATCTGCGGGAGAGTTTCCGAGATCATTTCGCCTGCGAAAGTTTTTTAGTCATGCCCCATATAATTAGCGATGCAGCCAACGAATAACTTTCGTACTTAAAAGCTGCACGATCGCTATCGGTAGATAAGTCATAATGGTAAAGCGAACGACGTCAGGGTTATTAGCTAATGGGTAGATCGAAATTAAGTGCCCTTACAACTTTCTATGGTATAAAAACATGTCAAAGGAAGAGTAGAATTTAAAAATTATATTACTACGAATCGAGATAGGCAATACGCAATTTTTGTTGTTTTTGGGGAATTACATTTAATAAAAAGTATTTAAATCTCAACATAGACGATTTAAATAATATTATTTAAATCTTGGTACATTTTTTTGGGGTATCGGTAAACGTTTTATCATTTCACTGTTTTACGTATTTAACAAATGAGATATATTAAGCGTAATACACTGTATCATAGAAACTACACGAAGACAAGAGTGAAAATTTGAGCGAAGTTAATTACCAACTGGATGCACACATAACATGAAATACCACTAAATGAACTAAAGCCTCATTCTAGTAAATTTATATTTTTGTACTTTGTTGCTGTAAGCTGTAAGGTAGAGGTAATTGCTCTACATGTTTTACAATACTCGGTACAATCAACTGATAGTCTCAAATTTCGTATAATTACCGCAGAACAATAATTTATAAATGTAAACGTTTTCTTCAGTCATCAGTTCTCATAAACGTTGTGAGTTAAAAGTGTTTCAACTGTATACGACTGCATATTGTGAGAAGACCAAAGCAATTAGTCAAGTATATGCATCAACTTTTATAGCTAAGAATAAAATGATTCACAAAGGAAAAAAGCTATTTTTTGAAAGTATAATTTTATAGGGAGATACATGGAAATGTTCCATTTAAATCATAACTACAGGCAAGAGAGATGAAAGTCCTTCATGCTGTAATCATTGAACCATTAACAGCAGACTTTACATCAGAAACGAAATTAATACACAACAGTTTCCTTATTTCTCAAGCTTGATAAATGGATAAAAACTTACTTCCGGTAATTACAGAATGACGGGCAATTTCGCACGGAGTAAATGACAGAGGAGTGAAGCAAACGACCTCCAATTCACCCGAGAAACGAGGCAAAATGTAACAATCGACACGCGAGGAAGAAGAGTCTTAGCTAATTAAAGGCACATGGAACTGGAGGAAGTAGCAGCATTGCCTTCCGCGAGAAAAAGCGAGTTCATAACATACAAAGAGATGCACTACTGCATTTGCACCTTTGATTTATAGCAGAGGAATGAGCAAGACTAGTCGAAGCAGTCTACATACTCTAGTCAAGTTCTTGAAACATTGGGTTATCTCCAAAGCAAACTCACGAATGAATAGAGAACGCGCAAATCTATTTAATACAGCAAATGAAATACGTTGAAAATAATTCATTCTGTGCTTAAAATATAGAAGTTTTTAGATTAACCCCAAAGCTTAGCAATTCATTTAAAACAGTTTCAGTTAAATCTCCATTCAAAAAATCCTCCATCCTCGTCGTTTGGCATTTTTCGTGTGATTTTTACATAAACCTCCATTGAAGACGAGCTACCAGCTCGCTAATTTTCGCTCTGAAGGAGAAAGGCCTGCTCTTTACAGGAAAAGGGCGTTTCGAATACGCTCCTCAGACAACAACAGTTGCATTCAATCTTATTTTTCTTTAAAACTTATAAATTTTAACGCACAGAAACAAAGGAAAATGATAATTTAAACCATATAAGTTCATCATGATCACCATTGCTGACCCATTTTCCAAACAGTGAGGAGAGCTTGGGTAAACTACCTCACTCCTCATCTTGCCAAGTAAGCCTAATTATCCGTTTAGAACATTTAGCAACTAAAAGTGGAGCTAAAGATGAATACCATACAGAGTTCTAATATTTAAAATATGAATAAAAAATAAAGTGATGATGCGCAAAAATTAGTAAATACAAAAACCAAGATAAATCAACAACCATACATTGAGAAACCACGCTAAGGCACATACCGCAATCTGCCTATTATAAGGTCTGAATTCAATTCTTCGTTATCCACAACGAAACTTTCCCTAACGCGGTTTTACGAAGAAAGTAAAAAATCTCGCGAGAGATGGAGATAAATATAGTCCTTCCTCAATTCGAAAACTGCATTTCCGTTCGAAAAGAGAACGCGCTGAAGGAATGCTTCCCCTTCCTCTCCATGAGCTCACGTCCGTGTGTTTAATAACGCTGTCGTAAATGAAAGTGTTGGAGTGGGAGATGAGACGACGCCTTGGTACGGAAATGACTCTTCGCACGGTCATATAGCAGTGGTGACACGGAGAGAGACAGGGGAAAAGAGCAGGAAGCAAGTTCCCGTCATTTAAAAAAAAGAACATGTCGACAGGCGCAATAAAAAACTCTCTCTTCGCACTCGGGGATGCAGTCGAAGCGTAATTAAACTATTGAAATTATATAACTCTCGCTCTGAAGGGAAAAACAAACGATACAAACTTCATTGATATTCCGAAGTGACAAATGAAAAAACTTTGCATTCATCCTTGAAAACGATAGGGTAGGGAAATGTTTGAGACACCACACAGGCATCCAATAGGAGAACTTCAAGCAATAGGATGCGACTTACACGTAAAAAATTAATACATCACAACTTAAACGTCGCGCTCTGAAAAAAATTCAAACTATCCTTTCGTGACACGCCTTTTAACTGAAAGAGCAACAATTTCGATGACACTAAGAAATTATTAAAACATTCCGATTAAGTGATTAACATGAACAGAACATGGTGACATTGCTGAGGTTTCAGTGCACAAAAAGATCGATCATGCCGACAAAAAAAATTAGGAGGGGGGAATGCGGTATTACACTAAAAAGAAATTGATTTAAAATTTGTATTTGATGAGACATAATGTCATCGACTAATGCTGAATTTCTGTCCCCTGGGAAAGATCCAATGAAAGATGAGTTCATTACTTTAATTTCATGAAGACTCCCTCAGCCATGCCATGGGTTTTCCACTTAACCTAACTGGTAGCGCATCCTTCCTTAATCGATGCTTCCCGGGTTCGATACCAGCATGGACCTAATTTTCCTGATCAGAGTGGGCGGCAGGAAGGGCATCCGGACTTATAAATTAATGTCAAGTCAAATTATTCTTCATCACTCTTCATCGTCCTCATCATCAGCAAAAGATTCTTCGAGTGATGGTTACAATGAGACATAAAAGCATTATAATGTAATAGGGGGCTTGATAGTACCAATTTTCTATTCCATTCTAAAAAGTCAGTCATTCTGCTTTGCAATATTTAGGCTTATTCCGTATTTAGGGAGCAGATGATAAAAGTTGCCTCTTACCATAACCCCTTTCTGGGAAGACAGCGATCACAGCTGTTTCGTGTTAGGCAATCTAATAAACTAAGTGATAGAGCAAACTGATTTCAAAATGCGAAACGCTCTTCTTCCAGTAACAACTTCAAAACAACGCTAACCTAAGACACCAAAGCCCTTGCTTGTTTGATTTCCTTCGTGGTGTTTATATAGAAGGAGGCGAGTGACTAATCTTTGCGAGAATTACAGAAAAAAGAGATTCATGGCGCATTTCCATTTATTACCTTACCTGGCACAATGGCTTACGTAATTCTTCACGCGCGCCACGAGTAACAAACGATCTTTCTAAACATCGCGCACCTAAATTCCATCCGTCGCGACCTCCTAATCACAATAAATAGCTCGATTGCTTTCACGCGCAGGCATTAACAATGAGCAGACCTTCCGCCAAGGTAAACACGACGGCTCGCGTATTCCTTTCTCATAATCGGTTACCCGCGCTGGCGATGACGTCAAAGGAGAAGCCGTAACTACGGCGAGAAGAAATGAATAATCGATCCATTAAAAGGATGGATCAAAATGATGAATTGAGGAGACTATCGGAGAATATTTAACCGAGCGCATTTTTGCTTCAATTTTAACTCCATTACATTGATTCCTCTTCGTTTGATGGCGATTCTTTCCATATAAGTTGGAATAAGGTAATTAATTTCGCGACATTAATTTACAGACGAGGTTGAAACGTAGCTTGGTTTTAATCTATTGGATGCTGAAGCCGCTCTTTTCCTTATTCTATTTATGAATTCGCCGCGGATATATATCCCAATATATAATTTTCTACGGTGAAACTCCTAATCATGAAGTATATTTAAATCTACAGAATACCTACAAGCTTTGCAATTTCCAGTCTACGTCATGAAGAGGTATTCCGTAAATAAATGGTAATCTCGATCTTTTTCCAGTGATATTATTGTGGAAGTTCTTCAAAGATATATTTTTTCTTCTGTAGCATCGAATCTGAAAATTTAATCATGTTTAGGTTTAGCGGTTGCTTAAAACAATAAGATTGAATTGTCGGGCGTCTGAAAATGAGCTCTGAATTCTCGAGTCTCAAAATTCACATTTTTTTACGTTCTGATAGAGTTTGACAAAACTGAACTTTGATACCCGAAAACACTCAATAACTTTCAAGTTATACTATAATGCTTATTCTACCACTTAATACCACTTCTAAATACGCTGATGATACATAGTGGCCTTTAAAATTAAAACTTCAAGGTAGGAAAATTTTGGTACGAATATTATTACAACACGAGTTAAGCCCGCCTGAACATGATCGTTATGGAAGGATGCTTCAAACAACGAACTTATCGCGGAATGCGTTTTCCATTCTACAACACAAAGAAAGACAACTATGCTCCATCATCCATCAATGACCGCGGGCGCGTCACAACGGACAATCGGCAACCCAAATCAAGCGGTCTAACCTCCGGACCTTGGGGAATCCCGTCTGACAGAGAACACGTCGGAACTTCCGATGTTGTTTTTATTTCGCTTGAACTATACATACACGCACGAAATCGATTGGTCGACATTCGGTAGCAACAGAACGCGACCGCCTTGGGGTACCATCGGAAAAAAGGGGGCGGAGGTGGACAACGCGTATGTAGAAACGTCGGTGGCTCAAAGGCACGCAGGGATAACAAACGTGCATCGGGTGGGAGCGGCGCTGACGTCATAGGGCGTGGGCATCCCGCAAAGCAGAGAGGCGTGACGAAGCCTTTTTTTCTCAAAGCCGGGTGCATAGGGCGTTTAGATTGCTCGATTTCATTTCAAAAAATAAACCAGGAAATGAGTGTGTGCACTCGCGTGATGGGGGCGGGTTTGCTTATTGACCGCCACTTCAATTTTATTCCTGCTCAATGTTTTCAATTCCATGCGACGGAATTACAGTGCGACAAGCTCATAATAGAATGTACGATGTAATTACAGTATGAGATAAATAAGCCTACGTATGTATTTTAAGAGGGTTTCTACATGAGAATTGAATTTCACTGACAGTGAGTAATTATCCACTTCGTGGACGTAGAATTGCGGCAAGCTAAGGTCTGCTATACTATTTAATCTTCGGCTCGAAGCTTTTACTGCAATCATATCTTGATGAATGAAATATTTTTCATTTTTTAATGGTACAAGATACTGAGAATGTATTTTCTATCTGCTATAGGGCCACTCGAGCATTATCCATTAAACAATTAACTCGGAAAAACATTTTTTTTTATTTGTTAATTTGTGGGTTTATATTTAACTAGGAACGGAGATAAAGTCTTTTATCCCCTTGGATAGCTATTAAATGTTATATTTATCTTCTTTATTTCCTTACATTTCATCCTGTTTACGGTATATCCACATGTTAGGTATAACAATAGGGACCTACAAACTGAACAAAAAAAGAAGACTATCTAGACTAGAAGACATGCTAGACAAGCCCAATACGCTCGACAGCTTTACAGAGATTATTAATCATTTCGTAATTAATTTACGAAAGAATTGCAGAAGGAACCTAATTTGGTAGTTTGTTAATTTCTCTATCCTACCGCAGTGAACATTTTACTAAAATCTCACATACATAAACGAAATACCAACGGTCTCCCAAAGGAACCACGAGAAACAGAAAAATGCAGTAGTAAACGAAAGTTTCATTTTTCTATTCTGCATCCACCGCTAAAATACTCACAGACGGAATTAAAACATCCTCCCCTGTACACCGACATACACTGCATAAAGCAGGAATGACACGCACGCATAAACTTTTTAAAGAGACGCTCATCGTCTCCCACTCGCAGGATCTTTAAATCATTCCTCCTTCCGTCATAACCCGAATGGATTGCATAGCGACCTTCACCCGACCTCCAGTTATTTATTGTTTACCAACACCGCGCCGCCCCAACGGCTTATCGCGTCGCTCGACATTTAATGCGAGAATAAAAAACGACTCGCCTGCGTAACGACAAATGTGTGTTCGAGAGGGAAACACGGGAGCTGTAGCACGGGCGCTACAATAGGGAAGCACGGTAGGCAATCTGAACAGAATAACCCTTCCCATCCTATCTCTATCGCCCCTGCTTCTTTTTTTTGCCTGGGAGATTTACAGCGCCCTCCTCCGGCAACACCTATGGCAGCACGGCCCTCTACACTCCCACGTCTAAGCATTGCACCTCGCCGAGGCTCCGGTTTCGCAATCCGCCGATGCCATCTCCTAATGCTTGCCCCACACTTGTCTGCAGTATTCATCCCGGAGGCGTTTCAACCTATTACCAAGCACCTTCAGCTACCAAAAGCCCTGGATGGGAATGAATCGTACAAAGCTTTATGTGGAGTGCGGTACTTTTCCCTTACTTCCCAAAATTAACCGAAGAAGTTGTCAAATGGGCAGGGGTCAGTAGATCTATCAACAATATTCAGCCGTTTATAATCTCAAAACCTTCACTGAAAGTACCTCAATCGTTGTAGAAGAAATGAGGCTTACTATATATTCCTCGTTCCAAAAATCCTGGCAGTATTGCCTTATGGGGGAAACGGAAAGCCTCGCTATATAGCAAGCTAAGGAGTGAGGCCTTTCCCCGTTGATTCTAATGCTTTCTTCGGAAAGAAAATACTTTTAGGATAAAGGGTTAATCTAATCCAGGAATGACGCATTTGTTTGTTCGGAAGAGCGCATGAAACCATTAGGCGGCACAAGTGAGGTATCGCCTACATCTGAAACGTCCATCATCGAAATTGTAGGAAAACAAGGGTAGCCAAGTGGGCAACGCGTTCGACTTCGGTGAAAGCGGTTCCGGGTTTGATTCCCGGTGGGGGCTTAGGTGCGAAATGACCTTAGTTGTCGAAGCACTTTTAACAATACTACTACTGCTACGAATTTTATCTGTTCGGACATTAAAAACGAAATATTTTTAATTGCTCGACATTTGACATAATCACGAAGACCAAGGAAAAAATATTTCAATTTATTGATTACAACTGAAGTTATAACTGCATTAGTTTCAGGAAGGGTATAAAGGCTCTCGGATTTGTCGCCAAATCTAGCAACTTTCGGCCTTTATTCTGCTTAGCCGAAATCGCACTCCATCTAGCAAGCTCTGTTCACTGCGTGCCTCAAGCCGATTTGACCACTCCTTGACTTGTTTATAAATGAAAATAACATTAAATTTTGGTGATAAAAGACGGAATTTATGCTATACACTTAAATTGCACAATTCCTGGACAGATACTATATTTATTAAGTCACTATATTTTTAACAACTTTTTAGCAATTTCTCATATAAGAGACTAATCAGGGTCCATCTAGTGACATTTAATAAAATAAATCGGAATCTTCGGAAAGTGCGAATACGAGTATTTACGAAAAGATATCAGCTGAGGAAGCACTTTTGATAATACTACTACTAAAAGAAAGGAATAAGAGACTGAGTTGAACGCATAAAAAGGTGTTCTCATCTCTGGTATAATCTAAAATTAAATGAAAGATATTTTTTCTCTATCCTGTACCAAAGGACGAACAAAAATATACTATTAATCAAGTCGTGGTAGCATGAAAGTCCCACGCTTAGGGGATGCGAAGTAAAAACGGACACGGCCAAAGAGGGCGTCGCTAAGAATGCGAATATGAATCGTGAGGAAATGAGTTCTTGCAAGAGAAGAGTGGCGTGCATCAATGACGCCTTTAATGCATGGCGAGCAGCATTAGGTTTCCACAATGTGATTGGTCACCACGGTGGTGATTTTAATAAACAAACCAGATGAAGTCACCGGTTACTAAGGTTAGTTTTCCACCGCCAGACGTTTTCCATTATGGAAAATATTACTCGAATGGAATTCGATAAATCATTTCCCTTAGAACGTTTACGAGTCATTCTTCCGTTCCCATTAGCGAGAACGAGTGATGTATTTTCGCAACGTAAACAGTAAAGTGTAATTTTCCCAAAGGGTCCACGATAAAAATGATTTATCATAAAGAAACCGCCACTGTTGGAGAGCCATTTCTAAATAACGATTTCTTGTATAATATTCTTTTGCATCACAAATGGCATGGCTGAAAAGCCATTAGAATTCGAAATTTATACCAACGACTTCGTTCAGAAATTAAACTCGACCGAAATTTTAAAGAATCTTTCAGATAGAAATATAAGAAATAGAGATAATGGGATATGAAAAATAAATTTTATACGTTTACTTCAGAAATTTTATACAAGACTTCTAAGAAAGAAATTTCCACAAGATATCAAAAAATAAGTACCAGCTAGATTATATGGTTCATAGCAGCCAATATTCACCTGACCTCAAATTAACAACGTAAAACTGGTACTATAGCGTTTGTGTACGGGATAAATGTAGCAAATTCTAATTAATTTCGCAAAGTACGGGTAATAAGTAAGAGCAAAACAAATGCGAAGAGATAAGTAGAAATACATTTCTTTTTATGTAAGAATGGTACGTGGGTGTTTGAAATGGTATAGTATGACGTAATAAAATATAATAACATAAATATAAATAACATAATAAAAGAAATATATGACGAACTCACAATTTCTTGTATTAAAGAGCGCGAGCACAGGTTACATCAAGTAAAAACAGGTATCAGCAGAATATATCACCGACAGTGTTTCCTGATTTTAGTTTTACTTACAGTTTACGAGTTTACCATAAGTCCATATTGTGCGACCTACTTTTCTTATTGTTTGTAAGAAAACGCTATGTAAATGACCTCAAAGAAGCAGTCACATCGAACGTTTTTCAATGTTTAACTTAACGCTGACCATATCTTACGAGCTTGAAGATGATAAACAAAACATCGAACATTTTTCTAAACATTCAGCATGACTGAAAAAAGTTATGACACACCACCTGTAAATCGAATACTTTTTTGATAGCAGCAACAAAGATATAATTCACGAGAAATATAACCGCTGAATGGGCAGGAATCATTCATATATCACAAAGGAGCGCACTAAGATAATGTCCCTCGCCACATAGCACAAATATAGGAGGATCGCAGCGGGAAACTTCTTCGCCGCCAGCCTATTGCGAACAGATATTGTAGGTGGAAGATACAACGGAGGCGAGGGGCCGAAGATGGAGGCAAAAGACGAATACCTCATCGCGACGATTTAACGGCGAAGAAGAAAGATGGCTGTGTGGATCTAGGAAGATCGCGCCGAGGAGAAGATCGTAAATTAAGCAGATAGCGCGCCTTTATAAGAGGTATGCCCTCCTTCGGCGACGTGCACAAGATGCGGGCTCAGAGAGAGGGTAAAAAACAGGAAAAATTCCTTCGGTCGTGAGGTGATAACGTCCCCTTCTTCTTCTCCAGGCAGAAAGAAGTAAACAAATAAGTTACCAAGGCGATGATTGGGACCGGATTCTGATTGGGAGAAAGTTATGCAACTGGTTCAGTGCTGGGTTGACTGGGGTAAAATATGGTTTATATGTATTATAGCTCCTGGTGCCGCTTCTTGATGATTGAAATATTTTTAAAATTTATCTTTTGGCGCAGGATAGAAAAAAATGCATCTTTCATATTTTTATCTCAGTCTCATAGGTGTGATAATATGGAAAAGTATGAATGATGCTAATCAATGGCATTTATTTAGGCCCCTTCCTATGTTCTAATATAAAAAATGCTACGGTAGGATCAAAGCACATACGTGGATGTTTTTTTACAGGTAACATTCCCGCTTGGCGTGGAATGCAAGGGTAACCCATCCCAATACCCATCTTTCCTAGTAAGCCTAAATTCCTTCTAGGACTTTTTGTCGCTAATGGTGGAAGGAATGAGGTACGGTCTTTTTCGTATAAATTCTTTCAAAGAGGGGTTGTAAACTATTTACATGACACAAACCAAAAATTAAAGTGGAAAAAGCAATCTTGCTCCATTTTTGCAATACTGCCAAAGTTATCTGACTATCATCGTTCCCTAGGTTAACTTTCAAAAGAACTTTAAACGTTTTTTCACAATACTCCCATTAAAAAGATCTCCAAAATATTCTTGAACTACTAAAGTCATATTTAACTGCAATGTGTAGCAATCAATAACCTCCTATTTACGTTGTAAAGCGAAGTAATTGGTTTTCATCATAGAAAAATCATTGTCCATACAGACATGTTCTGAACGACCAAATATTAACTGATAAAAACCTTAAGAATTGCTGGATAAATACTTGAAGAAACTTTGGAGGGGGGGGGGGAGAACAGCCAGTCTGGATGCGCGTTGGGTGGAGGTCACAATAATCGACGTCGAGAATGTCACAAGTTATTGAAAGAGCAGGGGTCAACCACTGGAAAAGGGGGTCCACCGATAATGAACCGTAAAGATACAATGATGGACTCCGACAATGGAAAACCGAGCGAAATTTTCAACAATTAAAACTGACGCGGCAATCGCCGCTGTCCACCTGCGACCGCTACTGGCGTAGATTGATTTCCCAAGAACAAGGCAATGAAAGACGCTTCCCCTACCTTAGGGGTGTTTCTCTCCCGATGACTAAACGTCCCGTGTTTGTCCTAGGAATGCGAGATGGAAGTGACGCAATAGAATCTTTTCTTTCTGTTCGTGATGGGTCGCCAGACGCACTTCGGTGAGGAAAGATTGCTGCATTAAAGGTTGAATTCTCGGAGCGATGAGCGTGTGGCGCATTTTCTCCTCCCATTAGACACCCGAGCAGTTAAAGGCGATATGAACGTCTGTTCCAATCTCGCCTACATCGTGAATGCTCCGCGGAGGAATCCGAGTCGCCGGCACGAGCGAAGCGAATCAAACGGCAAGGGCTAAAATGCATTAATGGCTTATCGCTGGAGCTATTTTGCGTTTAAAATAAATTGTAACGTTTCCGCAAATTCATTTCCTTCCTTTACAATTTAAGTTGACGAAGCCAGACCCGCCATAAATCTAAATCAGCGGCGGTGATTCACTGCCCGTAAGCATTTAGCGTTGGTCACTGAATCATCACCGACTGGTCCGATAACAAGGGAAGAAAGGAGGATGAATGGTTCCTTTCTTCCTCAAACAATATGTGACATTCATGCGTAAATTTTCTGCGCATATTTAAGGTTTGTTTACCACAGTAAGGCACTTATGCATGGTGGTGAGATTAGTTCTGTTGATAGAGATTAACAATTTAAACTGTCAGCTTAAATGCTTTTCGAATCAGAAGCATGAGTAATCTAAATCTTGTGGAACAATCTTTTCAAATGACGGTTTGAAATATCTTAAGTAAATATTTATATCGCTGCCACGAAATGTAACTAAGACCTTTCATCTGGAAATGATAGAGCACATGTGAAGCAAGGTTGGGTGCATTTTGAGGAAATCATTTCAATACAATAGGATATGTAACATTCTCAATTTCAATTGGTGAATTTGAAAAATGTGTAAAATGAATTTAAAATATTTAAAAGGAAGATTAAGGAATACGAAGGGAAAATCTAAAAGCTGAATTTTAATGCTCAAGTAAGGTTAAAACAAAATGAAAGAATGGTGCAAATAGAAGATTAAATTTTAGTGCCAATATGACAAAAGAAATTAGTTATGAGGAGAAGAATCATGGTTATTGTTGCTGAATCTTAGCGTTGTAAAAGTTATTTGTTTCTGCGAAGGACACACAATAGTAACCGACTTGAAAATAGATGTATACACACAAAATTATTTGGCGTCTGCTAAACACCTTAGCTGGTATAGATTTAGATACATAAACTCATTGACACTTGACTGATAGTACTACTTGTAACCTGAAGAGAAAAATTGAATGGACGACTAATTTCTAATTCATTGAAAATAAAGCGTTACTTCAGTCAGTCAGAGGATACATAAATGCATCGATATAAGGGGGATAGAAATATGTTAGACAAGGAAGCGTCTTCTTTCACGCGTTTCACAATAATTTACTCTTATTTGAACAGAATACGCCCAGAATTAAATGAAATTCCACATATAAAAGAGAAAGAAAAATTGATCCCTTCAAAAAGGCAACGGTGAAGGAGGAATGGACACAATAGGCCGAAGAAGCATTTCGCTGATATTTAGCATTCAAAACGCATGACGTAATTTCCAGCGAAATTAATTTATTCCTTTTCCGATTCATCACGCCTCGTCCGCTAGAAATCGGCTCGACAGCCGAGGAAAGATATATAAGACACGAATATGGACAGGTGAAGACGGCGAGAAGAGAACGAGAGCTTCACAAGGGGTTTGTTTACGTTTTATGGCCATTTTAATCCGGTCCATCCGACTCCTCCCGAAGAAAGAGAACCACGAGTACCCAAGGCCTCTGAAGAAATACACGACCGAAGATTAAAAATGAGAATAACCGCAGAAATGTTGCCTTGAGGACGTCCAAGCAAAGGACGCGACCCGGATTCCTCCGAAGAAAAAAGTTGCTTCGTTTGCCAAACGAAAAGCGAAATAATATCTTATTTGGATGACAAGTGAAAAATCCACCGGAATATTAGCACCGGAATGGAAAAAAGTCCACCTTGACGACGTGAGACAACATAAAAAGAATGTCACTCAATGTTCACATGTAAGTGGTTCAGGGAAGGTCACGCCCACGCCTGAGGCATCGAAAACCCAAATAACCAAAAGAGTTTATGATCCTCGCATTAAAAATATAAATAATCAGAGAAATAGTTATAAATTAAATACTCAACATCTACATCTACTCGTCAAGACAAATATCAATTTTTCTAACCTGTTTCCGTCACGCATATTACGTAGATGAATTATTTTCCTAAGATATTACTTAGGTATATTACAACCACAAATCCTTCTTATCTTTACTACTCTATTTCTATCTACAAAATTGTTAATGTTTTATTGATATCACCGACGACAGGTTAGATGGAAGAAGAGGTTTTTAGTCTGAACCTCGTCTTAGTAAAGACTGACACTGACAGTACGCTGAACAAATGAATCCTTGAAGCGGCTTCTTCCAGCATTTATTCCCTAATTTTCTTGCAGCGGCTGGTCAGCCTACGCTACTGAGTAAACACTTTAAACGCTACGCCTTCTGAGAAATTATTATCTCTGAATGTGTTCAACAAGTTTAACCTAAAATTTAACCTCCACTCTCCCAACGATTCTCCTTCTATGTCAAGGAACATCTACGTGGCGCTTACCGACTTCTTGTTATAATTCTTCACAAAACTCACGGATTTATGCTGAAACTTTCCTAATTCACGAATGCAACGCTTTCATAAACTGCAGGCGTAGTAATTTTATTTTCGGGAAAAAACTGGATTCAAGGGAAAATTTACTTTTAAAAAGCTAGTGAATAGCTTCAAAAGTAGTTTAAAATTGAATAATAGCAATAAAAACGATAAATATGTCGAATATTTTAATTTTTACTTACATCCTTTATCATGAAATGATCCAAGACGCTGAAAGAACTAACTATATCGCAAAATGTATCCATCTATCTTCTATCCCGAAGATGTCAACGTAGCTACGCGCAGTTACCGAGTTACGTATGGAAAATAATTATTTACAAAGCGCGACCCTAACCTCCACTGGTTGAAATTTCCTAATGTTTGGTTTGCTTCCAACTTACGGCTTTATGAAGCTTTTCTCAAAATTCTAATGAAACTATAACGCAACATCTCACTCACGAAAATGGCAAACCTATCGGGTAACATCCCCAAAGGGCAGCCACAGAGAATACACGCCTGGCAAAAATCCTTCTTATCTAGAAACGTCAACCATTTGGGTTACATCAATTCCTCTGGTGAAAATAAACTGGATCCACACCATTTTCCTAACTAATTCCGTGATTTTCTATCCCTGAAAAGTTGCTCGTGTGAGTACACCACAAAATAATACACTACAAAGAATCCCCTATCAGATACATCCTCTCCCTCCAGCCACACACTGGACACACACGCCCTTTAGCTTTCGAAAGGTGTAGCGGCCATGGACTTTGACGTCCACCCCCACACCCACCCATCCCACAAAAACTGAGACAATCCTCCACCCATGAAACGTCTGCCCATGGCCCACTTACAAAAGAAAGAGAGTAACGACGCGTATGACAATGCACTCGCAACGCACGAGGTCCGAGCGCGATTTCGAAATCGGACGATTTGTTTACAATGGCAACGAGGAGGGAGAGAGAGAAAAACAGATGACGAACGCCTGAATTTGGTATGCTCGCTCGACGGAGAGGGCGAAAGATGACGAGAATTTCCTGGTTCCTTCTCCCGAGATGGAAATAGTCCAAATCCGTCAAGGTTGAGGAAGTTGAACAACAGATGCGCCCATCGCGGAGTGACCCATCACTCATGAAAACTATTGGAAATAATATTTACTTCTACGTCTCTCCTAAAGGCAAGCAAAGAATGGGCGAAAAAAAATAACCCCTTCTCCGACACAATAAGCGAGCGAGCGAAAATAAGCTTACACTAAGCGAGATGAAATAATATATGTTACCAATAATTACCGACATTTGTTTCGCGCTAAACCTTAATAGGGTCCAGTTTCAGCGAAAAAAAAAAATGCCACGACAATAAATCGATAGAATAAATGAAAACTGGTAAGCTCACTGACTTATGAAACATGCTAGAAAGTATGTTATTTAATGATGAAAATCATACGTAGGCGGAAATCGCCTTTGTTTTTTAACCTTATTCTCACCTGAAATAATCGTTTAACTCTTTTAGTACATTTTCCTTTTTTATAGATCCATTCAGTTAGGATATGTAACATTCTCAATTTCAATTGGTGAATTTGAAAAATGTGTAAAATGAATTTAAAATATTTAAAAGGAAGATTAAGGAATACGAAGGGAAAATCTAAAAGCTGAATTTTAATGCTCAAGTAAGGTTAAAACAAAATGAAAGAATGGTGCAAATAGAAGATTAAATTTTAGTGCCAATATGACAAAAGAAATTAGTTATGAGGAGAAGAATCATGGTTATTGTTGCTGAATCTTAGCGTTGTAAAAGTTATTTGTTTCTGCGAAGGACACACAATAGTAACCGACTTGAAAATAGATGTATACACACAAAATTATTTGGCGTCTGCTAAACACCTTAGCTGGTATAGATTTAGATACATACACTCATTGACACTTGACTGATAGTACTACTTGTAACCTGAAGAGAAAAATTGAATGGACGACTAATTTCTAATTCATTGAAAATAAAGCGTTACTTCAGTCAGTCAGAGGATACATAAATGCATCGATATAAGGGGGATAGAAATATGTTAGACAAGGAAGCGTCTTCTTTCACGCGTTTCACAATAATTTACTCTTATTTGAACAGAATACGCCCAGAATTAAATGAAATTCCACATATAAAAGAGAAAGAAAAATTGATCCCTTCAAAAAGGCAACGGTGAAGGAGGAATGGACACAATAGGCCGAAGAAGCATTTCGCTGATATTTAGCATTCAAAACGCATGACGTAATTTCCAGCGAAATTAATTTATTCCTTTTCCGATTCATCACGCCTCGTCCGCTAGAAATCGGCTCGACAGCCGAGGAAAGATATATAAGACACGAATATGGACAGGTGAAGACGGCGAGAAGAGAACGAGAGCTTCACAAGGGGTTTGTTTACGTTTTATGGCCATTTTAATCCGGTCCATCCGACTCCTCCCGAAGAAAGAGAACCACGAGTACCCAAGGCCTCTGAAGAAATACACGACCGAAGATTAAAAATGAGAATAACCGCAGAAATGTTGCCTTGAGGACGTCCAAGCAAAGGACGCGACCCGGATTCCTCCGAAGAAAAAAGTTGCTTCGTTTGCCAAACGAAAAGCGAAATAATATCTTATTTGGATGACAAGTGAAAAATCCACCGGAATATTAGCACCGGAATGGAAAAAAGTCCACCTTGACGACGTGAGACAACATAAAAAGAATGTCACTCAATGTTCACATGTAAGTGGTTCAGGGAAGGTCACGCCCACGCCTGAGGCATCGAAAACCCAAATAACCAAAAGAGTTTATGATCCTCGCATTAAAAATATAAATAATCAGAGAAATAGTTATAAATTAAATACTCAACATCTACATCTACTCGTCAAGACAAATATCAATTTTTCTAACCTGTTTCCGTCACGCATATTACGTAGATGAATTATTTTCCTAAGATATTACTTAGGTATATTACAACCACAAATCCTTCTTATCTTTACTACTCTATTTCTATCTACAAAATTGTTAATGTTTTATTGATATCACCGACGACAGGTTAGATGGAAGAAGAGGTTTTTAGTCTGAACCTCGTCTTAGTAAAGACTGACACTGACAGTACGCTGAACAAATGAATCCTTGAAGCGGCTTCTTCCAGCATTTATTCCCTAATTTTCTTGCAGCGGCTGGTCAGCCTACGCTACTGAGTAAACACTTTAAACGCTACGCCTTCTGAGAAATTATTATCTCTGAATGTGTTCAACAAGTTTAACCTAAAATTTAACCTCCACTCTCCCAACGATTCTCCTTCTATGTCAAGGAACATCTACGTGGCGCTTACCGACTTCTTGTTATAATTCTTCACAAAACTCACGGATTTATGCTGAAACTTTCCTAATTCACGAATGCAACGCTTTCATAAACTGCAGGCGTAGTAATTTTATTTTCGGGAAAAAACTGGATTCAAGGGAAAATTTACTTTTAAAAAGCTAGTGAATAGCTTCAAAAGTAGTTTAAAATTGAATAATAGCAATAAAAACGATAAATATGTCGAATATTTTAATTTTTACTTACATCCTTTATCATGAAATGATCCAAGACGCTGAAAGAACTAACTATATCGCAAAATGTATCCATCTATCTTCTATCCCGAAGATGTCAACGTAGCTACGCGCAGTTACCGAGTTACGTATGGAAAATAATTATTTACAAAGCGCGACCCTAACCTCCACTGGTTGAAATTTCCTAATGTTTGGTTTGCTTCCAACTTACGGCTTTATGAAGCTTTTCTCAAAATTCTAATGAAACTATAACGCAACATCTCACTCACGAAAATGGCAAACCTATCGGGTAACATCCCCAAAGGGCACCCACAGAGAATACACGCCTGGCAAAAATCCTTCTTATCTAGAAACGTCAACCATTTGGGTTACATCAATTCCTCTGGTGAAAATAAACTGGATCCACACCATTTTCCTAACTAATTCCGTGATTTTCTATCCCTGAAAAGTTGCTCGTGTGAGTACACCACAAAATAATACACTACAAAGAATCCCCTATCAGATACATCCTCTCCCTCCAGCCACACACTGGACACACACGCCCTTTAGCTTTCGAAAGGTGTAGCGGCCATGGACTTTGACGTCCACCCCCACACCCACCCATCCCACAAAAACTGAGACAATCCTCCACCCATGAAACGTCTGCCCATGGCCCACTTACAAAAGAAAGAGAGTAACGACGCGTATGACAATGCACTCGCAACGCACGAGGTCCGAGCGCGATTTCGAAATCGGACGATTTGTTTACAATGGCAACGAGGAGGGAGAGAGAGAAAAACAGATGACGAACGCCTGAATTTGGTATGCTCGCTCGACGGAGAGGGCGAAAGATGACGAGAATTTCCTGGTTCCTTCTCCCGAGATGGAAATAGTCCAAATCCGTCAAGCTTGAGGAAGTTGAACAACAGATGCGCCCATCGCGGAGTGACCCATCACTCATGAAAACTATTGGAAATAATATTTACTTCTACGTCTCTCCTAAAGGCAAGCAAAGAATGGGCGAAAAAAAATAACCCCTTCTCCGACACAATAAGCGAGCGAGCGAAAATAAGCTTACACTAAGCGAGATGAAATAATATATGTTACCAATAATTACCGACATTTGTTTCGCGCTAAACCTTAATAGGGTCCAGTTTCAGCGAAAAAAAAAATGCCACGACAATAAATCGATAGAATAAATGAAAACTGGTAAGCTCACTGACTTATGAAACATGCTAGAAAGTATGTTATTTAATGATGAAAATCATACGTAGGCGGAAATCGCCTTTGTTTTTTAACCTTATTCTCACCTGAAATAATCGTTTAACTCTTTTAGTACATTTTCCTTTTTTATAGATCCATTCAGTGTTGCTGCTGTTGTAAGGTGATTTCAAAACAACAAAATGTAAAAAAATCATAATGAATGGGCAGAGATGCGCGAACTAGAAACAAATCAACAATAACTGAATCAAAAAATATTTACATGAGTGTAAAATGACTTACAAGAGATACAGTTTAAATAATACCGATGCAAAAATTCTTTCAAGAATGAGTTCCGCTACAATACGAAAGGCTGTATGTAGGGAAGTAGAATATCAGATGGTTAGGAAGTTGATGTATTGGGATGTAGTTAAGAATGTTGCGCAAGGAATAACCGAAATGTAGGAATATAGAGAAGAGGAGTAAACCTAGAGCAAAAAATTTAAATAGAGAAACAAATCTGCGAGATTTAATAAGGGAGTCTATTATAATGTAGATGAACAGATTTTAAAGAGATTTTGTGTTTTTAGGAATAGATATTTTAAGCTAAGTTATAGTAAACTGTTAAATGTGGAGCTTAATGTAAGTGGAAGGTTTCCTCTGTAAACCAGAGACGCAACCAGTGGGGTGGCTGATGGCCCTCCCCCTAAAGTTTCTACAAGTATTTATTCAGAACCATATTCTCAAGGTTCGGGTTCCGTCCACGGCTGATTTTAACTTTGGTGTGTAACCCACCTGAATCAGTAACCAGCCAGAAATCACGGGATCATCTAAGGGAAAGTCGTTCTCATGATTAACAACAGCGATTGAGTTTATCAGGTGGGCCACCTGGTGATAACTGAAGGGTCGAAACCATGGTCGTAAAATAAAAATTATTGTGGTAACGGTAGAAGTGTTCTTTTCCTTATCTTTATAATGGTGAACTACCACAAAGGCGAGCCGAATCAGTAGATTCTCACATATTAGCTTCAAAAACCTCGTTAACGATTTAATTTCTCAAAAACATATAAATGAAACTGAGAAAGATAGATATAAACATAAAATACGTATGTAAGTGATACGACTCAAACGGAAACCATTATAGCCACGCTTGCAAGCAACTGAACCAGAGGCAAACCCAAGAAAGTTCAAAGGAAAATACCTGAATACCTTTTACAAACTATATTTTCATATTCGATGGTTCTCCTTTGCAATGGTATTGAATTAGGGAACCACATTGCGCCCATCCATTTCCAAGGAATTATTCAGCGATCAATTTGCTAGGGCTTCCTTGATGGCGCCATCCTGGCACCGAAGCTTTAGAATTTCGTAGGCATTCGGGAGATTCACGGCGCCACGTTTCCCTCACCTCCGCAAGGTTAATCCAGAAGGGATGTCTTAGCCTTGGACGTTGTTTTGCTGATAAAAACGATATTTCAGCCAAGCGAATTTATGGGGCAACAAAATGGCGACTGCAGGAGATAAAGGAGCCGCGTAGGAGGAAAATGAACTTATAAGGGAGCTAATAAATACGGTAAGCTTGATTCTGTAGAGAAAAGAACCTTCCGGGAGCCTTTATTTTCCATCCACGATTTCCGGGCTCTGAGGAAACGATTGTCTCTAATCAGCTGTACTATATCTCACGGTGAAAAGGACTGTAGTAACAAGTAGCTGGATTCTGACGAAAGAAGAATTATAGAAAAGGATAAAACTTTTGAGGGAATTTATACGTATGTTTACATACACATTATTACCAAAATTTTCTATTAAAGTATAATCACAATATTACAATATAAATGTATCAACATTACAAATTCCGCAAAATTAGGTTAAGATTTTATCTTTTAATATACATGGTCGAGAATGCGAAAAAGACCGTCAGCCTAACCTAAAGCCCGTTATTGATACAATGTTGAGAATTTTGCTCAAAATGTAGAATTCTCCAGAAAACTAATTAATCAACGAAAATTATTAAATTGTGTAACAATCAATTCACGTATTTACGGAAACAGTATTTCACGCAATTATAATTTTTCGACATATTTATGAAAATTACTTCGAAATAAAGTGTAATTTAGGCCCGAAAAGTAAAAGATTCTTCGATAGGAGTCAACTAGGCCGAGAGAGAGGAAGCACCACCTAACAGGACATGTATTTTCGTCCACCACAAGAAATGGGTCGAACGAAAATGATTCACACCTACACCTTTTCTGAATACACGTAGCATTAACTTCTTACAAACCTTCGACGTAATATATTGCCATCGTCAACTATCGAGAGAACTAGAGCAACGCTTGGGGCAGTACGCCAGCGTCCACCGCGGTTTCGTATTATTTAGGAACTCCGCGGACGACGCGCGGCTTCTTTACGCAATTTCCTATTGGGTATCTCTTCTTACACATTCTTCAATGAGATTCGTTCCTTTTCTCCGTTTCTCAGGCGCAGATGAATCTTCGAAACGTACCCAAGGAGAAACGGACATAAATAATATCTGACAGGACTGGAAATCGAACCCGAACCTTCCACTTTCCGGGTGACTGCTCTAGTCAATTGAGCTATCGTGCCAGAACAAATAGACATACCGTTCTGGAAAACAGACATGCAGTTAGAACGACGTGTCTAATTGTTTTGGCTGAATTGGCTAGAGCAGTCACCCAAGAAGTGAAAGATCCGGGTTCGAGTCCCGGTCCTGCCAAACTTTTTTAATGCCAATTTCTCCTTGGGAGTATTCCTATTCGCACACATTAATGTGAAAAGTTACCTTTAACACTTTTCCTTCTTCGGAAGGTAGTTAAAAACCCGACTTGTATCGATCTGAGATCGAATATCCATTAGTTTTTCCCATAAATCTACAAAGTGTCCAAAGGAGAGAAACTTGGAGCAGTAAGGGAGAAAAAAATAACGGAAAAACTAAATTCCACGAAAGTGGAGGCAAAAATGCAACGATTCCATGCTATGCCCTGAATAGTGCCCACAGGAACCTGTCAAAGAAAACGCCAGAGCAGATAACAAATGAGCAGTTTCCGAACAACTATGATTTCAGTCGATCACAATCGGAACGAAATAGAATAGTACAGTTCATTTATAACTTTTTCAACAAGCCGCGTAACAGGAGGGAAATACAGAAGAACCCACTTTTAAATAATTTCTTAGTATAAAGAGCATCATGAGACAGTGACGTGAGACGGTTCAAATAAACGACTCTTCAAACACCGGATTCAGGCAATTAAAATGTTCAATGAGATTCGAGAATTTTAACGTACTCATTAACATCTAATAATTTACGTCGGACGAAAGAGGTGGCAATTTAGATATTTACTGGAAACATCAATCTTAATCGAAGGAAATTTTTTTCTGGTTTAGAAAGAGTACCCGTTGTTTCAAGTCTCAGAATGGTTTTTAGCGAGATAAAGCAAACAGCAATGATTCGAAGAAAAATCGAAGTCATAGTTTTTCTCCTATTTTACTTTCGAAACTAGACTATTGACTGTATTGACTAACGAACCGAGATATACAATCGGTGCGATGGGTTTTTTCTTGAAACGGCCCTTCTAACTTGAAACCCTTGAAACGTTTTCTCTGTACGCAGAGCAATTTCTATCCGTTGATCTTTTTGCATTTTTTGTTATCAAAGAAAATTACGCGCTAGAACTCTTCGATTCGCTTTAATATGAGGGAAATATGAGATTTTTCTTAAACTGATTTTAACTAACGTACTAAGGCTTACTGAGAAAATAGCTATAAATAAGTGAATATAACAAACCTCGGCAGATCATTTTCAGTTCGCACGTCATCGCTGCGAAGCATAACGTACCTGTAAAAGAGAAAAAAGTACTTAGTAATTGCACCCAGAGAGAGAGAAAAGAATAATATCATCTTAATAATAATAATAATTTCTCTAATGGAAACAGATTAACCCCAATTACATCCATTTTAATACTTATTACTATTCACAAACACACACAACCATTCCCTAAACAGAAAAATCCGGTTAACCGAGATTCGAACACGGGACCTTAGTGATGGAACGCTGGCACGCTAACCACTCCGCCACCGCGGCCGGAGACACAAAATAAAATGATGAAATATTAATTTTGTTATTGAGCGATAAAAGAATGTTTGCGGATTTAAAAATGTCACGTATTCATTCACCCAGTCTTCGGAAATATCTAAAATAAGCGATGCCATTTACGATTCATAGAACAAATTGTGGGAACAATAGGCCAATCAAGAAGAATGTGCTAGAGCAAACTTCAAACGGTTATAATCGAAATTCGAAGCAAATGATATTTTGTGTTGGTAAAAAATACCTATACATAATACCTCATAAGTTTAAAAATTTTCAGCCCATAATATATTCGTATCTGTATAAAATTTGACAATGGTGAAATGGAAGTTGAAACACATTCAATTTCACCAAATAAAGACGGCTGGACTGAACCACATTATCCAGGTAATCGCACTCTATTATGCTCATCAAAATGCGAGCGATCGTTGCAGGAATTTCGAAGCAATCCTCTTAAAGTACCGAGAATTTACTCATTCATCAACGCCAACCAGAAGACAAAAATCCTGAAAGATACTTTTGAATCAAATAAGAATAATTTATCTCCAATTTTATCTACACCCCAAATTGATTATAGAAGAGAATCTGTAAATAATATGACTCCGCATTAAAATTTTTTACCTAAAAACAGACTCTCATTCATGAGATTAAGAATGAATGGTAGAGGATATCGTTCGCTCAAATACGTCGCACTAAAAATTAGGAGAGGTTCACGAATACGAACAATATGTCTCACTCGATAAGACCAGTCACTTGTAAACGTTGCGGAGAGACTCAATATTTGAGCTCCACAGATGTTGAAAAATACACAATTCTTATATTTTAAAGCTGAAGCATTATAAGTTACCCAAGGGACGTTATCAAAATAACGGCTTTCACCGAATAATCAAGGAAGTAACAAGTCAATGATGAGAACGGTGATATAATAGTACCTAAAATTCAAAGTGCCAAATTTTTTAACACGATAAAGCTATGCGCATGCAACGAAGAAAAGAAGGAAAACACTAAAGTTTTACAAAAGAAAGGGAAAAGTAAGAAGGTAAGTCTTTTTATGTGATTACGGGAGACTAAGCCCTTGCACATGGCTGTGAGTGTAGGATTCGGAAAAGAAGACAGAAGAGTGCAGCGAACAAAAATGAGATTAATTAAGCCCCTTCAACGCTGCATTGCAAGACTGAAGAGGAAACTTATAATAATCACGAGTCTACCAACCAAGTAATTTTGCTTAACTAAAGTTCATTTGATAATTTATTAGTAATAATTAGAGATTTTTGTTTCTTAGAAATTTCTTGTGATACGCTACACTATAGAGCATTGTGATAATGAGCGTTATCTTATTTACTTCTTATAATTGCATCAACATACGGAACAAGGCCAATTGCAGCTGACGATAAACAATAGTAAATAAATATAATAAGCAATTAAACAATCACTTAAAGTATGAAATTATGATTGGACTGGCTAAGTGTATCTTTTACTCCTACCGTATGAAATTATGAAACAAAAATGTAGAATTACATGGATCAATCTCTTGCAAAATATTTAGGATTGATTTAAGAGGGAGACAAGATGAAGGTTTATATTGGAGCAAAAGAGTTGAAAATAGAAGTTATTCTGCAAAAGAATGACCATTTTATTATTGATGTAAGCGGAGTATTCAAAGAGAAGGTATCAGATAGGCGAGTCATTCTTGATGGAACCCGGAAATCGAAAAGAGAGGGTAGGAATGGGGAATCATCCTTGTTGTTATTATCGAAGAAAATATGAGCACGGATATAGTATGTACGCCAGTTATGTATTTGACATGGTAACTTGTGAAATACTGATAATTTAACTTTTACGTATGAACGTATTGGTCGACCTTGACGGCTGAATTAATTTCAACTGCAAGTTCTAATATAATTAATAATACTAATTTCATTGTAACTCAACAACATGTTTAATTCAGAATTCAATTTAGAAGGCATTACAAATGAAAACGTCATCGATAATTAATAATTATTGGGAAAACTCGGTCCAAAATTGTTCTTTCCGTATACTACAAAGGTTTATTCCAGGGGCGGAGGAAAGCGAGCAATTGATTCGGAAGGAAATATGGGGGGTCTCTGAATGCGGGTTTCCGTTCAATATTAGAGCAAGTATTCTTCATAGCCTCGTCTTCCGTGACCAGCAAGAGGGTGGCAATGGTGGATAAAGAAGACGACAGACCGGGTCGATAAAGTTAAGTATCTGGGAAAAGGGAGGAGAACGCTGAGGGTTGCATCGACAAGGGGAAAGGGTCTTGAACAACTGGAGCGAGAGGGAAGACTGCGAAGGAACGGGAGGAAATACTGACTAAGTGCGGCGATGAAAGGTTGTATGTAACGGAGGGTAGATGAATGGAACCATGGGAGAAAGGAAAAAAAGTATGAGAGAGCTGAAAGTGAACAGCTTTATAGTGGCGATAATACTCGTATGACTACGGAATCCTCTTGAAAATATTATTGATACGTAATTCTGTGAAAAAAATG
Organism: Ladona fulva; assembly: GCA_000376725.2. Lineage (NCBI taxonomy): Eukaryota > Metazoa > Arthropoda > Insecta > Odonata > Libellulidae > Ladona > Ladona fulva. The sequence continues at coordinate 462,815 of KZ308385.1, read as the reverse complement.
TCTTCTAGAGGAATAAAGTCCTTAGGAATAGTTCAAAGAATATACATTCTCCTCGAGGAAAAATGAACACCAGTGACTTTCGATAATGTACGCCTTTAAAGGTATCAAATCTTAATATTGCATTTTGAGCGAAGTTTGGGAGGAAAACAAAGGTCAGAAAAACTAAAATCATGACATTTGTCAGAGAAAGGAAAGCTAGAAATCAGGTTCATGTTGAGGATGAACTGGGGCAGGGGAATAAATCGCCCTCTTTGGATAGTTTTCTTCTTGGACAAATGAAGTTAGAAGAAGTATATTAGTAGCCAAAAGAGATTTCATAAAGTGTACAGAACTAATGACGAAAAGCCTTACTATAATAACCAGGAGAAGATTGGTAAAATCCTTGGTGTCCGTATTTTGCTGTATGAATAAGAAACTTTGATAATCCACAGGGATAAATGAATATGCACCACAATTTGATCAATCGTAAGCTACTTCTTCAAACAGTAAAAATATAAGTCAACAATGGAGACATCTAGAATAAAATAGTATTTACATGTAAAGAAAATGCAAGAAAACTCCACCAATGGAAAGTTTCTCTCTTTTAGATTTCGAGATACCAAAGTTTTCGCTTTCCTTCTTTGCGAAATGCAAAGGTGATGATGGAATACCGGATGGCTATTTTCATATAACGAGCTAAGGGCGTAAATAATGCAGCTGTTGCGTAATCATACAGGATGCACGTTCACGTTATCTGAACGATAACCCAGACGTGCTATACCATCGCGAAGAATGCCAGAAAAGCACCGTGAGGAGTAATTTCCAACCGAAGTATGCAAATGCAATGGAAATGATTTACTGCAGCAGTAATCACAGCCACTCCATAGCTTAGAGCTACGGCAGCAATAGAGATATGAACAATGAGTCGGGAAAATTGCATATATGACTGAGACTACTTGAGACTAGAATCATCAAATCTATTGCGTTATTTTCATAGGTTAATGACACTTTTGCGGTATATTTCATTTCGTAAATTAATTTGTTTCGTTGAAATAAGGCTACATACATACATGTCCGTTTCCACATCCCCAACTGAAATCATTCCATACAACGGTTCGAAAACATTTCAATTTATAAAGACAACAGGAATTGAACACACATTTATGATCATTCCTAATTGCCGTTACAATAGATATCCAGTCAACAAAAAGTAATAAAAACAAATGAAATAGACTGGAAAGGAAATTGTTAACCGTCATAATTTTATTTCTTATACACTATGGCACACAAATGCATCTCAGTCCAGGTTTACTAGAATCTAATAAGTAATCAAATAAATTCACATTTGCTCTGAAAGACCCCATTCAATTAGATTAGACGCGTCTTTATTGTGGACGTGATTGGAACTATCAAGTCCCTCATTACATCTAGCACATTTTGTTCTAATAAAAGGAAAGCATTAACCAGTAAATGAGAGAAGAAAGAAAATGCACAATGGGTGGATAAAAACCTACGCTAAGAACTTAGGAAAAATATCCATAGCAGGAAAACGCCCGCAAAATAGGTGGTGCGAAAAACCTGCTAAACCTACTGATAGTAATAGCTAAATGTTAAACTAAAGAAAATTATTTTTAGAACCTAAAAAAGAATAAAAATAACATTTGCAAAGAACTCAAAAGAAACATAAAATGGAATGCTTCATGGAAAAGTTGTCACACCAGAAGACATTAAACATTAAAAAATACAAAGAAAATGAGATGGTGGTTAAAAATCACAATACAAATTCATGTTAAGTTACATCACATTTAGCTACTAAAACATTATAATCATCAATACGGATTTTAAATTGCGGTTGGAAAAGAAAAACAAAGAAAAAATATAAACAGCGGCAAAAGGTTAGTAATTGTTACCCATTTATCAAACCTTATAACGAACCACGCATATATCCTTAGTAAAAGTATTTTAAGAAGAACGAGAACTGATAAAATCATTGAGACCTTACAGGTACCGTTGTAAGAGCCAGAATATTAGCATTTAATGCAGGCCAGATCCTACAACAGGTGCAGATAAGAAATTTAAATGCTCCAGAAGCCGCTTGACATGAACATCGAAAAAAATCCTATCCAGAAAAAAAACACAAAGAAAATTCATCCCCAGAGAAGACAGACAGAAAAAGCACTGGCCCTTTCTCTTTTTATTAGGGATGAAATCGATCTCCCAGAAAATTTCCATTTGTATTAAATTTTACAGAAACATTTCCGCGCAATAGAGGATACTCGAGAGTATTTTCAAGCACTGAATCCAAGTAATGACCTCTGTTTGGTCGCTTCCCCGCTTGTAATGGACAGGACACGACGCTGAAGATGAGAGAGTCATAAACACCATTAATGAAAGCATATGGGCCAACGAAGCATGCGGAAGATCTTTATTCATGGAGAGAAGATCGAGAAAAAAAATTTAACCACCAGTTTTATATCTCGAAGTGAAGGCGGGAAAATTGGATCAATAAATCATTCCCTATCACATCAAGCATCTTTCGCTTAGGATCTTCGTGTGAATAATGACGGTCAGCGCCCATAAGAGAAGGAATTAATCAAGTATTAGTGGTTGCAACGCCCGCGATGCATGAATGCACCTACTGCAGCAAATGATCGCTCTGGGTGCTCGCCTGGGACAACGAATAATGTATCGTCCAGATCGATAGTTATTGACCATTCTAGAGCCGATATCAAATCGCTCCATCCAAGGAAATAACAGCTTAGCAGGAGTATCGGCTTGTTAATGTCTAGATATCGCATTTTTTGTGGAGGAAGGGAATCTTCGAGGAACGATCCGATCACAGAGAAACAAAAGAGGCCCGTGATGATTTATTGAGATCGGTTCTATTGGTGGGAGAATCGAAGAAATCCCTTCATCTCGCCGACTTCATTTTTTCAGTTTATTGACGATCGAGAAGGAATAGTGATCATTACATCTAATGATAAGGGAAAGGACTCTATCGTAACTATTTCTAACAGTGAATCGGTTCTCCGAGAGACAGAAGGAAAATTACAAGCAGCTATCAGCATCGAACTATTAGAATAAGAATGATTGAGTCCGCGGATTGATGCTGATAATAGCTGTCAACGAAGGAATAACTTTGCAAATATAAAAGGAGAGGATTCTTATGTTATAAAAACGGAATACAGTGGTATATTGATGATGTCCTTAATTAACGACGTACTTGGTTAACAACGAATAGCTGTGATAAAAAAAATATCTCGGATAACTACGCAGTCTTTGGTTTACAACGCCTTCTGATGAATACTGACTGTTTAAAACTTCTTTTTATGAATATTCATTTTATCAATGATAATTTTCCAGTTGGAAATATAATTGAATAAATCATATGTACTACATTTTAATGAATGCTATCAGCATATTTGACATGCAGTATGGTTCTGGAAAATCGTTCCTTGGATAACGACGAAAACGTTGAAACGGATTACCGGGATTAACCCAGGAGCCACTGTGTTAATATTCCATAAGTTACTTGTCTTCTTTTAACAGCTTCCAGTAATAGCTTTCTTAGATAATAGAATTATTACGATTAAAGAGCCAATGAATCATACAGTTGCTTTCGTATCCGATACTTTCCCTTTGTTAACTAATGAAATACAATTAGCTTTAAGATCACAATCTTTTGTTTATAATGAAAACAACGTGATCAGCAGAAGTCGGAATGAAATAGTTACCCACTGCAAAATACTATGAGGTTTAAGTCTGTATTAAACTCACACAAGAAAGGTAGGTAGTATAGTTTAAAGTGCTTCGACAGCTTTCGCACTGTGGACTCCACTGGGAATGGAACCGGGACAGCTTTTATAAAAGTCAAACGCGTTACCCACTTGACTATCCGGGAGCCATGAACGAAAAGTCTGAAAGATCTTTCAAAAGATGCATTACTTATGAAATATACCGGTTCGTGCAACAATTTCTGATAGACCTTTTACGCTGATAATGTTACAGGGCAGAACGCAGTTGATTCGGTCTTACACAACAACATTCCTGAAAAATTTCACTTGAAACTGTTATTCTAGACATGAGGAGCTAAGAGTTGATAAAAGCAAACTTATGTTGATTTACATCATTAAGCTACGGTTAGTACGAACGTTTACCGACGAAAAAAAGATACGTAAAAGCGTACGTCAGATAACCGTAAGGACCGCAATTAGAGACATGACTTGAACAACGGAAAGAGGCATCAAAAAATATTATTCATGAATCACTTATTCCCTCGGAATCGAGACCCATGGGTGATATAAAAAGTATAGTTATGATAACATGTGTGCTATCTGCTGCAACACCTGAATGAATACAAAGTGGATGGGTGCCTTGGGGCCGAATCAGGCCATAAGTATCTTCAGAGAGCCTTCCCTGCGGCATCCTACCCTACACAAACCGCTCCACCATCCAACCTTTGGATGACCTTTAAACAAATCCGAGAGATGCTTATCTCCTTCCCCACTCCTTTCTCCCTAACCTCTCCTCAGCTTCTTCCTCGTACGTCACACTCTCCGCGGAAGCCAAAACGATCGAAGCCCCCACCGCGGGGGCGCTCTATTCGCTACCAACCTCATTTCCGACTTGATTCAATTTTCGAGTTTCTTTTTCAACCTCCCCTTCATTACAGAGCGCACGCGACCGTCTTTTTTTCCAGCGAGAAAGGGAAGAGTCCGCTTTATTTAAAGGGAGAGCGGCGGAGAGGGACGTTCAGGGGAGACATTCCGCGAAAGGCTCTAGGGATCGTTATCTGTAGTCCATAGGAGATCGCATCGGCACTCTCGCCACGCTTAGGGTTTAGCGATTCAGGACTCAAAGAACGTGATGAATGGTTTCACAAATCGATTTCCTCGTATGTGTGCCTTGGAGGATGTTCATCTCTACTTTAAAGCAAGAAGGGAATTCCGAAAAATTTAACTCTTTAAGATCTATCTTGCGTCGATGTCTTTGGTATAACCAGAAATTTATTAGGCATCAGAACTTCCTATTTAGTGGTTAAGAGGATTCTGTGAAATGGCATTCGTGAGAAAAGAAAATATGAACCCAGAAAATTATCTTCATAAAATATATACAAGATTTTTCTCGTAACAACGGCATGTTTCCTTTTTATCAGCCGATGATTCATTTTAACATTTCTAATCGTACTAGAAGTGTTCGTTTGTTTATCCTAGGACATGAAATTTTTCAGAAAATTACCACGGAAAATCTCTACATGCTTTGATAATAACATATTTACATTGAAAACATTACAATTCTTACATGTAGTCTGACATAAGAATATTTCAACTCGAACCACTGCTATTGTTTGCCTAATCGAAGTAGTGCATTTCACAACTACGAAAAAAAATCCGTTAAAAGCAACGCTTACAACTTAACTTGCGAAAAGTAAAGAACTTCCTCCTGAGTCTCAGTGAATCGAAAGAGGAATCAACGAAGAGTGAAATCGCAAAAAAGGTCCTGAAGTTTTGTTCATTTCGTTTGGTTCCTAGAAGAATTCAACTTCACTCGTCGTTGATTCCGCTTTTTCGTTCCTCTGGAATTTACACTTCGCCGAAGTTAGATCAACAATCTTTCTTATCACAGAAATTGGCTAGGCTGGATCGAAAACAGACTTCGAAAAGTACCCTTCCCTTGCTGCGGTGAAAACTGACGAAAAGCTTCGGCGCAGTGTGACGCAAAAAGTACTCTAAGTCGATGTAGTAGAGCCCAAACGTGATCACTTAAAACTGTTTGAAGAAAGTTTACACAAGGAAAAATGCAATCCGCGTTAAACCACCAACTGTAAATTTCGGAAGGAGACAAAGGCCAACCCATATAAAATACGCCGTAACCTAACGTGCTACGTGCTGTGTCTATAGTTTAACTGATACAAAAAAATGCAACTTAGAAAAATCGAGTTATAGTTAGTTCTTAGTATGCCGCAGGATTAATGGCAACATAAACAAGAAACGATAAAAGATGCTTGAATTAAAGGAAAGTGAAATAAATTTTATCACAGATATTTATATTTACAGTTCTCCAGAAATCTTACATCATCTCGGTTTGTCACATTCAGTCCTCAATCAGATGAACTGTTAATATAAACTAAAAGCGTATTGAGATGCCGTCTGTATGAACATAGTAACATTAAAATTCTTCTTAAGGATATACATCCTAAAAATAGACAAAGTTAGGCCTACACTAATATAAAAATGTTTCATTAATTTTTGTGTAGAGGAAATTCAGAACATTGTCTAAGAAGGAATTATTATATGCATATTAGAACAGAACCAACAAGAAAATCGATTAAGCTTAGAAAGATACGTTAAGTCTTCTATTTGACGTTGTTAAAGTAGGGAAATTTGCCTCTTTCGCTTCGCTTAAATATTTCACTGGTAAAGACTACCGTTTAATAAGTGTGTCAGAGAAAAATCGCAAAAACTCCATCAAACCTCTCGTGCTAACGAATTTCATTATCGTAAGTTCCTCTCGGGAACCAGCACTTCCCCTCACTGGATGCACTTTTTCCCAGCAAAATTTCCAAAAGCTCCCTATCGAGTCAACCATGCACTCCATGGATCGTTCAGAGGAATAGAAGGGGGGGAGGAGACAGCCTATGTCCCACGAAGGCTTCCTCCCATCCACTCGATAAGGTTTCCCTCCTCTATTTCACATTCTCTATAAGGGATGCATCCTTAGGAGGGGGAATGAGGGAATAGGAGGCAGAAAGGGAATCCTCATTACCTGATCCAACAGCCTTTGATAATCCTCTCTGAAACAGCCTCGGTTATAATGGCTAGCTAGAAATAATTTCAAAAATAATATTTAAACGAAAAAATAAGTTAAATTCATACATTTATCGCTTAACAGACGTGATTAAACCGGGTGACTCCTTTTATCTGAATGATAAAATTTGACAGACAAAAATTTCCGGTTATGAAAATATATTTTACTAAAGAAATTCCACCCACTGGTTTATTCAGAGTGGAGCAAATGGATCATATGCAGCCTTCTTCAAAACAACGAAGATACGGCTTGATGTCTCCTTTAAAGTTTAAAGTGAATGCCTATTTTGTTTTGCACTTACAAACACGTTATACACCTTCCGAAAGAAATCCTTTCTACAATTCTTTTCTTCCAATTAACACGTATAAAGAGTTATCGCTGTCCCGATATCTCCAGCAAAGCTTCAAGAAAAAGAAAATGGGCAATTCCATGATTGCGAACAAAATCAATTCTTTCAGATTATAAGGAATTTCACAGTTTCTAAATCGCAATATCTTATCAAAGAAAATGAGCATCCGAAGTGCAACGTTGAATTGAAAAATCTTCCTTTAATTTCAGCCTTCGATTTAATTCAGGCGGCGACCTTACTTACCTCCCTTGAAAGGAAGATCTTCCATCAAAATAAAATTTTCTTTACAAAATTGTTTCCACTCTCTATGAATGCACCTTGCCCACGTTGACACAACCCTCTCGTGATTTTGAGAGCTAGCTTTCTATCTGCACTCGTCTCCTAAGGCTAGCGTCCACTTCTTATGACCTACCTACCCTTCCTCTGTTTAAGTGGGACATGAACGTCCAAAGACAAGTGCCTTACGTCAAACGGCCCTCTTATTTTCTCAGATAAAGCGGATTTTTAGGAGAACGGGTGGAGGATTGCTATTTTTGGTCGCCGAATATCCTTGTATTCCTCGATTCGAACGTCAGGGTTTAACGAAAGTTAGGAAATTTTCTTTTTTATCAAAGACAACTCTTGCGGCAACGAATGAAACCTCAAAATTATAATTCTAAAGTTTCCATAAAATTAAATTTGTGCTATTCCATATGGTGTGGAATTATACATTCAGCTTCACACGTTCTTTCGGCGTCTTCCAGACTTAAAAACAAGGATTATATGAACCAAAAAAGCATAAAAAACTTTGTAATTTAACTTTACATGCATTTATGAAAACCATTTCTAATTGTAAATCATCATTACATGCATGCCCAATAAAATATTTTTCTCCGACTTAGAACATTATCGCCTATGACGGTGGATTTTAGTTGACACGGGAAATGATCCCATCAGCAAAAAAGGCAATAAAATATATACGGTTTTCAGCAACACTAACATAAGACCTTCCATCTCAAATTTAAAGCCTGATTATGTTTTCTCCAGTAATTTGAATATTTTGAGAGGTTTGAACGCACTCGAGATTCAGGCTAGAGAAGAGTCATGCAATTTGCCATCCTCACAATGCAACATTCTTTCAAAACCAGAAAACAAGGTGATAACCGACCAAGGTTAGCATTTCCCAATTATCTGACAACCGCTAGCATGACCACGCTCGTATTTCCAGGGAGCTGGAATTAATGTATTCGAATAATGTCCCGACAAAGGCTTTCCGTAGCGGAAGTGTGTATCAAGGCAAGGCATTGAATACATAAGCCGGACAAATTAAGGATTAATGCAGAACGTATACGATAAGAGGAAATTCGAGGATCAAACGCTTGCGACTCGATCTAAAGGTAAAGGTCGTAGGAAGAAAACATGGCTCTCTTGAATTACAAAATCGAATGGTAATTGACAAATGGCAATTGGACATCTTCAACTTGTAGTTAAAGTAAAAACGCATTCAAAGACCACTGAACAATTGTTCTAGCATTACACATGAAAACTTTACGAGTACTAAATTAAGGTTTTGGTTTTGATCTTATGTCAGAGGTAAATGATAAAAATTATCAACTTAGGAGACACTTCTCAAATTCGATAAGAGAAAATCTAATAACTAATTTAGACATTACCATGCCTATCAATCACTTCACTACGTTGACAAACAAGGAAGAGTATTTACAACTTTACACAATGAATTCGATTTTTATTCAATAACTGGTTGCGATGCCTCTTTTTAGTCATTACGTTCATTTTGTGGGAGCTCCATCAGAAAACGAAAGTGCGAACCGACGAAAATAAGAATGGAACCCTGGAATTTGTAATCGTGACAAATCCAAGGCGTTTTGTCCTTAAGACTTCATTGACATCGAGAAGTAAAAGAAATGGAAAAGCATGTATTACTCTTAAATAAACGCTTCCAATCGAGTTTCGTATACTGCTTCCTATTTACATGTCGAAGACACGCATGCGTAATTACATCGGTTCAAAAAATCAATTATATGAATTCAAACACCGATTTTAAAATAGTAATTGGATATCTAAACAGTGTAGAAGCAGCTGGGAATTTCAGTTGGCAGCATGGCTATCAGCTGATCAAACGAAACTAAAAACGAAAGTCGTTGACGTTTCTACCACTGTACCCAAAATGGAGTTCAGGAAAGGAGACGGATAGCAAAATAAATGAGTTAGAGCATGAGTGGTGAAAGAGGGAAAGTAGAGGAAAAGCTGAAAGAGTAGCTTATGGAGGCAAAGATAACAACACTTTCGATCCAAAATTTAGCTTTTGAAACGTTCAGTTTGCTGGATAACGGTCAGCGGTGACGAATCTAATTATGGAGGCAAACGTCAGCAGGAAATAGATTTTCACTAATTCGAAAAATGTTGGCGAAAATTGGAAGGCCGCGCTGATATCTAGCATATGGAAAAATGAAAAGGTGTGCACACAAAAATGAGGGACGTGGACGTAGGAAAGGTGGACTCTTTGATTATGCGAGAAGGACTTCCTTTTACGGAGTCTGCGGCCTCGTTATTATGCGGCCCCCGGTGGGACAGGCGGACGGGGGAGGGGCCGAAGGGGGGAGAGGGGGGCGGAGGAAAGATGCACGTGGAACGTCGAGGGATTTAACCTCTTTTTTCCAGAGATCCCAGATTTGATACCCGGGCCTAGAGATTAAGTAAGGGTTGGAGAGTTCAAGGAGGGGGTGCAGTGTGAAATACAGGAGGGGCAGGGCCGGTTTTAGAGAGTAAGCAAGTGAGACAGGAGCATAAGGGTGCAGTAATGAACGGGACAGAGACACAGGCATATCGGAAAGCATTACGATTGCCTTGTGATAGAAAAACACGCCTGTTAGCGTATGTAACATTGACTTTATTTGAATTGCAATTAATAAGGTATTTATGGTATCAATCAAGAATGCTCCTCAAAATATAAACAAATTACTGAATGGTACAAGATTGTTGCAACTAGTTAATGAAACGATAATGTAACGTTAATCGGCGTGATTGAATAAGGTAGTTAAAACAAAAAATATACCAGAGAAACAGGGTCGATGTATGTACGTACATACTAATAATAACCAGGGATAAAATTTCCGAAATTATAATCAAAGACGTCAACGATTGATAAAGCTGTAACGTTGCCTGAAGGGGAAAGTAGAAAAGTGCATTATTTTCAATTTTCTTATAATTTGAAGTGATAAAGGATAAAGGTAAACGAAACAAAATAATTAAAACCCTTTCTTAGAAGAAAGTTTAGATACGGCAGTATGTGGCCTGAAAGCCACAGATTCCCCACCTCTGCTACAGACTGACCATATGATCATGTTGGATGTGGTGGATGCATCTAAAATAATGATTTTAGACTTCAGCTACTTTATCAATAAAATGGTCGACATTTGATAAATATCCGGGAATAACCGATAATTTGAATGATAACATTTTTCATTGCTTCGTTATACGCTTACGTCGATATAAAAATGTTAGTTTGACTTCTACGTCGCTGAGGAAGAAGAATTCCGGGATTAATGGAGAAAAGCGGTTAGCATTCACACTTCCATTTATGTCGGAAAACCACAATAATTTATGCATACTAAACGATAACAAGAGTCTCGTCTACATTCGTAATTGTGCGACGTAATTCCGAACGGAATAATTTCCTTCGGGAGGCAAACATGGACTGGCCGCACGCGCATGGCGACAGCGTAACATGAATTTATCGGTATAAAAGTGAGCCGGGCGATTAAATGGAAATGGAGGTCACTTAAAATTACCAAGAGGAGCTTCAGGCGAAGTTTCGACGTTTTAACGACAGGAACATGTGAATGGTCCGGTTTCCTACTTAAGACTCGATGACTGAGGAGAAATGGGGATATTTCACTCGATACGAGGCGAGGGGAGGCAGTCGCTCATTGACGATAATTTTACGGAAAATATTGAGCTCTAATAAGGACATCTAAGCGAAGTGGCGCCTCGCGGATGTTCTTTGAACCTGCGCTTGCGTCACTGTTTCAAACCAACGGAAAGACCGTTTCACCAAGGGAAAGATCTTAAGAGAGACCGCTACGGTAGCCGTGTAGGCCTATTAAGATCCCTGAAAATATTAACTTGATAGGTAACAATCAGGAATAAATTGTGAACTAATGTTATACTAGGTCTCATTAATTTTCATATGTCGATTACAACTGTTTACCGATGCTATATCGGTGAAATTATGTAATAAATTTGTACTGTGTTTATAATTTATGCTCGAATATTATCTAATTATGTAATAGTTGGTGTTTTGTAGACAACGTTTCGGCGGAAATATTTAATAATAATACCAACCACAATAACAAGGGCAGTAATAAAAGTGTTCTTAATGACGAAAAGAACTGGTGACTTAAAATATCTTACGTCACCAATAAATTGACTTCCTCTTCACGTACTCTCCGCACTTATTGCCAAGATGATATAATAACGTCAGTAATATGAATCTGTATTTCAAGTATTCGACCCGAAGGCCGATTGGAACCTCATTCCCTCTACCATCAGTTACGAAGAGCTAGGAGAAGGAAATGAGGCTTACTAGGTAAGATGAGGAGTGAAGTAGTTTGCCCTTGCTTTCCTCACTGAGCCAGAATGCTATGAGCAGACCAAGCCCACGTTAGTGAAGCACGGTGACTCTACGAGCAACACCTTTCGTAACACTGCATAATAATCTTTAATTAATGCCATTATTCAGCATAACCCATACCTCAGAAGCTTTTATACCATCGCAACTATGAACAAGATTGAGAAAAAAGTATATAATTGATACAGTTTTCTTTATCCCGTACCAAGAGACAAATGAAAAATATTCCATTCGTCAGGACATGGTAGCAGGACCATTAAGATGAATGATACCATATAGTTTTAAAATAGCTTATATTCTATTACACTAGCATCGAAATGATGAAAATTGCTTGTAAAAGTAACAGTTCCTTACATTTTTGAAGAAACTTTTATTAACAGTGAATAAAAAAGTCCCATTCCAGTCAAGAGACCAATATTGACATGTGATCAAAATTTAATGAAAGCTAAGAAAACTGATAGTCTGAACACGAATTTGTGACGCAAGACGAATGTTTTCCACTATTTGAAACTGTACCTCAGCGCAAATGCTTATGACCTCTTTGATAAATATTTGCAAAAAAAGGGCAAAGGATTAAGGCGTATTCGTAAGCTAATTGTAAGTAATAAATAATTCAATACATTACACCGTTGGAAAATATAAATAAGTAATATAGGCAGCACGAATAACACGCAAATGTATTCAAAAGGCAGTTATTTATGCTGTCCTGAAATTTTGGCACTTGAAGCTTAATACCTTTGCCTCGTGGAAAAGTTTTCCAAGAGATAAAATACGCAGTGAAATCAATTACCTTAACAAAATTATTGCGTGTTAATGATTTTAAAGATTCAGACAGAGATTAAGATCGGACAAAAATGATAATGAACTGACTTCAGGAAATTCACACCAAATTAAACAAATTACGTAAATATATACGTAAAAGGTCCTTCTACGTTTTCAGTCTCCCTATTCGTGACAACATGACAATGCACTCATCGTTTTTACTACCCTTCTTGGATGGGGTATTGAGAAACAAAAGTAAAGAGACGTCGATATATATCTCACTTCCTCATCACCTGCGGTTGACACACTGGGAGGTCTTGATGCTTTCGAAGTTTCTTTATTCCCTTGTCGTAGAAAAGGCGTTAGCTGGACCAAATAACCAACAGCGTCGCTTCGAGGGACGTGGGACGGCGTTAAATGACTAGAAAATCACACCTTAATTCACGCCTAGAATATATATACACAAATGGTACCAATCGAGACGAAGCAACACGAAGTGCCGCATCCCACACGATAGCGAATGTCACGCGTGCCTTAACCACAACGCCGTTGCGTAATCGTTACACTGAGGGCGCAATCGAGGTCGTCAGCTATGCAGCCGATGTAACTTGGAGCAGGTGCAAAATAAAGCAAGTTGGTAACAACCCAAGGAGAGAGTATGGGCATTTATGAGTCGGAGTTGGAACAAAGATTGATTGAAAACGACGGCTAAGTGAACGAGTCGACACACCGAGTTTTATAGTAATATTGACGTGAGTCACGGCTTCTATAAGGCAACAGAATGACGGATTACCTATGTACCACGAATAGAAATCAAAACTTAAATTATGGCATAAATATTTCCCCCTATAAGGTATTTTTATTCAATACTGGTTACTCCAGAAGGGAGTAACCAGTATTGAATTAACCAATAACAACATTTTAACCAGTTCTTAACCATAACCACTTGCGTGGTACACGATATTACAAGCTGATGTGGGTGTCACAGAATTTTATAATAATAATTTAAAAAATTAAATTTTACAGCTTATCGTTGTTTTCCTCAGTCATATTGAGAGTTCCCTGATACGCTAGAATCAATGAGCATCGCTGCCTACGTATGTTGAGTTAACCTGTATAAGTTTCGTACGTCAAACAGCGTGACCAGTTCAGCCACTATGGCAGAACTAGTAGTGCTACTAAAATTGATTAAATGGACAACAATGTACTTCCAACTACAACGGAAGAAAATACCAATCAACGCTCTAAAATGAAATATAACGTTACTCTTTGGATTTGCAAATGCACAATACTTCGCAGCCACTTTCCTTTCTCACATTATGGTGACTAAATACCATTTAGGTTATTAAACTTGTGTCTTGACAATGGCTTTTATTGTGCCCATCAATACTTATGTAACCTTAGATTAGGGCAAGGTTCCCGAGGTTCTCTACAAAGGTTCCCGAGTATACCAATCACGAAACATATTACGCAATATGCTGGCCGCATACCAAGGCAAATGAGCTGTTAGTTTCCGAACGAGGAACTAAGAGATGGCATCAGGAAGACATGACAGTTTCGAATAGATTAACCTATCGATCCTTCATCCCTATGGAATCAACAACACTCCAGGCATCGAGAGTTAGGTTTCACACACCGAAGCGATCAAAATAATACCAATTCTTAGGAATTCTTTTAGATGAAACTGATTTCATGTCACTCTAATAAATTATTTTTACTTTGCTTTAACTGATTTCATATCGCATTTAATACACGTGCTGTTCCATAACTTATAATGCTATGAGTGGAAAATATTCACGCAAGTGTAGCACAATGGCAGTTATTATTACCTTCCTCGTAATCCTATGCTTAATTTGAATAACACTTGTAAGTATCCAATTAGGAGCAACGTCAGTATTCATATTATCCACCCACGAGAGCCTAACCATCTACGAGCAAGACTCACAATTAGATAAGTTAAAATCAAAGATATATTTTCTGTATTGTGCCAAAAGAGGAAAGAATACATTCATCAAGATATGGCAGCAGAAACGGGGTCAAACCCTCACGCGAACAAATGTAATATACGATGAGCGAAGAGCACACGAGTTCTCTTCTAATCACCTATAAAAAGAAGAGAAAAAGAATTCTTTGCGACTCTTTTTTCGATCGAATTCCGAGGAGAATGTGACCTTTTCTTTTAGGAAAATTGGAAAGAAAAAAAGGCGTCCAGTGGCCATCACGCTGCATCATCCGCTCGATTGATAAAATAAAAATACCTCAAGGAATCACTTCCGCACAGCGGTTTTCCTGCTCCATAACACGCGGTGTCCAAATTTTTCTAAAACCATTAATAAATTCCTTTGAAGAGCGAGGTCGACATCACGAGGTCGGTCTTAGAATCCAAACAGTTCGGTGGAAGAGTAACGGGACAGGACGAGTTTGTCCACGAGAAGACAGACCACGAACATTTGTCCCAATCCCGAATTACTTGACACATTGGAATACCGAAAAATGTCCCGAAACCTGTACCTAAATGGAACTTACGATCCTTGAGCTCTTACGGCCCTCTCGGAACGTCGCGTCGAATTAATATGGACGAGAAACACCGTCGCTCGACGGAAAAAATTTACGAAACGTAGAAGGTGGCTTTCATTTTTTCTAACTCTCCCCGGGCGGAAGCTTTTCCATTATAAAAAAAGGCTAATATTTCCAAGTTGCGTAACGGAAAGAGTTTCGTCTCGGGATTGTTGATTAAAAAAATGATGTGTTACGGTTTTCGTCGGTGGGCGTGGTGAAAGGCAGGGGTACCACTCTTGAGTGGATTAAAGCAAAAACAGATGCGACGGAGATTGCGGGCATGACGAAGGCAAAGGATGTGAAAATAGCTCGTAAGATTCCGGGAGTTCTTCTTATGCAATGTAAATAAAGACAGTCACGTTAATAAATTCGCGTTTCATGACGACAGCGGAATATCCTCTTGACATCTGCGTCTATTATGCGTGAAAGGCCAGCGTAACGTTTGCACCTTTATTTATTTCCAAGTCTTTTCTCTCGCCAGACAATTATTTGGTTAACTGGCATTGAAGGCCACATTTTGAGGGAACAATGAAGGAATCGTACAATCCTAATTAAATAATCTACAGTAATAACGTCGTCGGGTACATATTTGTAAATTTATTTATCATATTTTAGTAACTCCTATATGATATAAACATAAAGGTCATTTTCAAGTTCGTTTTCGGACATTTTTCTCATGTAAAATTTACTTAGGAATAATAGCCACATTACATCGGAAGGTGTACTATAAGTGAGACATTTAAGAGAGATTTTTAACATTAAATACTGTTTACGGTTCGAAATGCGAAGAGTGATGAAATGAAACTACATTCTGTTACATTTTGTGCTTCTGAAAGATCATTCAAAGTCGTGATTCCATACAGATCCATGATTCGCTGTAGGTAAACAAAGAATCAATTTGTGAGAACAATCACTCGAAACAAAGTATAAATAAACATAACAGGAGAAAATTAACATAAAAAACTGTAACTATGTCTGTAGTTTACTTTTAAGTTAGCCTAAGTTAGTTTAAGTTTAAGTTATTGTACCATATTACGAGTATTTATCGCATTACGAGTTTGGTAGTATTTTGGACATCGAAAGATTGGAAGCCTTTGAAATGTGGGTGTGGCAAAGAATGGAACAAGTAAGAAAGACAGAAAAACAAATACAAATAAGAAGTAAATATTTTTAATGCAATTCTTTAGAAATCTGCAAAAAATTGGGAAAAATTCCATTGTCTAAAGTTTGCACTGTAACATTTCATGTATTAATGGAAAAAGTAAGTTGGATGGATAGAAAAACAATTATGAGATGGTCAGGGAGGAGAGGGTTTTAATTGAAGTAATCATGCGTCGACGGAGGAGATGGGTGGGTCAAATATGGAGAGGAGAGAAATTGCTGAAGAATGTAAATAAGGTTAGAATTCTAGGAAAAAGATAGAGAGGAAGACAAAGGTGAAAGATGTTTGTTGGATGACATAAAAGGGTTGGGAAAATTACCAGGAAGCGAAAGAAATAGGGTTGAGTAGTAAGTACATACATTAAGGTATATTAAGGCACATGAACCTACAAAGGTAGACAATTATTTATAATTATTTATTATCCTAAAAACTCAAAATTTTCGTTTAATTATCAACCCACACGATTCAAGATATTAATGGGAAAATCTAAACAACAACATACGGGCAATTTCCCATACTCTAGTCCAATTGCATATTCGCCAAACACAGGAATTCAGTTAATAAAAACACAACTATTTTCCAAAATCATTCCTTTGATATAGGAGGATTAACTGCCAAACAGAATAAATCCATTCAAACAAAAGAGTTCAAAACAATCGGACAACAAATAAAATAATCTCCAACTGCAGAAGAATCACCTATTGTATTCCCTAAAGACATTAATAACATGACAAGTTGACGACCTACTTCTGGGTAACAATTTCATTTTATCTCGCGCTTCGGTAAATATGTTTAATCTTTTATGACATATGATTACCCTGTGTACTCCCTGGGTACACTGACGTCTGAAATCGTTTTCATCCTCCGTCCTTCGGCGTCCTCGATAAAGCTGGAATGCGATTTGAAAAAGGCATTCTCGAGCGCCATAATCCTTCTTATCAGATATTGCGCAGAATGAACGACCTTCAAAGGTGAAAACGGTTCGATAAAGAAAAGGATTACGTGGAAGGAAACGATAACGTAGATTACGAGGACTTTGCCGCGTAATTAATTAAAGGGAGATGGGAGTCGATGGCGCTACGGGTTTGCCATCTGTCGGATTTCCGTTTAACTTATCCCTGAGGCATATCCGCGAAATGAAGGAGCAGGATATGGATCAATCACATCCGATAAGGCCGTTGCACCCTAACGAACGGAAGGAGCAAGAGACCCTGGGACGATTCCAGTGAAATTAGTGCCGACTGCAAACATGCGGCCTTCCAGAAGCAACGCACCTCCCTTACGTTTACGTCTATTACGACTCACATTTGAACCATCTCGGCGTCTATTGTTGTTTGTAATGGTACCTTTATTGAAACAATTAATTATTATTAGTTAATCAAACCACTTTATATAATTGAATATTATTATTATTAAATGAAATCATCACCATTATATTCAGCTGTTCGTCGTGTACAACAAATACAGTACAAATTTTTAATCGTGGTATGTCTTTACGATATTCAATCATTGGCAATATACAGCTGGCTCCTTTCGGTCAGTGGCGGGTCTTTGGAAAAATAAAGATCATTACGACTACAGACAGGAAACTTCGCGTGATTTGGATTTGTTCTCTATTTGAGAACAGCTCGAAAAACTCAAAGTATGATGGAGGTAATTCGCCAAAACTGGTCGTCTTACTTTTCTTAACGAATAAAATAAATTTTGCGGAAGAAGTACCAATCTCAGTTTTATTTCTCCTATGATGGATTTCGTCAACACATCGCCTGGTATCGCGTAGTTTATTCAAACTATGGTATCATAGTGTTGTTGGCTATCACCCATATGTCTGTGTACTTATACGACATATGTATGTATGCTATGTACTTTAATCGATAGCTATGTACTTTAATCCCTGTCATTGACTATATATTTTTAGGTATTCTACGACTTTTGCAGTTTATTTTAGTTTTCATTCTCCTTACAATTCGTTTATGGTATTTTACGTATTTCATTGCGCATACTTCAAATTTAGCTTTTACTATCAGTAGGTTTCGCAGGTTTTTACACCCCTCTTCTTGTGGGTGTCTTCCTGCTATGGAATTTGTTTCCTCAGCTCTTGACTATTTGAATATTTCTCCACTCCAAACGTAGTTTCTTATTTTTTGTATCTTTTTTTATTGCTCTATCCTTCCCTTTTATCGAAATTAAATTGGTTAGATGTAAGAGGGGTCTTGACAGTCCCAATCTCGCCCGCAATCTCGACGTTTCTATTCTGTTCCACTAGAATATTTTCTGGTTATTTTATGTAGCTTGTCCATTTCTTATGAATATTATTTTAAATGCATTTTATGTATTCAATGTATTAACAATGTACGTTGATGTCCTTTATCGATCATCTATTAATACTCTCACTCTATTTTTTCACACCTTTTAGCTATTTCTTTCTTATGCGAAGATTTTTAACACACCAATTTAGTAGCTGTTTTCCTTTGGGGAGTGACTTGTCCCTAGGTTATTACGGGACTGTTAGGTTATTTATACCTACATTTCTTTAAAGTTTTCTCACGCTCACTGAAATTATAACCTGTACTAAGTATGACAATAGGCTGGATGGAGGAGGAGAAATTCAGTCTCAATCTACCCCGGATAAAGACAATATCGACCTCGATACACCTCCGAAATTGCTTCGCGGGACTCATAAAGTCCGGTGATGAAAAAGGCGAGAATGAAGCGACCGAGAGGAGAAAAGAACAAACACGATCGACCCTTCTCGACGTCCGATTCATTTTCCCTCGGCTGCGAAAGAGAGTGGATGAAAGCGGGTCATCGGTCACGCTTGTGGATGTCCGCCGCGTGGAAAGACCTTGCAGGAGCACGGAGAGGCTCTCTCCAGCAAGAAGGCGAGTCGCGATCAAGCGGAAGATTTCTTTCGAACCAGATGACAAACTGCCTTATCCCGAATACTAATCCAATTAGCGATGATCGACTGGATTCCATGGGATTAAGAGCGAGAGACTAATTTGGCGAGGCTTAACTCCGGAGGCCCAAAAAAGAAATCCCTAGAGAGGAAGTCTGTTCCGCAGAGTGATCGATAGATGACTTACAAACTCCGGAAAATTTCTCCACAAAATCTCCAAAAATAATATTTTGGAAAAATGAATGATGGATCCTAATTGAAAAAATTTTCTCAGATAAAAAGCGAGCGAGAGACTTTTCCGATAATTTAATATATTCGGAATTTAAGGGCAATAAAAGAGGCAAGAATAGAAGAGAAGCAGGGGGGATTATGATGGTTTACTCACAATACAAATATAATGCCGAGAGAAAGGAAGAAGTTTTAATACCTACGCTTGATTTCACAGCATTAATTTATTAAGGTAATTTAAGAACTTACACGAGTTCGAGTACATAGATGTTCAGAAAATCAATGCCAGAATTCCGTTGACTCCGTTGGTTTGCTCCAGCAATTGCTGTCACCTTCCATTAAGAATAAGAAAGAAGGAAAATTTTACTTCTTGAATGCAACAGTCAAAACATTCATTTTCTTTCATTATACCAGCGTTCCAGACACGAAAATTCCATTTATAATTTTGATTGCCTCTCTGCAACCGTATGATGATACATTTAAACGTCTTTTGTCATGTGATAGAGGAACATTTACCTTTCATTTATCTTCGCATCAACCTTGTTAACGGCTATGATAATATGAAAGGCTCCCAAACAGCCAAGTGGGCAACGCGTTCAACTTCGGTGAAAGCGGTCCCCGGTTCGATTCCTGGTGGGGCCTACATGCGAAATGACTTTAGAATTAGAATCACTTTCAACAATACTAGCATAATATCAAAGATACGGTGGTACGATTGATACCCAATGCAGCCAATAGTTCAGGTCACTCCGTATTGAGTGCTATGAAAACTGTTACTTATATACATTTTGATGTCCTTACGTAGATTTTTCCCGTTTAAAATCATTCTGCATCAATAAAAGGAAGAGCAAACTGTCACACTCCTCACCTTACCAAGTCCTTATCGGTGAATTTTGAGGAAAAATGAGTTCTTGAATCGATTCGTAAAGTGAGTGTTCTATATTTTTGTGGTGTTATGATTCGTGAGTTCAATATTTTTGAGCTGATTATTCCGTTTAGTAATTAACAGGAACCTCCAAAACGGAGCGACATTTACATTTTTATTAATTTGAAATTCCATCCAATGATTCAGAATCTGTGGAAGCATGCAATGACGTCTTTAAAGGAAGAAACTGAATGAAAGGAGAATCGAAAGGCATTGTTATACGCGCTTTCCACTTCCATCCTCCCAATCTCTTCGATGGTTTGTCACGATCTCTCCGAAACGTAGATCCACGTTAACTGAAGCTGAATGAAAGGGCTCGCGGAAGAAAGTAAAGTTCTCACAAAGGACCCAAGACTGAGGCGACAGATGAAGATAAAGCGCGACCCCGAAGCCTAAATCCATTCCAAGCCAAGCAACTGAGATACGATCTTCAACACACACGAGACAAAATGCAATTTGTTCGGAGTGACGGGCAAAAGGGACTAAAAATACCTATCTCAACTCAATTTCGCCGGTTCTTAATGAGTTTTCGGTCCCCGTGTCCGTTGCCTTTACGGAACAAGAATTCCAGAAAGATTTAGCGTAAGGTTAGGAAGGAAAAGAGTTAAGAAATTTTCGGTGGACGTTGGTAGATAAGACCAAATAATTAAAGGAATAATTTATGAGGCAGTTTGATTACGACAATCTTAGTGATCTTGTAGATAAAGCTTAGGTTTATGCAACGAGGTGAAATTTTTAACGATTCGAAATCTGGTGATACGTCTGATTAAGAGAGAGATCACATGAAGATGGTCTTAGAATCAAAGATGTTTTTAGAACAATGATAAGAATAGTGTTACAAAACCATATTTTTTTGCTCGTTTTATATAGAACCTAGTATGGGTCTGTCAATCTCGATTAATAATCCTTGTCGAATCGTAGTTGTAAAATTATGTACTTCCATACATTAAAACCTACATATTTGCAAAGCATGTTTCTTTTATTGCTGGTACTTTATCATTGGTAATAGTGTCGGAATGACATATGGTGAAGTACGGTTTTTAGCGGATGAAACATCTAATTATCGGTGGTCCGTCCGACTCTTGCATCGTTCTTGGCAAATCCGAAATGAGTTGTAAGGTAAGGGATTCTGCTCGAGACCCACCGATGCCTTTTGCGTCAGCGGATTACCACCACGCCCGTCCGATCGATCTTCAATTATCGACTAAAGTGCCTTAGGTGCCTTCACGGATCGGTCTTCTTCGTCCTGAACCCGAATATTTGCCCTTGTTAGAAATCGCGGTGTAGGTATCTCAAAGCTCTGCTGAACACTGTTTTGCCTCTTACATTACAGCAGTAATCTCCTAGAACAGGCGACGTTGTGTTATTACGACGCTATACCTTAATTCTATCACACATCCATAGAAAGTAGTTCTCGGCGTCAATAGATCGGTCTCTCAAGATAAGTTTAACAGTAAATTATAACTTTAAAAGAGCTTTCCCAATTTCAGGTTATATTCAGCTCCCTTTTCCACCGGAGAAATGAAAGACTTCAGAAAACTACGGGATGAATAATATAACAAACTAAACTTCCTTAGAGACGAGGCTACGCTTTTGGCAAAATTCTTCTTAGATCATGCATTTATAAAAGATCGGGCCTACGTGATAACGGAGAGGGAACGTATCCCGTCCTTCCCAGAGTAAAATCCTCAGCTGCACCTTAATAAAAAATAATCAATTTGACTCGAAACCTCTAATAATTCCGCTGCCTTCATCTTATCGCATATCTGACGGAGGAACACCACTAACGTCGACCCTAGGCAGACTTCATCATATTATCACCGCCCTTCTTTCACTCCGGCAAAAAATGTGGAATAGACATCCTCACCCAGGAAGCAATTTGCGCCAAGGAAAATCCCCTTGTCACGGTCCCGCCGCCTTCGCTTCTTTGGAGAAAAATTCCCGGAAAAAATTATCCGGAATTCTTAAAAAGCTAGGAAGGAGCTGACAAAAAGATTTCGCCATTTCTCCGCAATTACAGCCAGCTTAGGATCGCAAGAGAGGTCGGAAGACGAACAAATAATACGAGAAGACGGCGAGAGGCATTATTAACCCGGAAGTGGAACTGTGAAAAAGGCGAAGAATGCGAGTGACAATGGACCTCGTCTTGAGGTGAAACAAAAGGGAAAACCATTCTTCGAATCTGAAGAACGAATCCCTCCTCTCAAACAGAGAAGTGGAGGAGAAACGAGGATGGGTTGGGGTTGCAGGAAAAGCAGTTCGAATCGAAAGGGGCTGCGGTCTAAGGAGGGTCCTCAATGCATGAGGGCAACAAAGGTGATTTCGGTAGGCAACGGATGATACAGGAAAACCATGAACGCAAAACCCGAAAGGTAGTAAATGGTAACGACCCTTTTATATCGCCTAACGGGAGCCATAAAAACAATACGTCTCCGACTGAATCGCACAGCGCGTTTCCGCTGTGAGGGAACAATGCTGACCACAGCTTCGGTTTCCGAAAGGGTGGGCGGAGGGGTAAATGCTCGATCCTGTACGGTATAACCTGGGGGTCTGCAACACCGAGAAGTTGGGTTGTCCCGAACGGTTAATATTTTATGCCTAAAATATGAAAGTGAAGGTTGAGGAGGCCCTTGCGAGTTACAACAATTTTAATACATTAACATAAGAGACGTAACACAGTTTCTTCGGTGGATTGAGAAAAAATAATCGATGGATACAGGGAAGTCCCTTCTGCTTCAACAAAGAAATAGTCTGCAAAGTCATAGTTATCAGCCTGAAGTCTGGTTGGACGTTCAACTCCACCATAAGATACGATAAGCTTTGGAGAGGGAATGAGGCGACTGGGCAAGATGAGGAATGAGAAAATGAATCGTAATAATAACTAAGTATCTATAAAAAGAGGCAGCATGAGTCAATCTGACAAAATTACTCTAGGGCAAGAGTTTCCGTCGGGAAGCCGCATTCGTCTAGATAAGTAAAGTTGCAGGTGAAACCATCGTGCCGCTCTTGAGTAGCCTACATTCAATTAGTAATACATCAAAATTGTGCATGAGAACACGAAGGTATTTAATTAAACTTGTATATTCTCCATTTTGTCTTCACTTGGCGTCACCAAGTTTGGAAATAAAATTTATTTAAAAACGAGCATTTGTTTCAGGAAGCTACTAAAAGGCAACATCGAAAACGCCCATTAGGTCTCTTGTGGTCAATAGGCCGCGAGTTCCCCACATTAATCGAAGGATTTGCAATTCTGAAAGAAACTCATGCGAAGTTGATGCTTTCAGTGATGAGGAAAGGCGGTTTATAGTAAAGAATAAATTACCAAAATTCATAAAAGAAAAAACTGAGGAATCACATCAGAGAGAATAGTTAATAATAGTGGCTTTAGATGCATCTTCGATTTTTCTGGTTGATTTTATATTATTTTAAAATCAGAATACATTGTGATCAAGGATTCTTATGAGTTTATATGAACGGCACAGAAAAGATATCTCATCATCTTTAAAGCTTAACACTTTGCCGTTCGGTAAAATTTATAGTCCATTCTCACCATCCAGTTTATAACCACGTTGGTGTCACAAGTAAATTTGGTGTTAGAAGTATTTCTAAAGCTTCATCTTTGATGTTTGAAAGGGATAAATACGTCCAGGAGCGGATATATAATCAGGTGTTCTAGGCACTAGTTGAGGATATAATTCGTATGGGATAATCACCAAGGAAGCAATTTACTAAGCAATAAAATTGTTTAGGGACATCTATTCAAATTTTTATACATGTACGGCTCGGTTCACTGGCTGTTGTATTTTTGCTTTGAGAAAGAACTTAATACACGTTAAGCTACTTTGCGTAATGTATTTACAGAATATGCTACATATTTCATATCTCTAACAATATAAAGTCAACCCAATATTAACAATAATTACTTAAATTTCAAAATTACTTATTCAAGCTGCAGCGAAGTTATTCTTTTTCTGTACATACGTTCTTCTATGAATCACATAAAAAAATGAGTGTTTAACTCTTATGATACCTAAAGGGGGGTCAATCTGATATTAGCGCTTGGGACCTCCGATGCCTAAATTCGCCCCTTTGTATTCCCCCTGAGCTCCATATGAATAGAATACTGCGTTAGACATATATGAGTGAAATGGTAACGTAAATGAATTACCGAGTAGCATCGGAAGTGCTCGTGGAAACATTGATCTTCAGTTCCAAACGCACAAAGTTTACGACGACCAGAAGTCTTCGAATCGGCAAGAGAAAAAAGCAATAAACCGCAAAGCGGAAAGTTCGACCGGAAAGACACGGACCCGCCCATGTTCGTAGCCGTATTCTACCAGAACATTTGCAACAAGCCTAAGATAGCTTTAACTCTCCTACGGCATAGACCGTGTAAATAACAAATAAGAAACTAACCGCGACCGTGATTCGCCGTGCACCAGTTCAAACAAGGTTTGGGAAAGGAGCAGTGATTCGCACAACGGTCACGCCTTAACGCGCAACGAAAGTGTTTATGGAGGGAAGAGCCCACGCAACGTGTTCAATTAAAAAATACTCGATTCGGTAAAAGCCGACCTGAGATCACGACCATCTTGGTAAAAATTAAAACGGCGGGAGATCGTGGGGAAAATAAACGAGTCACGAAAAGCGTCCTTCGCCCTTCGCATCTGGAATTATTTACGATGCGAAGTTCTACTTGCCCACGCAGCGTTTAGCTACTTGTGGATCTTGCACCGCTCTTTCTTTATTTCCACTTTTTCATGCGTCGCTTTCGAACCCTTTTTTTACTCCGCTATCCCCGTTTCGGTCTGCCAGCAGTGTTTTGTTTGCAGCTCGACGGAAGAGGTCGCTGTTTCCTGTGCCTCCTACTTTTTTACGCAGTGGTTTCCTTGACCTCCGGTGAGTGACCTTGGCGGAAACCAATCGGAAAACAAAACGCGAAACACTTTAACAATAGAAGAGAAAATTGGCGACTGAAGTCATGACCCAATGCCGACGCTAATGAACGCCGAGACAACGGCAGGAAAAAATCATTTCACGTTCATTGAGTAGGATAGTGGGCGAATGTGCTATCCCCCATCTTGATGACTTTGCAATACCAGTGATTTATGTACGTACCTAGGAAGTAATGAGGAACATAAACTAAATTCCAATAGTAAAGTTCTTTCTACCATAACCAGAGGCGCGGCCAAGGGGGTGGGTTTTGGGGGTTCAACGCTCCCCCTTTTGAGAACAGAGCCAACAATAAACGAAAGCATACGAGAGAATGACCCCTCGCAACTATGCCACACAAACACCGCTAGAGATTTCCAGGGTATACACTTAACAATAATATCGGTTTAAATTTTAATTTCATTTTGGTGGATGTGTTCCTGCCCTGGATTGTAGGTAATGCAGTGTTTACTCCATGTCTCTAAAGCCCCCCATAGAGAAATCCTGGCTACGCCCCAGACCATTACAATATATTCATTACTTTATTCACTAAGAAAAATATTTTAAAGTTATTTGGAGATGAGTTCATAAGGGAAATCTGAAATCGCTCCCTCCCAAGCCAAGTTTTTAGATACTCCTCTGATGGGCCAAGTTTTCAGATACTCCTCTGATCGCGATAGATATCAACACTTGGATGTCTCGCATTGATATTGAAAACTAAGGTCCACGAAAGTTGATTGACTGAATCACAATGGGAGCAGTTGCGTTCGATGGATTTGGAGGATAGAGCTTGTGGCAACATCAGGAATAGATTTTCATCGCTGACCGATTGACGATTAGTCGACCTCACGTGTAGACGGGAATCAGAACGGAAGGGCAAAGGGCGACTGGTGTCAGAGCTCGTTGTCATTTAGACTGTTGTCGGAATGACAACGAGCTCAAACTAATAACCGATAGAGAAGTCTTTTAGTTTATAGAATTCGTAACTCACGACTCTCTCGACAACAGAACATATTTACAGCTGACAGGTGAGGATTAAAAAATCTGCCAATGGGGCGTCAGTCTAAAACAAGCTCCTTATTAACTCATCACCAAGTCAAGCTTTTAAAACGTAATTCTGTTAAATGCGATATATACATAGTGATCACGGAAGCCTTAAAAATACGATTTTAATTAAAGCTCCTCGTCAGATCATAGGCAAATATTGTTTTGTTATAGCTAAGAGATATTTTTATAATAATTATGTATTTTTATGCGACTTGAAAATGTACGTATTGTGTAGCTAGATAACAGATATCCTATAATAAGCAAAAACGTAGCATTATTGTAAATAGCACTGTATAGTATCAGTGACAATTAATTAGGTAGAACTTCGGCATATTATTGCCATTAAAGATATGCTAGATGAGGTCTCTCCCTACACCGCCCTCGCAATTCGCAAATTTCTGCATCCTTCCCTGACGGAACCAAGTACGTAAAAGGGTTGAGGGAAGCAAGAGTCTGAGAGAAATCACTCACCATATACGAGTATGTACTGACTCGAAATGACTCTGTTACTGTTCTGTTGGATGCACAGAACTGTGACAACGGCGGTTTCGAAGTGATGTGGAGGGAAATCGGGACCTCGGCAAAACATAAGAATTGAGTAGCAACTCATAAAAGCACACGAGAAAGGCTTACTTAAAAAATTAGATAAGGTACAAAGAAAAGTCACTAGATTCGTTTTGGGTAGGTACAATAAGAGGGAGAGTGTTTCAGGAATGATTAAGGAGTTAGGATGGGAAAAACTACAAGACAGACGTTAAATAAAACGGCTTAGTAATTTCTATCAAATTCTTACCGGGAAACTGTCACTTAGGGAACTTAAGATCATGCTGCGAGAACCATATTATATCGCTAGGAGGGACCATAAGTACAAAATATCTTCGCTAAAACAAAGGACAGATATTTGCAAGTATTCCTTCTTAAATAGGACCGTAAATGGGTGGAACAGTTAACCTGAGGAAGTCCTAGAATCTCTTCCCCAATCCCGTAGCGTTTTCATAAATAGAATTAGAAAAATTAACGGATAAATACATAGTAAATGCAATGTAAAAAGTATACCTTAAAAATATATTTCTTGTGATAATTAACTTGTGTATAGTAAGATGTGGTTAATGATATGGTTATAGATTGTAATTAATCCATATATCTTTGTAATTGTAATTGTATGACGAATTTTATGTGAAAATTTACGACAAACTGTCTTCGGGAGGTTTTGGAGTGGTTTTCCTCCCGACTTGGGTGTATACCAGGCAGAATACTTCTCCCCTCACATAAGTCGACTCTGAGTATGATTTCATACTTGTACTTGTATTGTATATATTGTGTTATTTTGGGGTATATATCGTGTTATTTGGTTCATTATGTTGTAGGAATGAAGTTTAATTATGTATACGGTTGCCACCGTGGACTACATTCCATATTGCAGCCTTTTGAATGGATAATAATAATAATAAACCCGGAGGGAACCCCATTTAAGAAAGAAAGACATTACGAAGCTAAAGGAGGAAATAGATGCCCCATTCTGTGCGGTTCTGACCTCTCAAAAACTCGCACTTGGCGTTTCCTTCCGTAAAGGACTGTGACTTCAGGGAGGGATTTCATAATCCGCGGAAATTCGCAGGATTAAGAGGGCAATTATTCCATTTTGTCGCAACTTTAGAATACTCCCGGACGGAAATGACTTAATAAGGTAATTATTTCGCGCGTTATACCTTCCTTCCGTGAGAAATTAGAACCAAGCAAGAGCGTTGGCAAAATTAGCAAAGTGCGCGGCATTGAAGGAACTCAAACGGCGAAGAACGTGGTATGGCTTTCAAGGGTGAATCCGCAAATGGAAGAAGATTGGGAACATAGCAAGGGTTGAACCCTTTTGATCATCTTTTTTTGCAAGAGGCTTGATGTCCATAAAACCTTAAAACTTTCCGTAATGTACTTTCGTTATAAAACCTGTTGACCTATAAAACTCTATGTAATTCCAGAGGAGTAAACTATATAATTAGTATTTCAAAATTTGAATTTAAAAGTAAAAGTAATGATTTCCCCTACCTTATCTCTGCAAGAAAGGTATACGTTTTCGCTCGTCAGAGTCTCCAAAAATTCCCTTCGTCGTCTGAAGCAGGCAGCCAGCGAGATTAACTCCAGGAGATCGGATGAGAAACCTGTTAAGAAAAAACAGAGATTTAATATCCACAATAGATATAATCTTCATACAGAATCAACATATTCATTAGTGAGACGAATCCCAAGTGATGTCTCTCAAATCACATTCGTTGTAAATAGAACCATTTTGTAACAACACTCGCTCAATTTAGCTTGAAACTGAGACTAAAACTTTATCCTAACATTTTAAGGAATTCTTTAAAATTTACATGTATTTCTTACTTGTGATCTATAGCTAAGAAACATTCCGTCTTTCTTTGATAAGCTTCCGATTATTAATTTCACAATCTCCGACTTTTTCGTGTTTTTTTCTTTATTCAACTGCTAACATTTTAATGGAATTCTAAAATCGTTATTCAGAACAGATAACTATTTCTCTTCAACTCTAAATCTTCATTGTCGTAGATCGTGAAAGAAATCACACAGCGGCACTGGTATNGTACTTTCGTTATAAAACCTGTTGACCTATAAAACTCTATGTAATTCCAGAGGAGTAAACTATATAATTAGTATTTCAAAATTTGAATTTAAAAGTAAAAGTAATGATTTCCCCTACCTTATCTCTGCAAGAAAGGTATACGTTTTCGCTCGTCAGAGTCTCCAAAAATTCCCTTCGTCGTCTGAAGCAGGCAGCCAGCGAGATTAACTCCAGGAGATCGGATGAGAAACCTGTTAAGAAAAAACAGATTTAATATCCACAATAGATATAATCTTCATACAGAATCAACATATTCATTAGTGAGACGAATCCCAAGTGATGTCTCTCAAATCACATTCGTTATGGTCTTTCAGACTTCGCGAAAGGAGAGGTAATACTGCAAGAACTAATTGACTTTTCATCCGAGAGAACAAGCCTTCTAAGTGATTAAGATTTCCCAAAAGAAAAAAAGAGGAAGAAGGATGATGCACTAAAACATAGGCGTTCTGGAATTCCGCAGAGAAGTCGATGCTCCCGTGTTTCGACTAAGGATTTAATCCAATTTACGAGGAGCAAGTTCTGCAGACAGTTTGAACCCGCAATAGAGAGAGACAAGGCGCGGAAGAGAAACCGAATGGAAGCTACTTCTGTAATCTATCGGGAACAATCGCAGAGGAAACTCGTAAAAATATCGAACTAACAGCGATCGATCCCTTTCGAATCGAATAATGAGGGCGGCTAAAAATAACGGCGGATGAGTTTACGATAAAGAAAACGATGAGGAATCGAACAATCGAAACTAAGCAAAAATAATCGATCCCTCGAGGTATCTATTTCTAGACAAGGGAATGAAAACGATCGATACCTAGAGACATCGATCCATAGAAACAGAATGAAAGCAATCGAATCATCGAATAGCGAGAAGAGAAGCGAGAAATTAAGCTGCGTAGGTGTTCGAAGCTGAATAAAGGAAGAAAGGAGAACCGATTGCTCTGGAGGGAAGGGATCGAGATATCGAACTATCGAAACTCTCTCACGCGGCCGGACCGGAACAATGGAGGAATAGTGGGTAATCTTGGAATGAAGGCTTTGAATTGAACAAAGACTCCTTTACCTTGCGAGACTGGAGCAGTAAAAAGCCTTGACTCTCTCCCACTCAACCAGTTTTCATACGGAGAGAGTCAGAGCTATTGAAGCGGCCGGAAGGATAGAAAGAGGGAAAATGCGAAAAAATGTTGTGCAAGGGGAAATCCGCGGGGAATGGAATAGCGCTGGGAACGCGAAATGTCGCGGAGAGAGCTTTTATTTCTAAAAAACAAAAGGGAATAAAATGAAGACTTAACGCAACATTTCCGCGCGTTGAATCTTAACTTGGGACGCTGATTGGCGTTTGTTTTGGAATGGCAGGAGTGACAGGGAGATCAGTCTCCAGGGAAATGCAAATGAAGACGAGAGTAGTTTCACAGACTTTCTAGGGTACGAATTATCTCCGTTTATGATCTACCGCAACTTCCAGTTAGGTTACAACCCCTACGAAACCCAAGGCAATTTATTTACAACGAAATTACTTATTTTTATTTTTATCACTACCATAGTTCCCTCTCTCGGCACTCTCGGCACAAAGATCACGGAGCTGTGCCACAATAGCCAATGAAGAATGTATGCATGAAACTTTAAATTTTAATCGATTAATTGGTAAAACAAACTATGCAATCCCACGCTAGATTTGAAAGAATATTCAGATGGAGGCTCGCGGATTTACTCTTTATATTTACGCCCCCTTATATATGCCCGGTTGCTTATATGCGTATTTTGTTACTGCCTTTTATCTAGATGAAAGGTGCATTTCTCATTTTTGTTTTGGCTCAGGATAGAAGATGTAATTATTGTCTCAGTATTGACCTTGGCCGCTGTAGTATGAAAGTTACTGAGATATGACTGAAACTGAATTCATTTTGGTCACTTCTAAGATAATATTATAAAAAAATGTTATTCATGTCAGTTCTTGGAGAGTATCATAAAAAAATGTTATTCATGTCCATTGTGTTACAATCAGATGGAGGTTTTTCACAAATACTAATCCCACTCAGGGAAAAAAACAAAGGCCAAGTAACTCACCCTTCATCTTGCCTAGTAGGACTTAAGGAGGCGAATGGTTTGAGATTCAAACCGGCATCCGGGCTATACAGGAGTATTTTGAAATTTGGTACCGGATGGAAAATCGCACATTAGCAAACGAAGATGATTCCGCAACGAACTACCGTCAGTCCATCCAAGAAATCGACAAATACGATGGGAGGAATGAGAACTGCATTTCGCCGCGACAAGCACATTTCAGAGAAGACAAGAAGAGAACTTAACCAATGCGAATTAAATCTCCAATACATTACTTTCTCCTCACGACGCACACGATGAAAATAAGGAGGTAAATGCGAGGGAGAGAGAGCGGTAGCCAACGGAAGAGTACTTCGATTCAGCTTCTTGCTTTCAGAAATCTTTGTTCCGTATCGCGCGTAGATGAAGATTTCTCGCTTATCATAATCTTTATGCGCCCGCTATTTTCGAAAATATCGCCTCCTTTCCACCCAGTTTCACTCCACGGAGGAGTGTGCTGAGTCAGGCCATTAAACTCCCTTTTCTCTGTTTAATTGGTCTATTTACACCAGAAGGTTTTAGAGTGCGCGACTTCTTCTAACGGGATCTGTTTCTACTACGAGAGGCAGGAAAAACTTTTATCATCAAAGAAGAGGAGGTGGTAGTAGTTTAATGTGTATATTTTTTGATTTTGANAAACTGCCACTTCCGTTTCAATCCCGCGCTCAATTTTTTCCGAAAAATTTCTCCGACGGTACTTCACTACGCCGCGTGGTCCATTAACTCAGGCGCTATGGACTCGAAAGCGACAAAAGAAAAGGCAAACTATAACATTCCGAGACCAAAGCATTGCGCTGCAAGTTGGCTACCGTGCTCTTTCGAGGTATTCTGTTGCGCACCGATGCGTGTCCGGCTCAAAAAGGACTTTATGCTTCTCATTCGAACATAATCCTGCGTCGTTCCCCCGGACGGGAATAAGAAGTACAAAGGAGTGGCAAAAACGTGGAAAACTTGTAAATTCTAAGCGGGATGGAAGTTTTGAGAAACTACGTGAGCGGGAATCGGTTTTTTCTGCCTTCTCCGCGGCGCGAACTGCGGTCACGGATGAAGTGGTGCGGGAATGACGTCAGTTGAATCCGAAAAGCAAAACTAGAGAAGCGTCGTCACTGAAAGGTTCGCATAAACTTGTGTAGTTTTTGCTAAATTACGTTGATGCTTCGGAGGAAGGTCGCGGCTTTCTGTGAGCAAACGGAGATAAGTATGAATAAACCACGACCTGAAAGACATTCTCTGAAGACAATGACAGGGGTAACTTCTGAACGTTTGACATAGTAGAAGATACTAGCATTAGAGCCTTAAACATTAACTTCCGAAGAACTTTTTAATGTATAAAGCTTTAAAAGAAACTTATAGCTCTTATTTTGAGGATAATTATATAATACCTTTATTTACCAGCCGCGGTGGGGGAGTGGTTAGCGTACTGGCGCTCCAACCTAAGTTCCCGGAGTCGAATTCCGGCTTGTTCCGGATTCCGATTAGGGAATGGTTGCGTATGTTCGTCCGTTGTTATTGTTTAAACCCACCACTGTAAATTTCCAGTAAATGGATATTTGTAGAGGCATTGAGAATAAATAAAACAAAAATAAATTATTTACACTAAATCAGTGATTCCCAAAGTGGGCGATACAACCCCCTAAGGGACGCCTTAACGCCCCTCATCCAGGGGCGGCGCTCAATGAAAAAGAATTATATCCCATTGCCAGTCAACTTTTTTTATCGATAGAATTTTACTGGATTTGCACTGCAATAAATCGTTTGTGTTTATATTGATTCGTGGTAAGCGTTTTATGCAGTTTCAGAAAAATACACAAAGAGCATTACATTTTCCAACACTAGACTTCTTTGCTTGGTTTTTTACGGAACGTATCAATCGTGATGAGAGTGACCTGAGAGTTCTTTTAGCAACAAAGCGGGCGAGAATTTCGGGGACCTGAGAATCCCCCATTATCTCCGAGAGGGCCACTTGGGAAACATAACGGTCTCCTAAGTCTCCTGTTACTTTCTTATGGAAAACCGGAGTTTAATTGCATAATTAAATCGGTCGCTCCGCAGTTCCGTTTTAATCACTTTCCGCCATCTAGCCGAAAAAGAGGCCTCACGCACGTCCGTCGCGGTCTCATATTAGCGCCCTGAGGGCGACTCCGAAGGATTTTCGGCCACCATTATGAAAGAGGAGTATTTTATTTAGGAAGTCGACGGTTTGATAGCACCTTTCGGAACGAAGCAGAGCGACCGAGTTGAACCAAAAATTGCAGGTTTACGAGAACGGCTTTTCGAGCGAATATCCCAAACTAAACTGCAATTTATCTCATGCGGTAGACGAAATGAGTCGAAGGATGAATCTGACACGCTATACGGCGCAGCAGAAGGAGAGGGAACAAGTCTTTGACCTGGAGAAGGATATGAGTTTCATATTTTACAAAAATCGACAAAAATGGCAATAAATAAGGAGTGATAGTGTGGTCTGCAGACGATACACAATTGAGGCAACACCCTCAGGGAGGCGTTGGAAATCGTTATGCATGAATCAAACTGGAAATTTTGAAAATATACACATATTTCATTGCATATTATATGCTAATTTAAGCCTTAATTAGTCGCGTGGGGTCAATTTGTTTCCTTGAGTAAAAATACACTAAACATATTTCAATTGTTTTCTAGTAGCTGAGTTTTTAACCTCATCATAAANATAGACATTTATCGTCAACTTTTACGGTGTAATCCCTTATTATGGATCTACTGATTTGGCTTATTTTTTGGTGTCATAGTGACTAAAACTAAAGAGGTAATAACAGGGTTATCAAGATAAATGTATCTGACACATTTTTCCTAGTTGCTGCCATAATTTTTAGTTCGACTCCCAATACCTCTTTCTTTTCATCTGTAATGACGAAGGGTTGAATGTAAAAAGAGACTAATGAGTCTCAATCTCGCCCTTAACTGTACTATTACTAATATAAATAATTACCAGAGGCACAATAAACATCATAACGAGCTTGAAATTTCAAGGAACACTCTGATGAAGGATAATTTAAAACAAATGGCAAAATGTCAATGAATCGAACAGTATTTAATAACATCAGCTATGAAGCCAGCCAGAATCCATCAGATACATAAATGTGCAGTTTAATAGAAAGCTGCAGTTGGTTTATAAATAATTTAAAGAGATTCAAGAAGAGACACAAACCACAAAAACGATATAAAATATCATCGATTACATTCGACGAATGTTACTCAAGAAAATTATATTTTACCGAATTTTAGACGAATTTTTCCTATTGATTTTACTTCCTTGGACTATGGTGCACATCGCCTTAACGACGAATTCTTGCGTTAAAAAACATTCAGCAATGTTTTCCTTCATCTTCATTGTCAGCCTAGCATCATCATTACGATGACATCGTAAACAAAACATCTCCTTCTGCGCACTGCAAATCCCTAAAGCGGTTAAGTTCTACAAGCAGTGCAGAATTCCAAGCAATGATCGTTTTTCCCTCCGTTCTGAAACTGCCACTTCCGTTTCAATCCCGCGCTCAATTTTTTCCGAAAAATTTCTCCGACGGTACTTCACTACGCCGCGTGGTCCATTAACTCAGGCGCTATGGACTCGAAAGCGACAAAAGAAAAGGCAAACTATAACATTCCGAGACCAAAGCATTGCGCTGCAAGTTGGCTACCGTGCTCTTTCGAGGTATTCTGTTGCGCACCGATGCGTGTCCGGCTCAAAAAGGACTTTATGCTTCTCATTCGAACATAATCCTGCGTCGTTCCCCCGGACGGGAATAAGAAGTACAAAGGAGTGGCAAAAACGTGGAAAACTTGTAAATTCTAAGCGGGATGGAAGTTTTGAGAAACTACGTGAGCGGGAATCGGTTTTTTCTGCCTTCTCCGCGGCGCGAACTGCGGTCACGGATGAAGTGGTGCGGGAATGACGTCAGTTGAATCCGAAAAGCAAAACTAGAGAAGCGTCGTCACTGAAAGGTTCGCATAAACTTGTGTAGTTTTTGCTAAATTACGTTGATGCTTCGGAGGAAGGTCGCGGCTTTCTGTGAGCAAACGGAGATAAGTATGAATAAACCACGACCTGAAAGACATTCTCTGAAGACAATGACAGGGGTAACTTCTGAACGTTTGACATAGTAGAAGATACTCCAGTTTTAGGAACATAATTTTAAACCGAATTTACTTGTCCAGTCTCTAGCGCAGTAAAGTGTATCAGCTAGAAAACTAAAAGTCACTGTCCAGGAAATAGGACGTAGGGAAAACATTGAACCAATGATAACAAATGTGCATAAATCTGTCACAGGATGGAATTTTAAGCAACTCAATAATACTGATTCAAAGTTTCTGCTAAGAAGTACTGCAACATCTTTCTATCATAATTCAACATCAGGTCCAGCAAACGACTTTCAGTGAAGTTACTATTAAGAGCTTATAATTGCAATTACGTATGGAGAAAGACATGAAAGATAAGTCTGACGTAGCAGAGCGACGATCCCGGACTTTCAACCGGAAAAGTCAGGCTATTTATCTTTTATTCCTCCCAAGTATGTGTGTCAAGCGTTCAAATGAAGGAATACACTATTTATATTTACAAAACTGAAGATCTGGAAGATCACCATAAAAGGTGAACTAAAAACTTCTAAACTAAGGACATTAAACCAGGTTTCAAGACGGGGTTTTGCTTCAAATTCAGAAGTTAGAACCTCAAGTTGATAGTTTTAGCTCCTAATTTAACCACGGCAAAGGGTGGCAACGACTTTCCTTCTCAATGACTCCCAAGACATCAGAATATTCCAAGTTCTTGGATCAGATTTTTGCCCAAAAATTAGTGCTTATAAGGAAGGATTAGAGAGATTTTTATGAGCGCATATTTTACCCTAAATAATAAAAACTAAAGTAAATTTTCTAAGCTTGAAACTAAGCAAGAAGGACTTAGAAATCGCAAAAATAATCGCTTACTTCATCTACATACATACGACAAAACCAACCTCACTACTTAAATCGCAGGCAAAAAATTAGTATTCATATGTAAATATGCTAAAATACGATGTTTAAAAATATGAAAGCCTTCTTAAAATGCCTATCCTCAAAGCGTGAGTAAAGCTACTGGAAAAGAAAGGCCTTTGACACGCATCGTGCAGTGAAGAAAGTCGCACCTCATGTCCATCAGCAGTTGTCTTTGTCTTGGTGGAGAGCGGGCGAAGGGGGTAAACGATCTCTCAAAATGACGTGACTGATGACTAGAATGGCGAAACTCCAAAGAAGCAAATAGGAACTTCTGCAATGATTAGTAAGCACGCTGCTTTCTTCCTTTACTCGTCTGAAGCGCCGAAATAAAGGGGTTAGAAAACATTTATCTGAAGCCCGGCGACGACTTCAAAGAGATTTTAGACGACGGAACAACAAAGAGCAGGCCGGCATGACAAATATTCTCTTAATCTCCGGGAAAATCAAACTAATTAATTGCAAGAACCGCCACGCAAGTCTATGCTTTTCTTCTGCGGATAAAGAATTAAACGTGGGGAAAATAAGCAAATTATTCTTATAGAAACCAATTACATTCCTTCGCCAACAAAACTGCAAAGTAAGAACGTTGATTTAAATAAATGGCAATAAGTACTGAAAAATACTTCCGGCTCCGCTCTTACCCTATGATTTGATAAATAGCGTTCAATGAGAAAGAATGCAATTTGCAGAGCAGGCCCAAGACCAGTAAGGCGGTTGCCCAGGGCGCCTAAGTTTTGGGGGAGTACAATGCCGATCGTTCGGAAGCAGTCTGTCAATTACAAAAGCAGTGCATACCAGGGGATTTATGAGTGAAATCGTCTCATGAACCCAGAATACAATTTTCAATGAACCAATAGACATTTATCGTCAACTTTTACGGTGTAATCCCTTATTATGGATCTACTGATTTGGCTTATTTTTTGGTGTCATAGTGACTAAAACTAAAGAGGTAATAACAGGGTTATCAAGATAAATGTATCTGACACATTTTTCCTAGTTGCTGGCAAACACTTGCAGGAAAAATAAGAAAAAAGTCTAAAAAACTGACTTAATAACTAACTGTAATACCTACCTCTAAAATTCAAATTCGAAGGAGTTGCGAAGAAAAATTTCTACATGTCTTCATGATAAATGCAGGACTGATACATAAGAATACAATGGAATTTATGGGAGGCTTTGTGGCACTAAACCAAATAGTCGGGCGTCTCTAATGGAAAGAGGTTATGAACAGAGAGGCTTAAAGGTGGAATTTCGCCAAATAATGGAGGCGTACGTTCTTTTATGCCAGCTATTCCTCGCCATATTCACATGGGAGTGAAAAGGAGTCAATGTACCTTTGAACTATTAAAGTCACTACAGTTTTTATACTTAGATATTTACCTTTAATGTAAAAAATAACAGGATTAATATTCACAGGAATTCATCGACCTTAAGGGTATGACAAGCAAGTTGTGAGGGAAAATCCCTAAATATATAGCATTGGAAAATTTCATTCATTGAAATAAATAAAAAGTACTTCCTTGGGCTTGGTTTATTATTATTAACCGTTCTTGTAGTAAACCCGGTTTGAACATTACAATTATAGTATTCTGGTTCTTCCACCCTTAGATCAAATCCCATGATTTTCCCATGCGATTGCAACCCTTTAAACCCGGCTGATTACAGGCATAGAGCACCTTGAATTCATTGCGAATTTAGAAGGCACGGAAAAAGCGAAGGATGCGTTCCGAGTGAAACAAGACTGTGACCGAAAATTCAGAGAAACATTTCGATTTATACAACCATCCTTCTGGAGAGTAGTTGACAATGGCAATATTCTCTTGAGCGCCAAAAGTGGCGGAATTTTTCCGATCTTTCAGGTGAACGTAAAAAACTTCACTTCGGAGGTGGAGGCACGCCACTTCTCATCACGAAATAACGATGATTCGTGGAGTTGTGACGCGTGGGGATAAAGAGGATAGATACGTGCATTCCACGCTCTCGCCGACGCTCTCCGTGATGGCCGGGATTTTTTTTACGAGAAATGGCGAAGTTGGTGAAAGGAATGGTCACGATGAGAAACACCACGATTTCCCTTTTCAAAGCATCCCCGCTTAAATTTGCGAGAGGCCAAGGCTCTAAGGATGAGATCATTCGCATCAGACAGAGTCCTATGCTAATGTGCGAAAACGATTACTCTGAAGTTCACCTGAGAATCTTGGCTGCAAGGAGCCCTTGGCATTTGTAATCAAAATACGGATCAGTTTAGGGATTGCAAGTGAAATTTAAATACAAAATGTCGGAAGTAAGTAAGCTTCTCCGTATAATTGGAGAAGAAAATTGCCGTATTTCCACAAACAACTAAATGTTTATAAATCGGTATATTTATATTATATTATAATATTATTATTTATGAAATTAAAGTATAACTGAAATATTTACATTTCATAATAATATATAATGTATATTTAAATAAAAAATATGAAAGATGCTCCATTGTCCCACCTTGATTTTGGGGCCTGAAATTAGGAATACATAAACTAAGTACCTTTGTAAAGCTGAAGCAATAAGCGTAAAAAAATGAACGCGAAGACAAGTGCAGAAACAAGAAGCGCAAAAACTATTAGAAACGATCTCTGCGGTGGTCTGCGTAAGCATTCGTAGCAGTTTGAAAAAAATCTACTGCCACTGTGCAGCGTGCACCCAAAATTAGACCCAAAAGTTTTCGAAACTAAGTGCATCTTATACCTGAGGAAACATGGTAAGTGTGGAATAGAGTGCATCTTATACCTAAGGAAACATGGTAAGTGTGGAATGGTGTGCATCTTATACCTGAGGAAACATGGTAAGTGTGGAATAAAATAATTACGAAAAAGATTCATTAATTTACCATAAAGCTATTTCGTTTATGATTTTAATTCAGTCTATCTGGAAGACATACCTGGAAAGGGATGCGAAAATTTGCGACTATTCATTTGCTCACATCGTAACGATTTCGTAGTAAAGGCCTAAATGTCTATAACCTAATAAAGTTTATGAGCTGGCAGCATTTCTAAAGATCGATATCAAAAGAGGAATTGCTGATCGCTAATTTTTTCCAATCAATAAATGATATTCACTTCCAATTATATGACAAAAAAGATGTTATGATCTATGATGTCTTAAACACACATAAATAGTCCTTCACGGAAAACATTAACACATTTCTTTTTAGCAAAACGTACACATTTTTTTCGATAGGTATTGCATTAAACCTTTTTTCGCCTTATTATTCACATTAGCTGTGGTGTTAGATGGTGATTATGAAAAGTGATAAATACCCTTTCTCCTGTCAAACCTTATTAGGAAAATAGGGGAAACGGGATCAAATGCAGGGCCCTTCCCCGAGAGATAGACGAGCTACCAATTTGACTTCCGGGAAACTATGTATGATCAAAATTTCAAAGGAGTTACAATACACAATTTTACATACATCTTTTATCGTTTATTTATTAGTCTCGTAGCTTTAGTCAGTTTAACTTTCTTTTTCCTCTAACTTGGGAGAAGATTATAGAGGGAATAAATTCATCTAAAATGACAATTACAATAATAACTTCCCTGTAACATAAAAAAATAATGATGTAAAGGGTAATCAATCAGGAATACAAAAGATTCTCATGATTTGGGAATATAACTTCCGCTTATAAATAGATCGATTACAAATATCAAGCGAAAGGAACGCTTTCGTTGTTTACCGACTGTCTCTGGCAATCTACTCTAAACCGCTCAATATCTTTTCCGATCACGTTCAAGGATCACTTCGGCAAAACGTAATGAATTGCTTTCTATGAAAGATTAACAAGTTGAACATACACATTCCTATCCTACTCGATCATCCATTAAATTCAATGAAAGATCAATAAATCTTACCGAATATGTATTAGCCCCACAGCAATGCGGATTACATAAACTACTAAAGAACAACCCTTACGAAAACAGTTTTTTCGATTTAAATTTATTATGCATCTGTTAAATTTTCATTTTTGACGTTTCGTGCTTATATACGAGATTTAAACGGGAACGACAGACGATGTTCCACAGACAAGAATAATAGGCAAGGGTTTCCAATAAAATCTCTGCATTATTGCACAGCTTACCATGTTATATTTTAAATGAGAAAAATACTATCGTATAGAATCTTATTAAAGATTAAAATTTACTAAACTTAACAAGTCCTTCGATTGGAACCTATTGAAAATATAAAATACGAGATAGGTCGAAATGTCCATAAGATTTTTATACATTCCATCAAATCAAAATCTCGTGGCCATGTCGGCGGATGGAAAAATATACTGGGCAAATTACAGCAAAGGAAGCACATCACATTTTTCAATAAATATTTCAACAAAGAGCCAGGCTTCCGAAGCAGTATAGCAAGTCTTCCAGGCGAATACCTAAAAATCTCGTGAATATATCACTCACACTGCTAATGACCCTTTGTAGCACAAGGTAACTACCAGAAAACGATCGCAAACTTTTATTCTAGCGCTCCTTTTTTAATTCCACGTAACGGATTCTTGAATTTTTCCCCACGTGATTCAATACCTCTAAATGCGTACATATAAATTCATCCGCGCTCCTAATGGCGCTATAAAGCAAGTAGGAAGAGATTAAAAGTCGAAGGACGCCGCCTTGCGTGGAAGCGGCACTCCCCGTCACGTAGAAGATTCAGCTAAGGCGAGCCCAATTCGCCACCGAGTTTAGAGCACAAATCAAGTTGCAGAAGGAGGAGAAGGCACAGAATGGTGGGCGGATTCCGACGGAAGAAATGGTACGAGAAAGAAAGTAACGGAGAGATGGGCCCATCGCGGTGTATTTCTTTCTGGTTGATCGCTCCCGGGAGCCCCTATCTATTGATGTCTGCTGACGAAAAGAAATGCATTGAGGATCCCTTCCCTAGATGATACCCCCCTTGCACAAAGCGGTCCAAGAAAGGGCGTCGTCTTCCATTACAAGTTCCCCGATGGTACGAGAATATGATCATG
Organism: Ladona fulva; assembly: GCA_000376725.2. Lineage (NCBI taxonomy): Eukaryota > Metazoa > Arthropoda > Insecta > Odonata > Libellulidae > Ladona > Ladona fulva. The sequence goes on along the minus strand of KZ308385.1, from coordinate 421,794 downwards.
ACAGCCGGGAGAGAAGGTCCACGTTTTGAGATCTCATGAGAGAGATTATTCAACTGGTCTGGAAATGCGGGCATGCAAAAATCTACATAGGTTTCCATATCTACGCAATTTAAAACTGGATCCAGTGCGAGCAAAATTATAAATGAGGATTGTGCGCAAGTTCATCGACTGAATAGAAGATGCTGCCATGTGCCTATGATCGACGAAAAATTCTATGACCTAGTCTAAAACTCAATCTAATCGATAGTAATAATGATAATGACCTCTTTATTAGGCGAATTTTGGTGTTAGGAGACCACTCTTACAATTTGCCTTTTTCAAGACACGAGCACAAACAGCCATGCCCTAACCAGGATTCGAACCCGGGACATTGGCGTTGCTAGGCTAACACCCACGAGTAGAATCTTTTATACAGGATCTTACGCGCATTTTGAGACATTTAGGATCTTAAAACACACACAAGTGTAAATATTTAGAATGATAATTTGACAAATAGTAATATTTTCGATCCATGGCTGGCATATCATATTGAGAATAGTCATACTCAAGCTCCAACTACTTTCTCGATATAAATTCAAACAGCAATAACTTACTCGATTACTTTTATTTAGATAATCAATTTTTCTTGCCTGGCAATATTTAAGTGAGTGTTATATATACCATCAGCTTTGAGTATATTTGGAAGAAAGAGAAAAACTACCCGCAATAAACTGACCATTGAACTGCAGAGGGTAGAAATTACGAATCTTTACAAAAGAAATATGAAATTTTGCGTGTTTAACCATCCTACATTTGATAACATCGATGAATTATTATCATTAACTGCAATAAATTACAAACTGCAAAAATAATCACCAATAAATGCATTGGTTTAAGCATCAGTTATTAAGTAAACAGAGTAATATTTCGTGGATGCTTTAGCTTGAAATTACAGATGGTAGCGCAATTACTGTAAGCTTTGACATCGTGATAATATCTTCCCTAACATTCCCTTCGTCTCTCTATTCAAGGGGTTCATTTTCAGAAGTGCGTCGACCCCTTTCTGCTCCCCCTTGAACGCGTGGGAACGAATTGTCTCTAAACGCCAGAGCAAATATTCCTCGGAAGCCACCCACGGACGACGGGAAACAGGCAAGTTCATCAATTTCCGGGGACTTAGGTTGTATTGAAATGGGTGGGAAAGTATTCCGAGATTTCCTTTATTCATCACGCAGTGGTCTCTGGCAACTGTACGCACCAATTACCCATTCGTGTAAAAAAGAAAAGATACTTGTTCCTATCGAAGGCCAAGGCTACAACTTTTTTAGATCCATTGATCGTCAAGACTCCTTAAACATCAGTTTAGTTCATCCAAAGAAACAAATGCGCATCTTATATCTCGATAATTACGGACCTGGAGCCACCTTCTCTACCGTTGAAGTCACCGGGAGCCTCGATCTGGATCGTACGTAACCGGATTATAAAATCCCGTCCATTTTTTTCATTCTGAAGCCTGCTTAGGCTATCTTCATCCATCCGCTTTGTTGCGTCGATAGTGACGGCACAAAAACTGAGGGCTACAACCATGGGAAAGGATTCTTTTGATTCATAAATCCGCATCCACGAATTTCTTCAACAAATCATCGCCAGTTAAGCTATAGTTTTTTTAAGGAAGCGATTGTTCATTCTTCTCATTGAGGATTTTACAAAGGCGCTGTCGATGGAAGCAATGATGCGGATAAACATGGCTTCATAGGATACACGAGACTCGTCATGCAAAAGCTATCATAAGAACAGCAGTGAAAATTATCGTTTCAAGATTAAAAAACAAACAAATTACATAAATTTAACTTAGGAGATGAAGTAAGGATTTCATCCTGTATGATGAGATCGATCACCTTCTTGAGCCATGGAAACTAGTCAGAATAAGTCATAAATACACGCTGTCTTGAACAAGTATTAAAGTCATCAAAAGTATGGTTCAAGGCGGGAAAATTAAGCGTCGATAATCGCAAAACAGATACCTAAGGAAATGAAATTTTTAATCTAATCTTGTAAATGAATACCAGCAACGGTTATATGATGATGCTTATGTATGAAGCACAGGCACCTCAAACCATAGGAAAATTGGGAAGTACAAAAAATAATACAAGCTCTTCTACACTATTTAATTTTGCTGGACNTGAACAAGTATTAAAGCCATCAAAAGTATGGTTCAAGGCGGGAAAATTAAGCGTCGATAATCGCAAAACAGATACCTAAGGAAATGAAATTTTTAATCTAATCTTGTAAATGAATACCAGCAACGGTTGTATGATGATGCTTAAGTATGAAGCACAGGCACCTCAAACCATAGGAAAATTGGGAAGTACAAAAAATAATACAAGCTCTTCTACACTATTTAATTTTGCTGGACGTCGATATAGAAATGAAAAATTTCAATGGTTCAAGCGCCTTTAAAGTATATTAGTATAGCGAAAATTATTTAATCACAATATTAAACATAAATAGTTTCTGTTGAATACTTTAATAATGTTTACCGGAGCAAGAACTTCTCGAGCGAAGAAAGGCAAGTGAGTGTCCGGCCTAATTTCAACAATGATGCTCCAAAAAGCAAGTGAGCTTTCTAGAGGCATTAGAACTTGGAATGAATAATGATACAGAAGGAAATCCACACAGTGTAGACAGTAGTGATGAATGACCACACAAACAATATCTTCTCACGCCTTCTGGTGTTTGTGTGATCCATTTTTGGGTGAAGAAAATTAGCGCATTAATCACGCATCAGTCACTCTCTATAATTACTTATTCATCGCCTTTGTTTTGTAAAGACAAGGTTCACAGTTTTCACGTACTCTGCATTCAAAACAAGCTCGACCCAGGTCCCAAAAATGGACCTCTCATCTCTTAAAATGCTAAACAACGCGCATACGAGAGTGCGGAAATGCGATCGCGAAAGAGGAAATAAGAACGACTCTTTCTCCTATATAAGGCAGGATAATGTAATTTAAATTCAGAATATCATCCATCTTTCTCAGCCTTCATTAGACTAGGACCCTTATAATATATCCTATCTGCGTAGCAATTTACTGCACCCAAGATGATGTTTCCAGACGAATTTTTTCAGCATCTATTAAATAAAGCAGTTCCCTTACAGGAGGGACGTGTCCCACTGGTGAGACATACGAGCCTGTATGGAGGAACTCGGGCAGTTTGAAGTTCGTTTTGCTTAGGATTTTTCGAATATTTGGCTCAACTGCAAATAAATCTCCCAATAGTTTCACAGCAATTCATAAAATAACTAAGTATTCGTAAAATATTTAAGTACTTAAATCAGTTTAACGAACTCATTGCAAATTGTAGGGACCTGTCTTAAGGAGATGGAAAGTGAGACTTCAGACCACACAGTTAAGAAAAATTGGTATATAGGAACTGAGTAATGGCAAGTGCTAGAGAGCAAGACATAGAGAAACGTCCGTTAAAACATTGCGTTAATTCCAAATTAGTAGCTCTTCAACAGTTCGTCATACACTGTATTGTTTACAGCACTAACCCAAACAAAAAAGACGCAGACGTATTCCTTAAAGGACAAAAAACCACGAAAATTCATCAGTTTTAAAAACGCCCCCTCCCAAGCAGCTACAGTCTCTTACGAAAGAAACAAAGTGCGAATTCGTACTACAAGTTCCGGCAGGCGTAACACGCGAAACTCGACGGCTCTGGAAGCGAGGGAATGTCGAGGAGATCGATGCATTTCTCCGCATCGCAAAGCCCGACATTGTTTTCTACCACAGTGCAGAATCCTGAAGGGATGATTCCACTGCTCAGACATAGGGCATCAAAAGAGAGAGAAAAAGGTTCGGCCTTGGGCCGTTACCTAATGGAGAAGGAAGATAGGAGAAGAAAAGGGGAGTCCATCCAGAGCCTCGGGAGAGCAATCATCTATTCACAAAAGGGGCCTCCCGCGCTACGTTCAGCTTTTAAAAGAGACGGAATGAGTGAGCCCTAGGGGGACCTTGTGAAAGGGAGCGGACAGCAAACAGCTGAAAAGAGCGGGTGCTTCGACGAACAAGGTGTTCGACACTCAGAATTCCAGGAATGTTCCAGCGATAGGCGTACATCTTTCGGAAACACCTACTGCATCACGGCAGAATCCTCGCTTGTCCCATCAATATCTCACAAACTTGGTATTTTTCCCTTCTGCCAAGGTTACCTGAAGGCCGGAGAGATGAAGGGAACATAACAAAACACGCTCGCATGGGACGGGGTCTCTTCGCCGGTTATGAAAAAAGATAATAATTGCGTAACGCGAAGCTGGTAGGCCTATGGCGGCAGCGCTTTAGTTCTTTGGGGACACGGGAGCCATTCAAGAGGATTGCTTTGTCAATCTCATTGTTCCGTGACGCAGAAAACGTATATTTAAGAACAAACGAAGTGCGACTGAGACCAGAGAAAAAACGGAGAAACTAAACCACCTCAAAAGATCATTCCCTTCGGAGTAAGATTTACTGTAAGGCGGAGATTACTCAAAGAAGTACCAAATAGCAGAAAAACGCGGCCAATAAGATTTACACATTCCGGACCATAATTTTCTAACACCACCCCCTTCCTAAGTCTGAAAATATGGGTTAATATCGATTTTTCCTTGTTTCCGTCTTTCTTTCACACGTTCATCTTCAAGGGTGTGCTTTTTGAAAATCATACTATCTTGTATATTTACGTGTGTCAATATGCCGGAAAATTTGGCTTATTTCACCGTTAATTTTTACCTTTAGTTGGTAACTCGTAAAATAATTTCAAGTAGTTAAGATGCTTAAACAGCTCTTCGTGATCTTCCATTTAGTACCATTCACTAGTACGTCCTATTTTCTGAGTGGACAGATATACCCACTCCATTCTTAGTACTACTGGTCAGAGAACTTCACTCCATTAGTGGAGTTCTCAGACCAGTTGTATCAAAGCGAATGCGACGGAATTGAGTAAGTAAGCCATGGACAAACTAAGGGCAAGATAATCCTTCCTACTTCCTAAAATTCAATACCTCGGTGCGACCAATATGGTTGAAGCATCTAATACTAGATGCAAAGCCAGCGGTTTCATGCCGAGAGAATGAAGCGTGCCTCTCAATTTACCAAGCATTACGCGATACGCCAAACAAATCCATTTTCTCAAACCTAACTACGAGTGCACGTAACGTTAAATAATCAGGAATCATGTAAAAACTGTTTGTTTCGAAACTTGTTACTGGAGACTTCAACGGGCGGAGTGGAGAGGAAGGCGAAGGAAAGGGGAAGTGACCGCGTGATAATCCCTCGTCGGATAGCAACGGTGGAGTGGTAGAGGAAAAGGTCAAACGTAACCTACGAGGGGCCCTTGGGGCAGCGCAGATTCGCTGCCCCTTAAAAAGAGGCGAGGGCAAAGCTGGGGAAAGGTGGGGCGGAAAATGAAACGGGCGAGGACACGAGGAGTTTGTGAGGGCAATAGGTGGGAGAGGGCGATGGGTGGGTTGAGGAATAGGAGAGGAACATAGGTAGGTGAGGGCGTAGGTAGGAGAAGGAGCCGAAGATCTGGATGATAAATTAACCAAAAGAGTGGACCCGGCGAAATTTTATCTACATCTTAAGTCTCGGCATCCAGAGGAAGAATTACTGGAGGTAAATTCACGACTATTTGACTCGTCAGTAGCCATTGTTGATATTTTATCACGACGATTATCTACGTCGCATGTTGCTGCTTCTTTGAAGATTTCAACTGTAACCGAGCATATGTTGAGAAAGAGAGAGAGAAGGGAGAATATGGAGGCTGGGAGGAACGGACCTTTACGGGAAGGACAGACCTGTATGAGACAAATTTTGAATCCTCTTTTTAGGAATGCACTTCCTTTCTACAATTAAAATTTACGCAAGTTAATCGTTAAGCATGATAATATTTTGCATTGCAATTAATTTTGAGGAGAGCAAGCAGCTTCCTTTTTGAAGCAACATAACAAGGTTATATGTACCCTGAAAGCCACTGGTGGGATGTATCAGAGGTTTCAGTAACCAACTAACCTAACGAGGTACAGTTGACCTTCCCCGCGCTCAGGGAAAAGCGAGTAGATGTCAATGGACTAGGAACTAGTTCACTAAGTTCTCGACCTCTTCTGTTATTACGAAATCAATCCGTTTCAGTTGGAGCTTACTACGAATCAGGCGCTATCAACGCATTCCAAATGAATCTCAGAATAACTCGAACCAAATGGTTAACATTCGTTTCGTTCGTAAAGGTCGTTTTAATTTTTACTCGCTAACTTCGAATATCTTTCAATCAGGGATAAAGAAAATATATGCTAAGTTTCAGCCAGTAAAAATATTAATCATTACTCCTAAAAAGGGTTATAATTGGGCTATATTGAGTAACTTGGTGGCTTCTGCATATTACACAAAATATTCATATATAAAAACACTACATATTAGAAACAGGTCTTCTTTTGCGCAACAACTGGCATCACTACAGTGATATCACTGGCATACATACTCATATCAACATATTTTCTCTACATTAACCATATAAAAATTTCGAAAAATGATATAACAGCATGTAACAGGATAAAATAATGGAGAATTTAAGCTATTGCTTAGAACAACGAAACATAAAATAATCTAAGAGGAGAAAACAGGACAAACTTTTCTCAAGAAACGCTTATTCTTTTGAAAGAAAGGCTCATTACTTTTTCTTCTTGGTTATGAAATGCCACTAAGGTTACTCACAAGTCAGTTGAGTTTATAAAACAATCTCTTGTCCTCGTCTAGTTTGGCATTAGTAAGGTTTAACTATTAAGAATCTATTATGATGCCATACACACATGTAAATAAAATATCAGAATGTTTAAGTAAAGCTTAAACTACCCCAATGAGAAAGGGCTTATCGACTAACGAGGATAAACTGATCAATTAAAGGTAACGAAAGATAACATTCGTTTAAACGATTCATCTAATTATATGTATTACTTTAATTTTTTATTGTCAACCTGCTTTTATCTTCAATTTATTTATAATGCTTGAAGCAACATAACAAAACACGCTCGCATGGGACGGGGTCTCTTCGCCGGTTATGAAAAAGGATAATAATTGCGTAACGCGAAGCTGGTAGGCCTATGGCGGCAGCGCTTTAGTTCTTTGGGGACACGGGAGCCATTCAAGAGGATTGCTTTGTCAATCTCATCNTTAGATTTAAGTTAATTTTAGTCAATTATTTTTAGTTATAGTTAGTTATGTTAATAATGTAATATCTTCAGAGGTCAGGTAGAGGAGATACCATTTTGGCTTAACCTCGCCGTGAGAGTAAATAATAGCAATAAACAATTTATGATTCAAAGTTTAAACAATCGTGATCCATCTTCACCTCAGCGAACTCTTTGCGTACTTAAGAATGAACGAGCGACGTCAAGATCGCAATCACGATACGATACGGATATTCCCATGTTGGAGGCGACGTAAGTTCGAGTGGTCGTTAACTTAGGACCGCTTGTATTGTTGTTGGCCCGAGCCTCACGAGACCTTCGCCAGGGTCCGCCACCGGTACGAGTCGTTGACCTCGTCTCCCCTTCCTCTTGGGCGACCCACGATGAGCGCCCTCACTTCCTACTCAACCCAAGCTCTCTACCCCCTTTCCCTTTCTCCTGCCCCCTCCCAACCCCTTTCTCTTATCTCTCTCCGCCGAGCAAACACCTACGAATCGACAAGCGGCCACGCCCTGAAGAGAACCGTCTTATTCTCCACCCCCGCACTCCCTAAAGGACGCAAAAAGATCCAGCCGTGATTTAGCAGAGTTTGACCCGGAGTATGTATCGCGGAATGGGAAGGTAATAACACACGTGCTGGGTTTTACCCAGTCCTTAATTTTGCGCCGCAAACACCTAAGCAGATGTTGAATTACGTCCGCGTGCAAATTTTCTCTCTAATGTGTAAGCTGATTATTCGTGCGCGAATTAATTACGCCTCTTTAAATCCATTAGCATAGAATGGCCAGAGCACTGGGTTTGTACATCGGGTGAAATGTTCTATACATTGCTAAGCATACTGCTCGCATTGCAGTCATTCTGAAAATTATTTCAATAAATTCCTACAGTTATAATACAATGTTTATATTACCAACATATGAAGCCGTGATTATTATTAGAAGTAATTTTCAGCTCCTCCATCAAGACATTTTCGTATTAAGACTAGGGACGAATATTTATTCCTTTAATGATTCTAACACCAATAAATCTCTACATACAAATTAAATAGTAAACATAATATATATAACGACTTTTTTGGAAATATGTAAGGAGTAATGAAGGAGTGAATGAACTGAAATAAAAAAAACAGTTTCAATTCTATTTTTTCTAAAATTTCAGAGAAAGCGCATTCTCCATTGATTTAGAGGAATGTAAAACGGAAGATAAGGAGGAGCTGGAGAAAATTTCGTAGAAAAACAAAGGGATGTTACAGAGAATTGCGCAGGAGATAGGAATTCAAAATATTAGCTAATGAAAAAAAAGGCCGAAAAATGCTGAACTGGCAACTGAGGACCACCCAAAAATGATAATAAAGAAGTTAAGCAATTTCTTAATATCAGGACGGAACAGCACCGAGTAATAGCCAAAACCGAGCATTCAAAGCCGACAATGCTAATTACGCAAAGAATTCAAACATTATATATTTATTTTAAGGGAAAATAAGTAAAAATGTTCAATAGAAAAATCACTTAATAAGCACTAAGGAAACTAAAAAAATAGCCTTGTATCTTTTGCAGGGAAGTACAAAATCATGACATGTCACAAAATATTAAAGGATCTGCAAAATAAACGGTCTTACGATACCTATCACGTCATAGGCCTAGAATTTGTCATTTATGATAATAATCGAAGCTTTTAGCTTTTTTTAATGTACATACAAACAATACAACAGACATGATTCGACACCGAAAAATAAACTAAAGCCAACTCTTCCTTCATTCTTCCGCAGACAGCGACGTGAGTTCGCGTCACGACACCATTAAGATGGTTCTCCATCATCCATTCCGTTCGTGTGAGTACGTCTTAGGAATGGAATGCTTCTGCTCGATTCCCATCGCAAATCCGCGACTTTTTTTCGGGTGGCAACCGTCGATGAAGGGACTCTTAGATTAGAGAAGAGTGTTCATCTATGCCAAAAAGGAGTCACCTTGGATGGGAAGAAGGCGGAGGTGAATCACTCCACGGCAAAAGGAGATTTGAGGTTGGTGCCCGTGAAAAGAATGGATAAGGAAGTAGGATACGAAAGGATATTCCGGGGGCGGGAGTGTGATTCGTGCCAATCCCAAGCGTGCAAATATTTCGGCAACAATAAATAACGGGTGATAAGTGAGGCGAAATATTGAAACGTTGAGGGCATTTCCGTTATATCTAACTCATGTACGCTCACTATAACATGAATACGAATTTTTAATTAAGTGTTACTTACAGCGTCAGTAATATACCACAAAAGAGACGACATGGGCAGAATTAGTATATCTTTCATGGTTATCAAGTTAAAAAGACGAAAACATAATAGAATATATGCCATTGAAAAACGATACACTGAGCTAACGATAATTGGAGGATTCAGCAATACTTTATAATAACGTCATTTGTGATTCCAGTTGTAATATTACCGGCCTAGGTGGTGTATGAGGAGCGTAACCTAGCAACCCCGGTGTCCGGGGATCAAATCCTAGTCATTGAATGTTCATTTGTGGGAGTGACTTAAGAAAAGGTTATTTGTGAGATTGATCCCTTAATACCAAAGTCGCGATAATTATTATCATCATTACTCAACTGAAAAGCAGAAAACATAGACCAGTAAAATTTTCACTCTGAATTAATTTAGCCATTTTTCCTTTGAAAAACCGAGTAGAATGATCATATACTCCTTAAAATAGGATTATTTATTTATTTATTTCTTATTTCCCTATGACTTTCTCGTCTTCTAATTAATCCTTTTCATCTCTCTTTATTATATTATAAAGAATTCATCACAAAAATTCACTTTTATAAGGATTTTAAAAGCAATCTAAATGCATTCCTGGGGTAGGGGCCAAATTTCGCATAAAGTCAGTTAACATATGCAATGTAAAAGGACAAAAAGCGGAGATCATTATATATGCTTCATTTAACTTGCGGCCATTTGATAAAATTAATTTAATTTGGTATATTTTAAATAAAGATTATAACGCATTTCGGTGACCAACAAACAGATTGGGTTGATGAAAGCTGACTGTGCACCGGAAGAGCTGCAAATGCTTCTAAATTAGAAAATTACTTCATCCTATACTACCAGGAACCCGATTATAAAAATAAAAAGCCACGGTGAGTGAGATCTTAAATCGCATGACAATCTCGGGCCCTTAACAGCGTCGTGTATCACGCAGGGGGGAAGAATCTCAAACCTAAATTTCGCGCTATAATCTGATTTCCTCCGTCCCGGAAAACTGTCAAGATGCACACTACATTTAGCCTTAACGCTTTGTCTCCTTTATCCAAGATTTACGCGTCTTCTTTCGGTCCCTAACAATCGTGAACCAATGGCTCAAGATAGCGTTGGTGACCGTGAAGTTCCGAGAGACAATCTTGAGAAGCGATAAAATAAATCTCGAGGATTTCGGAGGAGAATACGGATGGAGATCGGGGGTGTTATTCATGGGGGCACCTCTCGGTGGGGGCGTTTTCACACACGAGACGCCACTCCCGCGAGAAAAAATCTATTGGGGCGCCCGTGCGGCGCTAGTGAATAAAAATTGTAGCCCCGAACCGGCGACCACACCCTCTGGAAAACCTTTCTCCGGCGACCTCCCTTTAACCCTCTCATACAGACACGCCTCGTTCAATGGGCAACAATATCTACTCCCCCTCTTCCTCACCCATTCACCTTCCTCTTTATTTACTATCCTATAAATTTTGCGCCTCTTTTCGCACAACTCTTTTGCGTTCCTTTACAGCGGATTTTTTCTATTTTCGCATTAACTCAGCCTTTCTCCCAAAAATTTCCTTTTCCTTGAAGCTCTAATAACTTTTCTTTATATTTATAAAGGCGTAAAATGAGCTATGTAAGCCTCAATTAACGCTCTTTGAAAGTCACCGCAGAAAAAGTTCACATTTTCACACAAAAGTAAAGGAACTAATTTAAGGTGTAATATATTTTTTTCTAAAGACCGTAGTTTCGTTTTTGAACGAGTCATGAATTTTTCGCAGCCGGTCTTTGTGAAGGTAACTTTTACCTCTCCAACTTTCACACCTTTTACTGGTTTTGGAAGTATAAATTGTGGAGAATAATGAAATGATAATGAAGAAATATAGTCAAGAAAATGTTTCTGTATAGTTCTAGATGCCTTCGAAAACTAATAAACTGTTCATAAATTAGTAATTATGAATTCACTATATTTTATTAAGTATTCATTTAAAATGAAGAAAAATAAAACAATACATTTCGAAAATAATGTTAACTAAAATTTTATTGAGAGGATGTGTTTTCGTCACGTCCTAAAACATGTCTCTAAACCGGGAATTGGTTCATTTTCTTCCTTAAGCACTTTCTTTTGTGCTGGAAAAATAAAATTATTTCCATCGATTAGTCTGTTATTAGATTTCTATCCAAGGACTCATAAAAAGTAACACAGAACTTTAAATGGCAAACATTTCGGGTCATTTTCTATCACTTCGCTAAAAAGATTATATCGCTAAGATCAAACGGCCTTAAATACTTACCTTTTACTTCCGTATAAAAGATACTCCTTTATTAGAAGATGTATCCGACGATAACAAAGAGATGAGAAGATTAAGTTCTCAAACAAGCAATCGTTTACCACGGAAATATCTCCGGCATCAAGCAGGGCATTCGTGACATTGGCTCGCCACCCCCTTTCCCCGACCCATTCCTCAGATAGCAATTAATGCCGTGCCATCGGATAATATTCGATCAACGCGAACTGCACCGCTCGCGTGCATCGGTGCGCACGCGCGAATCTCGCCAGATGAACGGCGCCCTTCGGCGTGACGATTCAAAAGGAAGAAAAGGGACTCTTCGATATAAGATTACGGCGGAGAGATCAAAACCTCAAAAGCTATCGCTGTTATAGACACGAAAGATATCCGCTGCCAATTGTCGGACCTTTTTCTCGAGCGATTCGTTTCATTCTGGTTCACGGCCTTACTTGACGCCCGATCGCATCTTCCGCTCTCCATTCAAAAATACTCCGAAGCCGCGGTGAAGAAACATAGTAAACGTCAAGTCGAGCGTGCAGATTTACCGTAAGAGCGTCCTGTTTGGGCTATTGAAAGTCGCTGTGGGAATGGTCGAATTCGGACTGAAGTGGATGGTCTGAGAGAAAAGCCTCTGACATTTTTTGAGTTAAAATGATGGTCATGATTCAATATTTTATTTCGTTATATGCATACACGAGTTTCAAGGATGATGCGCATATTTCAAAAATAACTTTTGCGATATTTACTACATCTAAGTTAGATGACACATGTCTAATAGCAACGAGGATTATGATGGGTAGTGATAAAGATAACGCTACAAGTTTTGGCATAAACTTTCGCTGCTGGATGCCCTTCCGTTATCGGGAAAAACGTGCTTCCCCGAGATTGAACCTGGGAAGGCTTCTACCAAAAGTGGCTGCACTACCAATGAGGCCTCACAATAGAGGAAAAAAATCATAATTTATTGGTCATAATTCGAGTGACAAAAACAACGCCGACAGTGTTGTAACTAAAGTTGCCGAGAGGATTACATAAGGAATGAATGTTGGAACTAGAGAAAGTAATAAGAATCGGCAGCGGGTATGGCGTCAAACCTAACATCAGTATGAAGTGATAATAATTTCTTTGATGGAACAGAAAGATAATCCCAATTAAATCCTTTTCAATAATGATTTACAAATAGAACCATTCCCTAACCGGAGAAATGAGACTAGCCGGGATTAGAATGCGGGACCTTGGGTATCAATTAAGTGTCGAGTAATAACGCGGAATCCGAAAGTGTAATTTTGCTCATTTGTAGAAGACAGCCATGAACTTACGATCAGAACTTAGAAGCTTCTTAAAACTTCGAAGGAGACGAATTGCAAATCCTTAAATAGTACTTTGTACAAACGACCATCAGGCGAGGTTTCGCTATACCTCCAAGCATATCGGTTTTCTGATTTCTCTTATCATTTATAAAAAGCAAAAAGAAATAAATCCAGCGGAAGGTACATATCTAACAGCAACGAGGAGGGAAACAATGATGAGGCGGAAGCGAGAGCTCTCTCAATTCAGCGAAGGCCGCTTTCAGAGGTCACGGGCTCTGATATGCGGTAGTAGGTGAAGCAACAACGGTACCACAGGGGATTACTAAGATGACTTATGATCTCTCTTCGGAGAAGAGGCGGGTTTGTGCGTTGTGCTTCCACCAAGACTTGTCAGACGCTGTTTCATCCAGAGCAGAGTGGATTAGGAGATTATCACCTTAGTTAAGTCAATAGTTGCTTTCATCGGTCTCACGTGATGAGGGGATTAAAATAGGTAAAAGTTTCCCTCAATCACCGCATAGAAAACGTAGAGAAAAGAGGGAGCACAGAAAAGAGTGAAAGCAAAACTACAAATTGGTATGTAATTTCGTTCTTTGTAGGCATAATAATTCTTCTAGCTAGTCACCAATCAATTCGCCTAGTTAATCAAATGAGATTCAATAGTATAGCCAGCCTAGGAGGAGTTTTTCATTCTTATTAATCGCTTAAACGTCATGAAAAGCATGGCGATATGCGTGGTATTCGGAGACATTCGAGAACAACTTAGAATTTGAATAAATAAGACGGAGCCTTCAACTGGAAAAAATTGCACTAAATATGAGACTGAACACTTACCAAATATTTTCAGTAAATACTCCTTAATATATTTCTCCAAAATGGCCTTCTAAGCTACTTTAACGAAGGATTCCAATGACGAACGTTACCTACGAAAGAAAGAAAAACACATTTATTAATTATTGTTCAATGTTCACAAATAAGAAAAGATGTATACAAATACTAATGCGGAAATAAGTATACATTTTCATGTCAGGTGGCTTATTTCAAGCTCGTTCTTTTCAGAAAATAAAATAATCCGAATTTAAATCCTAAATAGATAAATCAATGGTTAAACATTACATCGTTACCATAATTACGATTTATATTTCTAAAACTCTTTCTCTGGTATATTTATTAAGTACGTACATCTATAACTTCATCTGGTAGAGCTAAGGTAACTTTGAAGGGATTATTTCAAAACAACCAACTTAATGCATCTAGACGCAGCATTATTCAGATTGCAAAATTCCATCTGACACGCCCCCAGGAAGGGTGGTGTACGCTTTCCTCAATAGAACCTCACTTAGAAAATGGAACATCGCAACCAATTGAAGAACGGAAGGGAACGGCAATTTATAATGCTCATTCGATTGGTAATTTAAGCGGAGAATGTATTCAATTCGATCGATCGGAGAGGTTTAAGGAAGTTTCATGGCATCATTTAAAAATGTCAATCTAAAGAACCCAAGCTAAAGAGAAGACTTAAAGTTATAGCATATTATTTTTAGGCCCTTTTCCTTAAATTTATTGCTTGTTATTTGCTTCTTGATGGAATCTTGATATTTCTTTCAGAAGACATGAGAAAGAGAGAGAAATAAAAGGGCTTTCCGACAGGAGTTATTTGCATGACATTTTCATTCATTAATCATTTCATTTCTTTTACAACCAACACCGGGCAATTTACTGCCTAAAGTACATTTTTCGTCGCATGAAATATTAGTTAAAAAAAGAAAAAGTATACATTGTAAACATATTGAAAGAAAGAATACTTAGCAATTTCCACAGCAGATTTTTATTCGAATAGTTTCGTCGACAATAAAGCATCCCTCAGAGTTGACATCTTCATCTGAAAATGTCAACTCGTTGACGAAACTAGACGAATAAAAATCTGTTGTGGAAATACTAAGTAATCTTTCTTTCAATGTGTGAGTTGAGTTCCACGAAGTTACATTTGGACACATTAATTTTATTGTACATAATTATTTTTTGAAATCACTATTTCGCACATATTGTATTGCCGCAGGAATGGAAATGTATATTTAACCCTTTTGGCGTGGTTAGGCCAATAGGCCTCTCTTACACCTAACTTCTAAATTTTAATATAAAACTCAAAAATACGAAAAAAACAACTTCTAACTCAAATAAAATATACAATTCCAGAAAATATAATTATATATAGATAAATAAAATGTAAAATAATTATTAAATATATGGAAGACTTAGGTTGTGGGAATTAACTCCTAAAGGCTTACGGAGAAAAACCCACGATGAGGTAAAACGTCCAGACAAGAAGGGGGCGGAAAAAACCCACGAAATAGTCACCCTTAATTCCAGAATTTACGAATAATGATTCTTATTACATAGTAAAACGCAAACAACGGGAAACTTACTTGCCAGAGAAAAATTCTATCCCCGTACAGCCATGACGAAATACGGAAGGATTGCTCACTCCAACTATATTAGCACCCATCGGGAGAGTGCTTACATCCTCGAGCGATTATGTTCAGAGAACTCTCGCCCATCTCCGTGATGGACCGGATAAAAGGAAGAACGCTGCCCATTACGCTAATACGTGGGCTTAATTAAAGCGAGAAGAAGCAGGGTTAGAGGCAGAGATGAGAACATCGGAAGAAATCACGACTCAAATAGTTCGGTGGCGCGATTTAGCCGAGGAGAGCGAGGGAAGCGTGACTGAATGCCACCGGTGTTACCATGCGGCACCCGGTTCAACTGTCCGAGGGATGCTTTATTGCCGGCCATCTCGGTGGAATAAGATTTTAATGAGAATATAAACGGAAAAAGAGCAAAAACTGGAGGAAAGGAGGGCCCACCGCCTGGTATTTCAGTCACGAAATCGCTCACGAAGGAGGTCGAAGAACAAGCCTCAATTACGTCGCAGTATAAACTAACTCCTGGAGCGGAACTTCATTACAACTTTATGAACGTATTAAAGGCGGGATTTTATTACTAGAAAGAGTTGGATGAAGTTCGAAGGCTTCCTGCATCGTGGAAAAAATGCAATTAACCGAGAGATTCTACCGGCTGTTGAAGACTGGAAGAAATACAAAGTCGATGGATGAATCCCTAACTACTTTGAATTACATCATAGGCCAGAAAAATCAATGCGCATAAATTCCACACAAGGAAGAATATAACCTACATGGAATTTTTACGTAGAGATTTTATTTCATATAAAAGAGGAATGAGTTTTGATGAAGGTAAATAGATAATAAACCGATGGAAATTAAATTAGAGAAACTTGGATTTAAATACGGGGAAATAAATGATAAGTGACTTATGGTGTAATAGATTAATTAATTGAAAATAATTCCTCAAAATTTGAAATATCCATAGAGAAAAATGCATAAAATCCAAACGGCATTGAGAAACGTATAAAAAAATGTATTAATGCTATTATTAAATTAATATAAATGCACTCTAATTTATTTTAAAAACACAATTTACGGTTATAACCAAATACGATTTGCCTAAAAAAATTAAATGAATTTCACTGTTTCAAATAAATGAAAACTTGACTTACGAATTCTGTATGTGCAAGAAGTCTAATAAGAGTTAGCATAGAATCGATTACCTATTAAATTTGTAGTGGAAATTGGAGACTAAGAGACATCACCGGCAAAATCGAATTTAACGACGACGATACTGAGGATAACGAATATATAGCTATACCAAAATAGCAAAAGTTAAGCGTGAATATATCTAAAGAGATTTACGGTAAAATACTGTAAAGATTTCTCGCGCTTATACGGAAATTCTCGCACTATAAGTTACACATCAAATGTTCGCAAATAAAGTAAACGGCATCGACCGATCATGAAACGAAATCCTTTTGAGATAAATATTCGCATTGAAGTTCACTTAGTCACGAGTACCAAGAAGGGACATCTTTTATGCGTATATAAATGGATGAATGCGATCCGATAGCCCTGTTATGTGGGACACACGTGCCTTTTATCGCGACCAGCGATCGGTCGTCATCTTCACGAGCAGCATCCCATCCCTGCAACCGACTTCACGGAGCACACAACGGTCCGGAGAGAATCTTGTCCAAAGCTTCACGCGATCACGAAGTCAGAGCAACTCGAAACGTGACGGCGGCAAGGGAATCCCATGCTCACTCCTATCTTTAGCTCCCAATTTACTAACCCACTGCAAGACGAGTAAAGGGTTAATGGGTTGAAGATGGAGCATAACTAGGTTTCTGAACTAAGAGGAGTGGTTTCTGGAACGGCTTATAAATATGTTTGGACACCTAGACTTGTGCAGCATCAATCAAAGCACTTCCCAACTCCAATTTTAATTTGACTACACTGATCGACAAATTATATGAATCAGCCTTCATGGAAATTATCAACGGAGAAAGGATAAATACAATTTTAAACAAGCTACAAATTACATGGACTCATAAATACCTAAATTATATGCAAATGTTGCAAATAAATATGCTATTTACAACTATACTTAAACAAGTTACGACTTTAAAACGCTACCGTTTACAAATAGGGAGAATTTAGAAGAGATACCGTAAACCGGGGCTACTTGAGCCCTGGGGGGTTACTTGGACCCAAAGCAAAAAAATGTTTCACTCGAGTCCTGGGTCTACAGTGCTGAGCGTATCGACGTGATTCATCGTTTCTCTAACAGATATCAGTACTAGGTGTTTACTGTGGAGTAGTACCACGTTTCTGTTATTCCTGCGTTGGCTTTGTTGAGGGTATATTGTTGCGCAGTAAAAACGTCAGTTTTAGTGTCCTGCAAACTTCTATCTAGATCTTACTGAAATCAGCAGTTACACGCAAGGTAAAGAGCGTTTCACGTTGAATATATATTGCTTAAGAAAGTTACGATAGTTTACAATCGACTGATATCTACATACCATAGTAAAATATATTATTTATAAGCAGTGTGCTAAAAACCAGGAAATGGGGCTACTTGGACCCAGCGCAGAAGTGGGTCCAAGTAGCCCCTAACCACATTTCTTTTTAATAGTATTTAAAATTACACAAAAAATAATTGAAATCATTGCTTCTTGTTAACTGTATTTATTTAAATAGACTAATTTATTATTCAATTTCATTAAATTTTAGAACGCTAACTGAAAATGACTCGATAATATAAAGCAGCAAAGTGGAAAAACGATTGTGATCAGAGATAATTTGTCTTCGCATCTAAGCTTGAATGTAGTCAAGTTATGTGAGGAGAATGACATAAAATTTGTATGCCTACCACTGCTGCTGATATTCTGCCTCAAGAAAAAGTAACTTCCACATCTTGTAGCAAGTCAAAAAAACGAAAAAAGATGGTCAATTCAGGAAAAATTCAAGGACCTCCAAAGAAAACCTCCAGGAAAAAAAATTTCGATGATTCAACATCAAAGGATGATGATGCATACAGCATGCGGGATTCCGGAGAAAGTGACTTAGTTTTATCAGAGGATTCTGTGGATGAAATGTATGCACCGACACCGACACCGATGAAATGTATCCATCTACTTCAAAACATCAAACATCAGATTCATTCTCTGTGAGCAATCCTAATCCTCTGAAAGACAAAGAAAAGGATGAAGTGACATTAAAAAGTTCTGTAAAAGAAGGAAGTTTTGTACTCGTGACATGGAAAAACTTACTATTTCCAGGTTTGGTCTTGAACGTCGACGAAAATGGTGCTACCGTCGGTTGTATGGAAAAAGCCAAAAAAGGCTGGAAATGGCCAAAAGAAAAAGACATTTTGCACTACAAGTGGCGTCATATAGACACAGGAAAATCATTCCACCGAAAATTATTAAAAGGGGGTGTTTTTTATCACTTTTTAGATACTTCTCACAATTTTTTTGACAAAGATGATATGAATTCCAAGACATCATTATTTCACATATGATTCCATATGGTGTTTTCGATTTATTCATTGACTTTTTGCAATTAAATGATCATTTTATGTTCTCAGAATGTCTCTAAAGAGTTATATTTCCAGACCCTATGCCCTACGTAGGCCCAATAATTACTTACATTGAATACTCAATGGAAAAAGGAGCTTGGGTCCAAGTAGCCCCAACCTGGGGTTTCTATGGCCCACTTTAAATAACAAAAATTTTATTGCAATCAGCGAAAAATGTTGTTCAAAAATGCTTTTAAAACATCGACAAATATCTAAAATATAGTAAAACATTTGTTATCAGCACAGGTTATGGAATTTAGGTATTGTTTTGTTCGGAAAGTTCAAAAAATTTAAAATTATGGGTCCAAGTAGCCCCGGTTTACGGTAATATCTTTCTCACGTATATTTAAAAAAGTTAAATCCACATAATAATATAAAACCATTCACAATTTTCCAGAACGAAATAAATTGAAGGCAGTGAAAAGCACAAACAACATGATAGACGGAAGAAATTAGAACTACCACGATTTAATGTCACCCTGAAAATTTCTAAAACAACACATTATTATTCACTATTCATTTTTCAGCCTTACGTATTCATTAAACGCATTTCAACAATTTAAATGCAAAACTGTCCGCAGTAGTGCTGATTTATCGTGCAACATAATGAGGAGGATTCGAAGCAATGTTGAGATTTTTCTAGTAGACAGCAAAAATATTAATCTAATCTGCACTGTAACTTACCAGGAAATTTAGGTATTTCAAAGAATCAAATAATATGTATCGGCTCATAGTTAACATCTCTTCAGTAGCTTCTCAAATGAAGAATATTCCTGCATAATAAATAAGCGCCTAGAGTTTTTCATCGTTGCAATAATTTACTACAAACAACGTGGGTATGAAGAGCGAGAAAGACTGGAAACTCGTACAACCACCGATCCGACACTACTACGAGCCTAGTTCTTAGCCGTAAATTCGAGCAGTACACAGAACTCGTTCCGCTTTCGCAATAGATCGATATGCACGAGAAAGACATCCTGTCACACCCTACGAACACGCGCGACCGCGGTCGAACTTTTCAGCCGCGCTAAACAAAAACAAAAGAGAAAAACTGGAACGACCAAAGAATCGACACGACCGTTCTTTTGTTTTTGTCGCATTCTTTGCCCTCAGCTTCAGCTGTTTTCCTTCTTACCCAAGAAAGGAAACGAAGAGAGATCGGCTACCGCCGGGTTAACTTGGCCCCTCTGTATTGATGTAGCCAAGAGAGTTTAATCAATTTCCTTGGAACTTGCATGGTACAGAATGGCTACGTGAGGTGAAAATAAATATTAAAAACTAATTGCTGCAAGTATAGTCATGCAGAAATGTGGACCCCGAGTAGCAAATGAGAGGATCTCTGGGAGAGGCACACCCACCCACCTTTTCGCTAGTTTAATTCAACCTCTTCTTCACTCTTTGAAATAAAAATACTCGATTTTAAATAACTTTTTATCCCTGAAACTTTTATCATTCGTTCCATTCCATTTAACATCCGGTTAAAATAAAATTGAAATATTCCGCTGAGATTTACTTGGTGATGAAATTCATCTTCCGTCACTCAACTTCGACGGCGAACCATGACGAATTAATATGAATCTCCTAGGCGCTCACCAAGTTAAACCAGATTTATATATATTATCCAGATGTAAAGCATTCTAACAATAATATATTATTCTGAATTTGATGAGTTATCTCAACTTTATGTTATATTAAATATCGATGGTTTTTATGTTAACATTATGAGCCGAGAAGAAACACAACGAAGTACAATACAAATGAAATATTTATACAATGAATACAAATGAAATATTTACCCAAAAAAGTCTTTTTATTCGTCACTAGTTTCGTCCTAAAGTAGACAAGTTCACATCTGTTCACCCTTAAGTAGACATCTTCAGTCAGACACTTGTCGCAAACAAGAATGTTCTATGGAAACCCAATGGATTTTCTCAGGTTATATTACATAGTAAGGGAAAGGATAAGGTATTAACTTGGCACATTGAGATGTGCGCCTTAAAACCCAAGGATAGACAGATGCGAAAAATAGCGACATGATTGGGACTCGAACTCATTTCTCCCACTTTTCTGGTAGGTATTCCAACCACTGAACCACCATGTCGCGTCACATCTATCACATTACGTTCACATCTGTTAATCCTTAGATTACATAGTAATAAATGGCATTCGAACAAGTTTCATACACGATAAAAATTGTATTTGAACGTAGACAATACGCAATTTCACATACGACGTAATGGATTCTTATGCAGCAAAATGGTGCATGTGGCGAAGAAAGGCTCTCCACCCCTGGTCCACCGAACCCCTTTAAGGTTCACGAACCACGCTATGGGGGAGCTATGGGGGAGCGCTGAAGCAACGCTTATTCAAATTCTCAAACGTCAACACTGAGATCCACCCACGCAGCCTGATCTCTCCTGTCTCAGCTCCTTCAATTCTCCCGAGAGAGAGGGAGGGAGAAAGATGACGTTTAGGAAACAGAATTCACCCGCGAAGGTCACACGCGGGGAGTAGGTAAGGCGATAGCCTCCTGCAACCTCTTTAACCGTTAACAACAACGCGAGAAATACTTCTTGCGGTCTGTCTCTCATCTATTTCCCCGACTCCAAAACCATCGATACCATTGTATGGATCTCGTGCCCAGGAGTTATTGAAGGTGAGGAATCCTTTGTTCCTTCCATTCGGCCGAATGTTCCTTCTTTCGCTTCTTTCCCAGCATGTAAAGAGACGAAATGTATAACTAGTGTCCAGTACGTGATAAATCGCACGTTCTGGTTTATATTGTCCATCGAATCTCACGGCCGCGAAAGTCAAACAATCGTGATTGTGTCTGATCGCGGAATGGGGGTCACCGTGTTTATTTTGAGTTTTGTTTCCCTCGAATGTCAAACCCGCGGCGATATCTCGATCGAAGAGTGGCATTGTTTCTTCGTATGTGGCGGATATGACGTGGGTATATCCGAAATAATGTGGGGCAAGAATATATTGAGGCGTGCTTCGCAGAGATAGACTTAAATAAACGGGTACCTCCAGCGGCCTTAATCACAATATCTTGAATGAAACGTATAAGCTAACTCTATCTGGGATGAATCGAGAGGAAACTGGTTATCGCAGAAAAAACTACTTAGATAACCCTTTTCGTTCATGTCTCTACATATTGCTCTGCGGGATCCTGTGCCCACTGGGTGCGTTAGGATCAATAGATAGCAATACTGTCATACATATGAACCTGTGTATACAACATTCAACGGGTCAAATTAGTATTGTAAACGCTCCAAAAACCATCAACAATGTTGGCGGTTTGGATGGCATTGTTTACGATTTTTGGAAATTTTGCCGTAATTAACCATCAGTAGCCAATTCCATTCAACGTGTCGGATACTTAAAGTAGAAAAGACGCTAATAGAAACGCAATGCATGCAATATTTTTAAGTTATTAAGGTCAATTACGTTACCGGGCAAATTAAGAAAAAAGAAAGAAATATTTAAGTGTCACTACTAATCAACTGTTGGTGATGAGATAAAAGTTAACAGAAGACGCGGACGTTCAGATCGTCCGGAGAATACAATTAAATTATTATCGACCAAATTATTTCCATGAATTTACCATCGAAAAGCTTAATTGTGTGATATATTAATTACTGAGCTGTAAAATATTCCTTTGAAAATAAAGGGAAAAGCTATATAAAGTTAAAATATTCATCAAATTACAGCAGCGTTTAAAGTTTATTCCACAAATAGTATTTTATGATAAATACATTTTCTGAGAAACCTTTTCAAAAGATATTTTTAATTATATTTTTACGTTTTTCGTATAATTTGGACACCAAAATAGGAGTAAATGATAAAAAAACTTACAATGACAGGCTTAGGAGATCATACGCCAAATTACACACATCATTATTTAAATAACACAAGCGTATATCATCTAAAATAACTGAAAATTAAAAATAAATCTACGTAAGCACCTCTCTGAGCTCATTACACTGACTGCAAAAGCATTACACATTTACCTGCCAACCTAATGGGTACGCTGATTGAGAAAACTCACCTGAGTGAAAACTCAACCCACCCCAAGCCAACTGCTTTTTTGCTGCACTTTGAGAAACCGAATAAAAGTGAAGGATACGTCGTCGGGGCAACGACACGGATAAGTTATACCAGTGAAGGGAGCAGAGAATTAATGCGCAGAAGTTATTTGGACCGCACCTGCTACTGAAGTGCTAAAAATCCAAGGTTTCGATCATAATTTCGATAGCAGCTGCCTGATTGAAAATCCTGATTTCCGCCCACGCTTAACGAGTATCTGACGAAATAACACCTTGAGTAACGAAACTGGACGCTGCGATGGAGGGAACTCTACTCTTGCAATTGCGGGAGAGTGATTGAGATTTCTTATGCGGATCAAGGTCGGGGAGCGAAAATCTGCGCGCAATAGCACAGGTGCAGCCGCGATCTGCGTGCAAAAACCCTCCCTTGGCCTCACTTTCCCTCATATATTCGTTCTGTCTGCATTAGTTTTGAATTTTCAGCTTTCGTGGATCTTGTTCGTGGCTTGTGCTCGACACGAGGTGATAATTATTTACACATGTTCTTGTCGGAGAGTGATCACGAATAATTTGTACGGTTTGCACGGTTTAATGGCTCTGCTAACATATGAAAGCGGATGAAATTAGATTATTATGTCCTTTCAAATGATTGAACCAATAGTAAGAGGCGAATCAATTCTCCGTTATTATGCGTATCTATTTTCATTCGAGATCGAAGACTCTGGCTCGCAATTTCAATAATCGGCATAGTAACAAAGAAGCTGCCCCTCGAATATTTAAAAAACATTTTTGGACAGTAATTTCCCATTTCCCACAATGACTATTTTGGACAAACCACTACCATAAGGGCTCTAGCGAATCAAATATTTAAACTCAATTTTTTCCTGACGAGTTATAGTAAATCTTCTCGGGTTGTTCACCTTCCCCATCGGTTTGTCCCTTCTCTCTGAGGGGTAACTTCACTCTAAAGCTTGAACAAACCCGGCAAACAACTCGACAGTATTTCCTACGAATCAAACATTCTTCCAGAAATACACTTAAATGAAGAGACAGAAAGGAAACTGAACTTCCCCTTAGAAGGTGTGCGGTCTGGAATGGGACCGGGGGATACACAGGATTGAAACAGTAACCTGAACTCGGCGAGTAGTCTCAAAGGTAAAAGCAACCGCCCGGAAGGGCGGGGTGGTCCGGGTTGATATCTCAGTGTCTTCAGACTCCTCCGTTTGTTCACCTGATATACTCACAAATAAAAAAACCTCAAGGTTCAGTGGAGAAATTAGATTTATAACTGCTTTTAGGAGTATAATCCTCTATACAGTCTGACACAGAAAGGACAAAACATTCTTTAAAACGATCACTACAAAAGTATCTACCTTTTACAAAACAGTTCGACAGTACATTTGAAGGACGTAGCAATTATATTGATGCAAAGAGAAAATAAGTATCCCATATATCCTTTGAACAAAATTTTAAATAGAGCAATCAAAAAATTAACGAATAACATGGTAGTCCGAATACTAATATCATCAATGGTGAAAGAAATAATGGCTCTAAAAGCGACACTCAGTTTAAGAGGATGAGAGAAATACAATAGAGACACTTATAAATGGCTCTTTAAAGAATAAGAAATGGGAATGACTAAGTCTATTGAAAGGTCAGATGTTGCAACTGGTTTAATATTAGGAAGTCGAAAGCATTATAGATATATACGGAAGGAAGAGAATAACCAATAAATCTGAGACTTAGTCCGATTAGGGAAAAAACTCATTTAAGTCCTTTAACGCCTTGAATCACAGCGAGGAACAATAACGCGGATGTGATAATAGCTTGGAATCCTAAAACTGCCAGCCTTTCACCACCTCGTAAAATATTTCATCGCGAAGTTTTATCCGATAATTATCCGCTTTAATATGCCATTACGAGCTACCAGGGATTCGAACAAAGGCAACCAGGTGGAACTACTAACGATTATGACAGATAATAGCACGGAGAAAATAAAAAATACCTAGCAAGGAGAAAATCCTTTATTTCCTCCGAAGTACGAGCAGTGCGATTCAGTGATGTGAAATGAGGACTAAAGAAGGACAAAGAAAGATTGCAGGCTTTGGAAATGCGGATATGGTATAAAATTATTCTATCAGCTTCTTACACTTCTGAACCCCTTCCGATTGCCGCATGACCTATTATTGAAAGAACGATTGCACCACTATTTAAATGAATATCTCTCTCGCGAATAACTCTGTACAAACCTAAGTATTTCTCTTGAAATTAGTTGCTGTTAATTTGATTCTACTCTATGAGGATCTCCTGCTTGCTAAATTTTGCTCCTTTGAATTCACTTTAAAATGATGGCACCACTGTAATCTATAGAATAAATAAATATTATGAGGATAAAAAAATATTAATAGTAAAACGTTATTGAAGGGAGAGATTGAGAATTCTTAGTCCCTTTGTCATTGAAAATTTAAAAGAAAGAGATGATAGCTTTTGGGAGATGCAAAAAGAAAAATCAACAAAAAGAAGGAAATATTACTCGGGTTTAAAAAAAGACCTAAGTCTGAACTTGGAAAAAAAATTAAACCCAGCACGAAAACGCCCTCGAGTAGGGAGGCGTGAAAAACCTGCGAGAACCTACCGACAATAGCAACTAAAATTTAATAAGGAGGAGAGAAAAATAAAAATAGAAAACTGTCAGCAACAAGCCAAGAAAAAAAGCAATAAATGTACATTCATACAAAAAATGAGACTTGAATTTGCATATAATAAGAGAGAGGGACAGAAGAGAACAAACGGGGAAACAATTAACAGGAAGAAGAGTAATTGGATAGGTCGCATATTGAGAGGGGAATCTCTGATGAGAAGTTAGATGAATGTAACAGTGGGTAGGAGAGGAATAAGATGAAAAAAACTATAGACAGGAAAGGAAGAGCTTCTGTGGATAAGTAGAGGAGTGAAGAAGATAGAAATACCTGAGAAAGATGCTCATTACGACCTGCAGTAGCGCATCATTGAAGAAGAACGATACGCAGACCCGTTGGTAGCGAAGTGCTGGGACACGAGCGAACGCGGAAACGTTTATGTCGAGCGTATTTTTCACCGTAACGATCACCTTTAATGGAAGCAAGGGTGGAGATGTTTTTAACAGAACAGCTGACGTCACTCCAGCAAAAGAATCATCTTTGGAAAGGAGGAATAAAAAAGGCGAGCCAGAAATAATCCGCCTGCTAATGGTCCCGAAGTGAAGAGTTTGCGAGAGATTTTTTTCGTTGCCACTCGGAAGTACAACTCTGGAAGGCATACTCGAAAAAAGGCGGAGCATTTTGTTCCCTTTGGCACCTCTCCGTAGCTTCTTTCACCTCTCTCCTCATTTGCTCATGAATTAAGAGAATACACGAAAGAGAACAAACGACCATCGCCTGGCGGCGAAAAATTGCGAACGCGACGCAAGCTGGGACGTCGCTTGGGCGACGCGACGCGATTCGTCAACCTATATCCGTCACGTTACAGAGGGGAGGAAAACTTTTCACCTTTTCAACGTCTCTTTCCATTGCAGTTTGTTCGCCTTTGAGAGACCCGTGAGCGAATGCAACGTCCCGAACATCAATCACCGATGAGCAAGGCCGGTTTTAGAGTGTCTGCCGACCTGAGGCAGGAAATATTTAACCGCCTCCTGTCACAGGATTCATGATGGTTCACACTTTTGTGGATCACTGGCATTTGTAAACATCAATACATATTTGTAGAAAATCAGCTTTGATTTGTTCAATTAAAAACTCTGACTGATTCAATGACTAATTTTGATATATTTATAATTAACTTCGAACTGAGAACTCCTGCTGGAATGGTAGCAAAACTATTTGCAGAAATTTGCAGAAACGGTGAAAATCGAGAGATGTTAAGAACAACAATATATGAAAATTAGGTAATTTTTAAATCAGTCGAAAGTGGTGTTAGAAAAAGGGAATCCTTACCTTACCTTTTCCATACAAAATGGTACTTCGCAGTTCTGATACGTATTCAATACCACGACGACTCGTATATATTAACAGAGTTTTCCTCATTTTCTCTAATATATATCCCTATAAATGGTTAATATTGCTAATATTTTACATGTTGCTGAGGTATTACAGCCAATAGTAGCACTATGCAACTCCATTTAGTCCCTTTTTCTTATCGTCTGAAACCTGCCCAGCTGATGAACAAGAGATGTGAAAGCAAAAAAAGGCCAGTTGAGTCACCGTTCTGGAAACGTCAAGAGGAAAGCAGAGGAATTCGGCAAATCTCGAGGACCAAAAAATGTTACAAACACACTGAAGAAGACGAAGCTTTCCTTCCTAGAAGGTGGTATTCCGTAAAACATCTCAACATTCAGCTCCGCATATTCTCCCGGAATCTGCTAAAGAGGAGCGACGAAAAATTTCCGGGATCGTTTTTCCTCGGATTCTCTTCCTTAACAGTCAAAGCTCTACGACGCCTTAGCGAGGGAGCATCGACATTAAAAACGTCTGGAAGACAGGATTCTGAAGGGGGTGACCCGGCGAAGAGGCAGCGATGTATTTTGAAAGTTTAAAGAGTCACTACGATGGGTTTTAAAGATTCTAAGAGAGAATGCGAGATATAGCTCAGGGTTCCATCTAGGCTGGGAGCCTGAAGGACCCATACAAGCCTTTTTAAATTCCGCCCAACCAATCTTAAAAAGGTCTAACATTTTTTCCAAAATTTCAATGCCTTAAGCTCTAGTTTTCACATATTCTGCCACGAAATTGAGCTCATAATGCACGGGATAACGGTATTAGCTTCATTTTGCCCTTTAAGGAATAAAAATTATTAATTTTTAGTTCGTATATCGGCCCACAAGTGAAGAAGCTGCTGTCTAATTTAGGGAACTGAACAACTGAGGGTAAATTACGAAACATACTGAAAACTTCCTCTAACCAAAATGCTACCGATGTGTTTTAAAATGAGTTTTCCTATTCTTGGACAAGTATGGGCTTGGTATTCAATTTGCAATAAATGATTCTTGAATAAGAAAATATACGAAATAACGATTTCCCGAAGTTAGACAGTTTTATAGATATTATTATAATGCGTCATCCTATGATTCATGTAGATGCTA
This sequence comes from Ladona fulva, assembly GCA_000376725.2. NCBI lineage: Eukaryota > Metazoa > Arthropoda > Insecta > Odonata > Libellulidae > Ladona > Ladona fulva. The sequence goes on along the minus strand of KZ308385.1, from coordinate 393,606 downwards.
ATATTTTTAGGAGTAAAATTTAATTACTTTCATTTTCAGTTTGAAATGTATTAGTAATTATGATTTTTATGACGTAACACAGCGTTAATATCGATTATGAATTTAATTTAACCCATTAGAAACCGAATTTAATAGTCAATTATAAATATTTTTAAATAATCTCCTAGTGATTCAGTAAACAAAGGAAACACCAAGTAAAAAAGGAAAGAAATTTGTGGTAAAGACATTCTCTCTATCAAATAGCTAAGACACAGGAGTAATGGTGGATAAATAATTGAAAAATTAGCGCATGCTCATTTAAATATGGAACAGAATATATCTACACTACATCTTCGTACCGATATATCGGTGCTCAGCTTTTAATCAGCAAAGGCTACCCTTTTGGATTAGCTACAAATTTAAGTGGGCAACTAGAAGACCACCTTCTCCCGTAACGATCCTACACCCTAAATCCACCTCACAGTTTTCCCATTAAAAGTTTCGTGATTAAGTCTATCGAACGAAGACGAACGACTTCAGACAACATTTTTCCACGATGATTAAAATTTTGATAATAATAATCATCGCGGATAGAAAGCGGCAAATTACGAGCTAGACCACAAAACTTCCGTGTCTCACTGCCGTCATAATTAAAACGCCCCCATCTTCGCCAGACAAGAAGCGTGTTCGCGCGTTCGCTGACAGCGTATCCCGAAGGAGCACAATGCCCACCACTCAGAAAACTGGGGATTTTCGAAAGAAACAAAAGGAAGAAAAAGAAACAACTCATTTGCTGGAGAGCGCGAGGCGGGCCGAGAGAAAGGATGTCGAAAAGACGGGTGCGGGCGTTGCATGGGCGTGGGGAAAAAGACGGGTGCCTTATGGGGGAACTTTTTAAGGCGATGGAATGGAGGCGTCTGGGGAGACAGCGGATGAAGACTAGGGGGAAACTCTCCGAAAGTCACGGATCTGGAAGGGAATGGAGGGATTTATGCTCGGAGAGGAGAGCTGAGGGAAGGACACCGGACACACACGTCCGTCCAACTCAGTCCGCCTGCAGCGCGAAAGAGACTTGAGGCGGAATCCGAGGTTTCAACGGAGGGAGGAGGGTAATGGCACGCCGACGAGCCAACAGAAACTTCGTTAAGGTTTTTAATAGGTTTCGCGTCGGTTTTCTGGGGTGGAAGAGGCTACGGGTGGGTCGGGAGGCAGATGTCGGCTAAACCCCCAAGAGCAGAAGGATGAACTCGAGGAATAGAAAGGAGGCGTAAACAGTGCCTCTGGTGCACTCGCAAAAAACTAAAAATGTGGAAAGGAACTCGCGTCTTAAGGTTATTCCGACAGTTTAAAACATCGATCGTGCAATGTCTACGTTTATGATATAATTGTATCTTGTCGAGGGAGGAATGAGAACCAAACCAACTGATAAAGAAATAGTTTAAAAATACAAAAAAATAACTTAAGGTTCCAGGCGAAAAGAAAAGGAAAGCTATAGCATTTTCCAACGATAAAATTACCGCAATTGGCGCTATAATATAACTTATATTAATAATAATATATAACCGAATTAAATAAATGTCCGGAATCAAGCCAATACATTGTTTTCAAAGGTCTGGAGATTACCAGCCGCCACCCGGCAAATGGAAGACCCAAGTTAAAAGCTGTCGAAATTAATTCGAAGAACTTCTAATTTTCGAATTCAGTTTATCCTCTACGTTTAGAAATTGCTCTGCACAGTTCGTGAAAGCAGCTTCTAGTAAGTCTCCCGCAACAAGACAGAAAATTACCCACGTTTCATAATATACGCTAATAATAAAAGTAGGCCGATACCTTGTCTTTTCCTCAATTTCAATAACAGCTTCTTAAAACTACAGAAAAAGCTTTTAGATACCGATATCTCCCACGAACAACCAAAATATCCTCCGGAATTCCCAAAGTTAAAAGTTCCTACTGAATGAAGCGCATGTAACTTCCTTCTTTCGCCACTCGCCTTTACTTAAGTAAATACACATTCTCTAAGAGAAGTGTCAAATAATGAATCATCGCTGTTGAAGGTAGTCGCTGAATTTTCAACCAACCGTTAAAGTTCATTCAGATTCTGAAAGTCAGATAATACGTAATAATAGATGAATAGACCATCTAGAACATCTATTGAAGGCTGTAATAAGGCGGTGGAATTTATTGCTTCGGTCGAATGACTTAGGAGAATATGAGCATTGGATTGGATATAATTATAAAATTCGAGCAACGATCTTTCCATAAAATCAACACGTCGAGCCAAAGCCCTTCACGAATTTAAAACATGTGCTATTAAAACGTTGTACAACCAGTTATCACTTACTAAACCTACTAAAAAATCGCGGTCAGCATGTCGATTATTGCACAGGATCATTGATTCCAAGTCCTCTCTTTCGTTTTCTATTTACCTCAGAAGCATATGCAGGCTATCTGCCAAGCGATTGCTCGCACAATGCCGAATCTAACCAACTTGAATTGCAAAATTGATTGAATTCGCAAAATGACTCAAATATTGCAAAAATAGGAGGACATGTTAGATATGTACGCACATAAAAAGGCATTCAACTATAAGACATGGTATCAGCAGCTATAAGGAGAAAATCTATCGAATTCAAAGGGTCCTTTGGGGGTTCAACCGGGTACCAAATTCAAAGGGTTAGATGTAAGAAGGGATTAACAGTCACAATCTCGCCTGAGTAATATCGCATTACTATTATTATTTAATAATGGTTCTAAAACAAAATGTCGCAAGTTAATAGGAATTCCCACACGTACTTCCTCATGATTCAACCACAGAATCATGATTGTGAAATGACTGAAAATATATGCGCCACTCTGATAACTTATATGAAACTGTGAGAGCAGCAAAGAAAAATTGATCCAATAGTTTTATGAAGTTCATTTTTATGAAAATAAAGATCCCCGATGAAATCATATTGATGAGCAAAAAGCGAGTAAGAATAATCACTACCCAAGGATGTTTATTAGAAATCAAACAAACCATAAAACTAACTCGTTCGTAATTGGCGATTCATACTCCAATCCTGACATCTATTCTTCGCAACATAAATTTCATTTGACTCATTATATGACCTACAGTTGCTTATATTGGCAAGAGAGAGCTATGGACGAAAAACAACTATTCCGCCGATTTCTCCATCAGCCTGTGGTTTCCCCATCAGATGACTAAGCTTCAGTTTTCAGTAATTTCAGTATCTGTTTACTAACAGTTCGCTGTACCGAAAGTCTATTAGACCTTAAAAAGCATTTCACAAATTCCTCAACGCACATTTCTGAGCAAAAAAATTCCAAAGGAAAATAACTTAAAAAAGAAAGTCTCTTTCCTGCATTGTTAATTCAAAACGCCCATTAGTCAATCATTGTAATGCTGTACAACTATTACTAATTACGGTTAAAGAAGACAAAGAGGCCATTAGATCACTTATCAGAGGGATAACAATCCACTATTGAAATACCTTCATTGCAAATATGCCGCTTTCAGAAGTTAAAAGTTATATAATGCAAATTTAAATTTATATACAATAAGTTGTTCCGTAACTGTTACACATGCCTATGAAACACGTGAATATTGTCATTTTTTTAAAGTAAGAATGGTCAATATAATTAAGTAAGAATGGTCAATATAATTAAGTAAGAATGGTCATTCCCCACAACACAAATCTGTGTGTTTTATACGTCTAGTTATATGCATTAGTTTTAATTTATCAACTTGTCTGCCTGTTTGCATTTACAATTTGTAAATACTGTTTGTACCATTCTTCTTGTACCTATGTTTGTTAGATTGTTTAGATATATTAATTTATTTTTCAAGATTTTAACTGTAGTAAATAATTTTGGTTAATAGCGTAAAATTAGTAGTAGTAATGTTAAAAGTGCTTCGACAGCTAAGGCCATTTCCACATGAGCCCCGGGAGTCATGGGGAGTCGAACCCGGGACCGCTTTCACCGAAGTCGAACGCGTTGCCCACTTGGCTATCCGGGAGCCCTAGTGTAATATTATTATCATGCAATATCTCCACAGGTTAGGGGAAAGAGAGGAAATTTTGGCCTAACCTAACGCCGTAAGAGTAATTAATAATAATAATGCGAAAAAACGCTCCTCACAATCAATATGATTTTTAATCTCAATTTTCTTCTCATGGTGAAGTATAAAACTAAACAAAGATATCCATAATAATTACACTACGTAAACATAAGGGAACTTTGATGGTAAATAAAATTCCCAAATAAGCACCACGAATAATTTGATTAGAAAACTGATTTAGAACCACCCAGCAAATTGCCTACATCAGAACCGCACTGAGTGTGGTGCTTGATACACATTTTGACAAAACTCACACTTTACTCATTCCCCCGCTATCCTCACGATTCCAGCATCGCAAACAAATCTACATCTTTCTTCGCGGAGAAACTTAGCCCTTCCTCCACCTGCCTTGGCACCGGAGTCTCGCTGCGCGCTGATGCAAAACCCCGCTACATTTCGAAATATTCATCACGAATTCCATCCCTCTCCACCATCCTCGACGCACTAACGCACGCCCTCAGCGCGGAGGGCGGGTTTCATCGGAAGAGCGCTCCAGAAAGAAGTGAAAATGAGAGAGGCGTAGACGGTGGAGTAATGGAGATGAGGAATTCCGAGGGTGACACCGGCAGGGAAGCAGCTATAGTATCGAGTGAAAGCATCCATCGGCGAGGAGATCAAGCCCGAAGGCCAAAGGCGGTGTGGGAGTGAGGACGTGGGCGGCGACAGGGGAGGCCGATTCGCGGGAGGATTTCGGCGGAGAGGGTGTGGGTGCCCCGTCCTCTTATTTGACGCAATCCGAGGGATTCGCCCACACCTCTTGCCCACGGATGACATGCCAACGTAATGAAACTTTTCTTGAAGCATCATCGCCTTTGGCAAGCGAAAGTCCCGCGATCGGGGGGAGGGGATTCGTGACGGAGGGAAATGGTGCTCGGACGACCAGAGTGCGCCGAAAGTAAACAAGTTTAATCGACGATTTACTCTCGGAATACGCGCCATCAGCGCGACTTAATGCGGGGTTGATTATGCAGAAAGACAAAGGGAGTGATGGTATCGCGCGGAAAGTCACTCTCTCGATGCAAACAGGAGATTAGTCCTACTATTTTTCCTCATTTGCTTATCTGTTTCGGTTGAAGTAAAAAATAATCTAGCGCCACTTCATTCGCCTGCTCGAAACTTTTCCCACGTGGGCGTTTTTCAATCTGTCGGAGTAGATAATCTCCAGGGTAACAGAAAGTAAAAGAAAAGAGCTTGAAAGTTAAAAAGGTTTCACGTGTTTTTAATAAGAGTATTCAGAACTCGTAACACCCAGAAACTATTTTCTAAATCCAGAGTAGAGTTGAGAGGTTCCAAAGTTTTTATCCTATCTATTTACCGAGGATTCGAGGAGGGTTATATTATACTGTAAGAGAATATTTTGCCTTCCAACAAAAACATGACTACTGAGTTTTAAAAAATTCGACTAATGTTCTATAATTACTAATATGATGAGTTTAAAGTGATATTCAACCTTATCGTTTTATAGTTATTTCACATTGAGTTTCTACAACACGGCTATTTTGAAAAAGTGGCAAAACATGAAGTGCGTTCTCTCACAAACATAATTAGAATTTTCTGATAACTTAACGAGATTGTGTTTCATGTTGCATGGAAAGTACCGGAACAAGAAACACCAGATTTAAATTTCGCGACCATTTGAAAAATGGCCATTTGTTTTAATTAGCTTCGCAATTCGAACAAAACACAATTATTTAATAAGTAACAAGTATCAGGCTCGCTGATGATAGCTGAATTCAGAAATTCTTACGAAGACTAACTACCTCACTCCTTATCTAACCTAGTAAGCCTCATTCCCTCAACAAAGCTTTCAGTACTTAATGGTGGAGGGGTTGAGGTTCAAGCCGGCCTTTGGGCTGAATACCTTTCTGAAATAACTCTTACATTACAACTATTGAATAATGAAGAGACTGTGACAGAAGTTGGCGTGATTCGACACACACTTCATTGTTCTTAGCGACTCCTGACATTTATCCTCCTCTAAACGAGAGCTCCAATTAATCCCAATATTAATTCGAAACGCGATTTAAATTTTCATGCGGACCAATCCGGATACAATAGAGTACGTTTGGCACGCTTTCCATTATAATGCAACCCTCCTATAATGTATGCATAGGAGTGGGAGATAATAAGCTCCGCTCCAAAATGTACGACTCAATTAGTCACGGACAAAACGAAAACTTCTCCGCAATCCCACGCGCTCTTTTCCATCATTCATCGAACCTCCCCGGGGAAAAAAAGACTTCGTTCCCAGATGGAAGCGAACGAGTGGAATTCACTTTGTGACTCTTTCACCACGTACGTCGAAAACAAAGGACATTTCCTGACGGCGCTTTCAACTGCCTCGGTATAAACAATGTTTCACCTATCCGGGATCTTACGAAAGGCGGAAACTCGCCGCTTTTATCGGCATTCCTAAGGTCACAAATCACCCGACCGTGCATCGGACATGACGACACGTAATCCTCGTTTCGATTCAGACCCTTCGCCCACTTCAATCCGTCCGCACTCGGCGTCGGGGTGATCCGTGGGCTGTGTAGAGAAGGGCTTGCGACAACTTCCCGGGAATCACGGATCCGTGAACACTGCCCCGAGATGCTTCTCGGACGCCGGAGGAGGAAAATACCCGCACGAAATACCGAACCCATTCGCAGTCGGAGAGGGATTCGCGAGGTTTGAAAAAATAATAGGTAGTCTTCCAATAAGTGATCCAACTCCGGCAACCCTCTAGCGGAAAAAATAGAGAACTGTTGCTGTTACTAATTATTCTACTATTCTTCGTTTAGTTAGTAATTGGTATTTAACTAATTCTCCCTTATTCGTTTCCCTGTTTGAATATTACTTTCCTCACAACTAAAATAGGCTTACTCCTCTCCACGTGCCTACATTTAGATTATCCCTACCGTAACGATCCTAAATCTATCGAATATCAAACCTTCTGAACTCTACATCTATCCATAGATCCTATCAGGTTATCACATTACTCATTCTTGAAACAATGTCTACATCACTATTCAAATAAATTCACGTTATTGATGACTAACCGAACCTTAAAAACTGCCCCGCTCTGATGGCGGCCGCTTGAACTAAGCGTTGTTGGTAATCTTTGGATGGGGCTCCTGCATAGCCAAGTGGGTATCGCGTTCGACTTCGGTGAAAGTGGACCCGGTTTCGATTCTCAGTGGAAGTCCATGTGTGAAATGACTTGCTGTCGAAGCATTTTTAACAATAAGATAACTAATATTTGGATAAATGGATATCCTTATCCCCAACCCCTCTCAGCCATACGGCGCTAATGCGCTGCACTTGGCTCAAAGAAGTTTACACTAAAGATTGCCGATAACGCATAGTTCCAGTGGCCATAAGTGCCGAATTCTCTCACGAATATTATTTTATTCCAGAGTGAAGTGTATTTTAGAGTCAGTTACTGTCAATATTTCTAGAGCATACATTGTCTCAATACTAACGGTAAATTCCTTATAGTTTGTATTCGTTCTAAAATGGCGGAATCACTGAATAATTCATTGAATGAATAAATCAATACATTCGAATTTAAATCGATTAATTTAACAATTGTACAATAACAACACTTCGGAGAGTCTGATGCACAGCAAATTCTTTTGGAGAATTTTATCTTTCCTAAACTTTGAAAAAGCCCTTAAAAAGTTTCATTAATCTGGAAAAATGTTTCATTTTCTTATACAACTCAATTCTTAATAAGTCAACAGAACAGAGTACCGTAGTAGTAAAAAAATCACGACTTTGGATTGGAGTAATACCAAATAACCTACAAGGATTGCGCAGTTTAATTCCCGAACGTGGGCCGACGATTTCTTCTGCGATTCGTGACGCATGGAAAAAGCAGGAGGTCACGTGTGGAAAGGTTTAAGGTCACAGTTCAGAGGGAATCATCGTGGCCGTGAAAATTTCGCCCTGCGATTTATTATTGGAGTTGTTCGGAATTCACGGCAGCCGATGGTTTTTGCGCCCGTAAGTGATTATTTTTCCATGAGAGAGGTCCATTCACTAGAGTGGTTCGTGAGATTTGAACGGCCGTTAACGGCCGGGTAATGCTTGTTTTCGGGCTCTTGGATAAACATCTTCGGAGGACTTTGTAAAAACAAGCGATCAGTGCGTCGGGTCGAATAATGACACGCGTGGCGATGACCCCTTTCGCATCCGTGACAGTGAAAACTTAGCTTTTTAAAGCGCAAACATTTTCGGGAAGGTCGCTGAGGAAGGTCAGCGGCGGAGAGCGGTATTTCCGACGAGGGCCGCAAACTAATAGGCTCCGGGAAAAACGAGAAAAACATAATTGCCGTAGGAATGCATCCGTCGAGAGGGAATGCTGGTTGTCTTGGATAAGATGATGATTAAATATCCTACAGATCGCTACATGACCAAAGAGTAAGTTCGTAATTCTTGTAATCGACCTCGGCAGACCGACATATTCGCGGTAAGAGAGACATCACATGTACACCTCGTTTAATTTACAAATTATCCATTTTGAGTATAAAGTAATGGAATGGAGGCCTTTCAATTCCAAATCACGAGTAAAATATTGATGCATAAATTTTTATCGAAATATTTAAAATACAAACATTATCAACGAAGAGACGTTATAAGTAAACAATCAAGTAAGGGCGGGTAGTTACTTCTGGTCATTTTTTTCCGCGGAGCATTAGGGACGAAAACGTAAATGTATCGAAACTTTTGACAAAGGAATATATATCAAAATGATCTGAAAAGAAAAGGTTTAAGGTTTTTTTCGAGCCAGAAAAATAAACGAATGCAAAAGTTGCCAATCCCGAGCTTACATTTTCCACAAATCCGCTCAAAATCGATTTCAAAGAAAAATCGAAACCTTCACCTGTCATGAAATAACGACGTGAGAGAGACGGAAAGAAAAAACCTGGAAAAAGCAACGGTTGTGGTACTCTTCTGTGAAATTATGAACCACGGAGCAATTTTCTATATTCCGACACGTATCTCTAGCGGTGACACCTCCGGATCCAAGTTCATTGGAGTGGAAACCTCCAGCAGATCCGTTCTTTATTTCTGGAGTTACGAAAGCTCGTTTGAGAGCCTTTTCGGACAATTCCTTCAGAACTTAGGATTGATCCTAACTTCCATGGCAACAAGTCGGAGAAAAATCTACGAATCTGACAAGAGAGGCTGCAGAAGAGAATCATACCTGAAATCGACCTATGATTTCAAATAATGCATTTTCAGCGATTGTTATCATTAAATAGAGATCATTACTGATCAATACATAATTAAAACGTATATCATGGGACTCTAAATATCATCTTCAACAGTTGATTATAGCAGAGAAGATAAAAAAAACTTTGTAAATTTTCCAAGCGTTTTAATACTCCCGTAGACCTGACGCTGACCTGATGCTACTTCAGAAGAGAAACCAGATGAGATTATTAAGACGTGTGGAAAATGCATGAAGTACTTTGAAATGTCCTACCACATAGTAACCACTGAACATATTGATCTTAGTTGGTTATAGAATGGAGGTGAAAAGTTTGGCTAAACAACATAAAGCAACCGACAGAATTTATAAACAGGCTATAGAAAATGACACACAGAAAATATCTAATATACATATTTGTTTCGCTACAACTGTTCCATTCGTAAGGAATATTGAAATACACCAACGGCATGATTTAATTATATAAGCCGTCAAGGAAACTCAACTAAAATAATTAATTTAATAAAATATTCCAACAAATATTTATCATAATACCCAGCTTAGAAACTAAAAATGCCACCAGAGTAACCTAGAATATAAAGCAATAAAAATTCTAAACTCAGATCTAGCAATAAATATACCTTCCATGGCGTTATAACAACGAATTTCTTGGGCAAGGAATTTACATCCTCAGTTCCCCAAAGAAAAAAAAGTACTACAGCCAGATCCAAAGATTCAACTGATACGAAACAAATTAAATCTCCAAGCGAGGGGCGAACACATACCGTAGCATCAACTTTGGAATACTTTCAAACATCTCAGAACAAAGAGTCCATTTTTAAACCCTTCGACGAGAAGACAAGCACATCTCGAACCTCTTCTCCCAAGTACAAGCGCTTGAAAAGGTTTACGGGATGACTATCTGTCAACCGATACTATAGAGCAGGCCAAGTGCATAATCGAACGCATGCATCTCTCCCCTCTACGCATTCTCCATCCCTCCGTCTTCTTCTACGGTGTCACCGAATGAAAAGAATATCCATCGAAAGGGCGAGCAGTCACTCGCGGTCAACCCCTTTTCCATGACCCCATCACAAAGGGACAGCAGGCCTTGAGCAACGCTAGATGAGTGCCCGAGGAGAGAATAGAATATGGTTCGCACTCTATCTGTCCTTACATTCGAAACAATGCACTCGCGACAAGTAATTCTCTCTTACTTTCCCTCTCTATCCACTCGCTAAACTAAGCAGACGAGGATCACACATACCGGAAATGACAGAATACCTCGTGCCCACACGACGCAAGACTGCGTCGGGACGCCCTAATATGTAAATATACATGCATCATGTATGTACCTACCGTAAATTTCAATAAAAAATTTTATAATTCATTTCGGCAAACTAAATTTAAATTTATTTATGGAGTAACTCACAAACAGCGAATTTTCCAATTTCCCAAGTTGTGAATCGCAACGCGTAAATTAAAAAAAATAACTGATCAACAACAACTTTTAGTTAAAAAGATCAATTACTGTACTCTTTGATAGAACCCAAGTTCGATAAGAAAAATAAGACTTAGTATGATCTCAAAAAGAATGATTCAGAAATTCTTCTAAGATTATGGAATGAGAAAGGGCTTATGGAGGATGGTAGGGAGCTGATAAGGTTATTATGGTGCAAGGAATATTCAAGAGTTAAAACATAGAAAAGTAAAAAACTCAATTAGTTCAGGCCTTACCTGGTAGAATTCCATATCGATATAGCAAGTATTTTTAATTTCCCCAAGTAAAAACAAAATAAAACAAATAAGAATACCTAATTTTCCTAGTAAAGTGTGGAAGTTTATCTGTTACATTTTATTTGGGAAAGATAAAACTATTTGCTATATTGATGGAAAAGCGTAGTAAACCGAGAGATCTTGGAGTAGAGCATGTTTAAATGATGGTAAAATTCAGGAGATTCCATACATATTTCTTACATGTTGTAAATTAATGTTGATATTAAATAAAAGAAATCTCAGAATTATCATGTTTTCGTTAAATGGTAATCACCAGTAACGTTTGAAATAATATTTAAACAGATTTTCAAAGCAAATTGGCATAATTTTGGCACGTTTTAATCGCGAGAATTCGGAGGTCTTTTGTATTGACCCAACGCCTAAGAGTACACAATAGCTGAGTTTGCCACTAAGTTTGAAACAATACGTAATGTTGCGGTGGAAGATAACATTCGGAAGCAGTAATAATTTTAAACTTATAAAGCTGCACCGTATGAGCATTGCTTGTATTACTGAGCGAAGTATATAGAGAATATTTTCGTTATTCTTGCACAGGGTCTTCTCAGTTCATCGCACTTGGTAACATATGGGGAAAACACACGAAAGAACTGGATTCGAATAACAGCGTGATATATCCCTGGGGATAGCACGTGCCCACGAAATGCTGGAGGTAATTGGAAACGTCCATTACTGTCAAGTTATCCACAGTGATATTTGTTTTTCCTTAGCCGTTAAGTCGGTTTCCATGGGAGTATGCGATCGAAAGGGCGTTTACAAAAGAGGCGAAGATAAATTTCCCTCCCATTGACGTCCTTTCTAAGCTAGACGGAGAAAGGGAAAATAAAGGAGTCGGGGTCCAATCAGACGCATGCGCTATCTTGCGTGTACCTGCGAGGAATTCACTTTTCGAAACAAAATTATGAAGTTGGGCCTATGAATACCGAAACAGTTAACCAAGGAAAGCTGGAGTCAGGCACGTAAAAGGCGGGACGTGACCGAGGTTTCGATGGGTTCCTGTTTATACAGCCGCGAACGGCTGATTCAATTGAAAACTGAATTACGGCAATACTAATTTTGAAACTCGAAAAAAATCTCTTTCAATCGCAGAGACCGCGCGAGAGTATGCGAAATGCTACTCATTTCACGGGAGGGACTCTGATTCCTGTCGGTGGGGCTACAAAGCTTAGTAAATCTTTTTATTCCTGGTCTGACGGCTATTTCGAAGGTTGCAGATCAATCAATATCCCAATATAGTTCCTTTGGTTTTTCAACGATTGTTGTGGCAGATACAAGGAGAGGTATGGTTAATTTGCGCTGATGTTTGCGAAAGCGATTATTTATCATAGGATGTCAATCCGGTGTTATGGTAGAAAAACTATGCGTTGAATGAATAATTTTTAAGCTAAACTACACGATCTTCTTCAAACATTCATAGAACGCAGCAGTCTCCAACCTTTCTTCGCCTACCACCATTTTTATCTTCCGTCCACCCTTGAATTCTAGTCAATAGTAATATTTCCATATCGTCTTGATAACTTGATTTAGCGCTCACGGAAAAGACTTTTAGTAAATTTATCAATAAAATTTTTTTATACAATTAATTTACAAAATACAGTCATTCTGAATTTTTTCGTGTTGTTACATCAATTCCTTCTACTGAAAACTTCAACGGTAGGAACCAGGTTGGCGACCAATGATATAATATAAGAAAAGGACTTAAAAACAGTTCATATGCTTTTCCGCAGTTAATAAATTAGGACATATTTTTACTTTTAACGGAGGCGAATAACTTCTAAGTGCTACTCATTGGAATTATTTTTTCGATATGCATCTATAATCAATCATCTCTGCCAAGTATCAGCAGTATTAAACGTACACAACCGGAGCTAAGAAAAGCAGTATTCCGTACGTCTTGGGAGGCAGATTACCATCGTACTTGGAATTCGGTGGTACCAGCCGAAACATCACGGTAATGGTGGTAATTATCTCCCCAATTGACTGGCCTTACCTATCTAATGGTAAATATTCTTAAAATGTTTCCAAAATATTTGAAAAAAAAGTACAAAATACAGTCATTATGAATTTTTTCGTGTTGTTACATCAATTCCTTCTACTGAAAACTTCAACGGTAGGAACCAGGTTGGCGACCAATGATATAATATAAGAAAAGGACTTAAAAACAGTTCATATGCTTTTCCGCAGTTAATAAATTAGGACATATTTTTATTTTTAACGGAGGCGAATAACTTCTAAGAGCTACTCATTGGAATTATTTTTTCGATATGCATCTATAATCAATCATCTCTGCCAAGTATCAGCAGTATTAAACGCACACAACCGGAGCTAAGAAAAGCAGTATTCCGTACGTCTTGGGAGGCAGATTACCATCGTACTTGGAATTCGGTGGTACCAGCCGAAACATCACCTCAAATCTGAGAAGAACATTATACAGCATCCATTAGATATAAAGAGGACGGAAGAACAAAGCTGACACCGCCCAACATGGCTCGGGAAGGAGAGGAGTTGCTGAATGGAAGAGTAACATACCAAAATGGGAAGGTCAGAGAGAGAGATGTCGGAATCGAGAGAAGGTTATTTATCGGCGACTTAATGTGAAAGAGTCCCGAATTAAGATTCTCGAAAAGGAAAGAGAGCTCACTTCACGCTTGATTTACTAACAAAGCCTGCCACGTGCAAGAGAAACTTAACGGTTATCAGAAGGAGTTTTAGTGTATCTCGACGCCACATTACTGTCTTCAAATTTAATTTTTTCCGTCGTAAATTTTCTATGCATTACCGTCCGTCGATTGCCTCAAGTTTACGTCGCTGGGTTTACTATATTTTGCCGACAAACTCATCGAATTCTTTCTTATTTATGCCGAACATTTTATGACATCGCTGAGACCTATTCCTTTAGAAATGCGTAGGTTTAAAAAAATATCCGAGTTCCCGATTACCTATTTCCGTTCTCTGAGAAACATTTTGTAACCAGCCTAGCGTGACGCCAAAAAAATTTGCGTGAAGTAACAACGTTGATTTAAGGAAGGAAATGGAGAAAATGATCGCATGAATCAAGTACTCTTCGGAAAATTAATCATCCTGGATGTGTTTAAACGCATAAAAAAATCGAAGCATTTCCTGCTGCATCAAAATTATTTTTATGGCATTTATTTTCTGTAGGGAATACGGACCTAAGTTTCAACAAAATTAACGCAAAATAAATTATGAGTTATTATCATTTTATAATTATTATCCTATTTTAAATAAATAAGAATAGTATAATATAAAAATGTATCTTTTTAGAACTATTATCCTATTTGAAACAAATAAGAAAGGTATAATATAAGAATTTACGATGGATCTAAATAAATATAAGTAAATGGAATTAAAATTTTTTTATGTGGATACTATAATTCACAAAATTCTAGCTACAACACCCATATATAGTTAATCTCGTCTATAGCGGAATCGCATAGTGCCAAAAAAATTTCCGTCAAGACCAGGTTTCCGTATTATACAAGCTCGAAGTACTGGATGTGACTCCTATACCGCATGTCGGGACCGAGAAATTATTCCGTAATGGACAAGTTTCTGCTAAACACAGGTACCGCTAAAGACAAGCTGCACCGTATTATGGAATTCCTCGATTAAAACCCATCGGTACTAAATTTTACAGAGAAAATAAGCGAGCCGATTTGCAAATGAAAATGCCGAAAAATCGCGATCGGCCCTCTTGGATGCGTTCCGCTTCGAAGACCACATCCCGGATTTGACCCCCGAATCTCCCCACTATGGTAACAGACCGGTTCCTAGCCAATCTGGGACCATAGCGATCCGTAAGGACTAATTAAGGAACACGGCGAGAAAGTGTGAGAGAAGCGTGTTTCTTCATGCTTTTACGAAGTCGAAAAAACTACGAATCCACCATCGGAGCTGTAGGACAAGGTAACTCTCCCCCCAATCCCACCATTCTTGGCTTGGGATAGGCAAAGGTGAACAAAAACAATTTTGTCCGCTCTCCCTTAATGCCTCCTTACTCCAACAGATTTCCCACAGGAGATTACGGGCCATCTTCCTCTCAGCGGGAATCTCTACCGAATTAAAGACGTCTCTTCAACCACTCCAAGACACGACAGTCACCTGACACTCACAGAACACCAAACAAACCCACTCCATATCCAAAGGTGAATAGAAGGCCGCAATCGCCCTTCTCTTGCTGCAGGATCGAGTATGTGCCCCAGCTGAGGAGTGCGTCCTTGGAGCTAACGGCAAAGCGGTGATTCTGGGACAAACGAATAATGGAGGGGCGTGCTCTCTTTGGCGGGAAGAGGAGAGGCGAAATAAGCGGAATGTACCCCCCAGCAGTGCCCTCCTTAAGGAGGGCAATCAAGTTCGTATCCCTTGCCCTTTTAAGAAATGGGTGCCCGAGTAGTAAAATGTAATATGCGCCATATTGTGGGAATTAATTCGAGAAATAGAGTGCTGGCTTTCTAAGAGAAGAGTTAATACATAATTGATCGTAATGCAGAGGCTGGTTTAGGCTACCGAAGGTCCGAAGCGCGAAGATACGATCTAGGCCCGAATTAGGAGTCAACAGAGCAGAATATGCCCATTCTGTAACAAATGACACAAAAGTACTCACCGAATACGTGAGTTGCTTCACTGCAGCAAGAGTAAACTGTACTATGCTTCAATTATAGGTCGTATTCATATCAATCAGAAAAAGTAAAGGATGGGCTTTAAATTATATGGAGACATAAACTATGGAATATAACCTGTAAATACATTATGTATTTATAACTACTCAAAATATACAATATTCCGGGTAATGATGAGTTAGTGAGGTTTTGTTAAGCGACAATCACGGAATTTTATTACATCATTAAACGTAAAAAATCTTCAATCTCTCTATTTAAATTAATAACTAGTTAAGGAAGCAGTACCCGATAGGAAACAAACGCACCTTTACCCATTCTTATTCTGTTTCACTGAATAAAGGGGTGGTTCTTGCCAGGGGCGAAAAATAGGGAGAAGGGGTAATGGTGGTAATTATCTCCCCAATCGACTGGCCTTACCTATCTAATGGTAAATATTCTTAAAATGTTTCCAAAATATTTGAAAAAAAAGGCATTTTATTAACCAGAGTTTACCATACGCTTATCATCAACGATTTTCGTAGAATTAATTAATAATTTCCATAAGAGTTAAAGTCTAATTTTCAAAGAAAGTCTCGGGAGCACCAAAGATTACTCTCTTTAACGATCGCTCTTCGTTCCTGGAACCGAATATTAATAAAAAGAATACTTTTCGTTTGTCTCTTGGTATGGAATAGAGTAAACTATATCCTTCATTTACCTTAGTCTCAATCTTGCTCATCGTTGTGATGATATGAAAGCTAATGATGTTTGGGTGATGCTGAATTCAATTTCGAACCTCCTTACTGAATGCTATGGAAAGAATTATTCATTGGGTCATTGTGCTGCATTAACGAGGACATTCTAAAGTCACAGTATTTTGGATCAGAGAGGAAAGCAAAGACAAACTACCCTTGTTTTAGCTACGTAATACACTGCCCTTGCCTTACATCAACCCTAGTAAGGCTCATTCTTTCTACACAGCTTTTGGTAGCTTATGCTGGAGGGTTTGAGGTTCCATCCAGACTAAGGGTTGAATACTGTACCCACCCTAAGATCTATTCTCAAGACAAATGTAACTCTCTGCTGAATAGTTCTGAAATCTACTTAATCGACGAAGTTTCCTAATATTTCTCCGGAGAATCGTCTCCCGCAAGCGAGTCCGCTGACCCGTACCTGCAACCTTTGCCCCGGCAGCAAGACATCGTAAGTACCCAATAAAAATACGAAGTCAAAAGAAAATGACTCTCGACGATTCGGTCATAAATCACGACTTTAATCTCTCTTTCTCCCGACATCTCTCGCTCGAAGGCACAACAAACACTTCACCAAAAGGAGAAATGTCCAGATAACAAGCAAACCGTTAAACTATCTTTCTCGGGAGGAACATTTCCCGACATTTCTTCGGTGCGACCGATTCAACGGACATTTAACGGGGATAATACGGAGGCACTCTTCTTACGAAGGTACGCAAGCGATCGATCAAGGGGAGTGAAGGTGGTTGGGAGCTGTCTGAGTGGCGCAAGTATCCACCAAAGCCACGGTCCAAAACCAAGGACGTGGGAGTGAAATGAGGAGGGAGGCCCGATCGGAATGTGCGGCGAGACATACACGCTCACACGAACACAGAATCCCACGCGGGGATGAAGCGTCTCGCACCAGGAAAGGTTGCACACCGTAACGACAGAATGGCCGTTTCTACTCGAACCATTGGCAACAGCAAAATTAATGTCTGACAGCGAGTTTTCGTGGAATTCCATAATGGTTGTTATCATTATCAATTCCATTATGATTACCATGTTAACATATGGTTGATCTGAGAATGGATTATTGGCAGAAAACCGAGGTCAAACGTGAATGCAAAGCTAAAAATTAGTGCAAGTTTTGTCTCCGTTAATTTCCATTTATAACTCAAAAATTATATATAATCCCTGCGTACAGAGATAACTGCTTTACACGAAATACATTAGAAACGGAACAAGTCTTTTATCTTCGTCTTCTATATGCGAGTATCATGACCTGAATTTTTACCAAAAATTATTTAACCTAAAATGTTTACCAAACCTTAATCATTAAAACTAAATGCTACGTTAACACAATAATTTAAGAATGTTGCTATAATAGTAATGAATCATAAAAACTCAAAGAAAAATTTTAATAGACAGCAACGTAATACAACAGAAACCAAAGGAAACACCTAAAGACGCATTCTTAATTTCTTAAGTTCTTAATATAATTCTTGCTCTGAAATAGTTATAAAACACTCAAAACAATTATCATAAATCACTCATGATAAATGTCATAAATTACTCAAAGGTAAAGAAAATTAAACCGAGAGATAGGATGCAAAGTAGTCAACGCATCTGTGATATTTAATGATTAGGTGCATAAAAGAAACAACCATTCCATTAAATACAATCTAACACAACCCAATGCTGTAGAAATAATCAAGTTGAAGCCTAAACCATAAGGAATTTTTAAACAGCGGAAACATAACTTCGTAAAATAAAATATCATAATTTAAGACTATATTCAATCGAAAGTTACACAACAAATTTGAAAGAAATCCTATTTGACTCGAACACACAACAATATGAGCTAATAGAAAAATTCTGTTTAAGAAATACAACCTTTAGAGCTATGGTTTCGCTGCATAAACATTCCCTGACATTTAAGGCGGTTAAATCCGCATGCATGATGCTGGAGAAGAACACGAGAGTGAGGACGAGGCTTCATGAAAAATGTGCTGAGAGCCATTCGCGTTTAGGCACATAAAAAGAAAACCGTCCTCTACCGTTGCCAAACTTCGCGGTCATAAGGAACCCGCACCTCTGCTGACGTGGGCGTGGATTTGTTGAGAAGGGAAAAAGTGCGGAGAGGAGCGAAGATGAGCGGCGGAGTATGAATCTGAGTGGAAAGGGTAGAAAGAGAACGTGGGAGTATATTGGATAATAAAGAGGGAGTGGAAGAAGTGAAAGGGTGAAAGATTAAGGTCACCTCTCGGCGGTGTGCATTTGTTTCCGAAGAGATCATGAAGAGGAGAGATGTAACCTTCCGGGCGGAGTTGAATAAAAGATGCGAATGTGGTTACATAAAAGTTCTCTTTTCAACTGGCAGATCGCCCTTCCTCTCCCTTTAGCCTCTTTTTCTGTCTGCGACTCTCATTCCCTTTCACTTTTGCCAAATTGCTTTTATACTTAAGAGGTCAAAAACAGCACGCCTGATGTATGTACATACAACTGCGATTTGAATCGGAAAATAGTAACCTACTCTTCCACTTGAGACATCGTCATTACCTTTAAGAGTTATTTACAACCAAATCTGCCTCTAAACCCATACCTTTCTTCATACTCATGCACATTAATTGGCAGGAGAAAATTGCTAGGTGATTGTGTGAAGGAAAATAGCGAGGAAACATGACCTGCTACATATGCAAATGTTATCCCGTTTGCTGTACCGTAGGGGATAAATATATACTCCCTTTGCTCCTTGGGAAAATGTACGGATTCTCCTTTCTTTTCTTATTAACTCACGAACTCAAGGTAAAGCACCTAACCTGCAGACTTACTACTGCCTTCTAATACAACGTTGAAGATATCTTGAAAGTGAAGAGTAACTCATACTAAAATGTCTTGGATTAGCGAAATGTTTCTGAACTTATTTCTTTCCTCCACTGCACATTGTAGCACAGTCAATTCATGGAGTACTTAAAAATAGGATTGATAGTTTTGTTTATAACTCGTGTTCGCAATCAGAAAAGATTCAGTATGGAAGGAGTTAGTTAGACAACATCATTAGGAGTCTAGAACATACGATAAATGTTTATGTTATTTTACGTTAGTTAGGTCCCAACTGGAATATGCATCAAGTATATGGCATCCGGCGGACGAAACATTCACCCGTGAACTCGAGAAAGTACAATGGAAAGCGATACGTTTTGTTAAAAAGTGCTACGACAAAAAAGCAATCGTTGCCAAAATGCTCTCGGACGCAGGTTGGGAATCCTTAAAAGATAAGAGATTAGAAGCTAGATTGCGATTGCTTGATAAATTTAGGGAGAGTACGTTTGCGGAAGACGTAGTCGATATTATGCGACGCCCCTGCTACTATAGGCGATCCGACAATGAGTGCAAAATAAGAGAAATAGATGCTAGGACGAGTCGTTTTAAGAATTCATTATTTCCGCGAACGATACGCGATAATAATATGTTAAAAAATAGTCCGTGTTTTCACCCCCTGCCACACGCCGAAAGGCGGCATGCAGGGTATTTATGTAGATGTTGATGTAAGTAGTTCTTGGGATTAATGAAAAGGACGTAATATAAGAAACTACCCCAAAATCACACACCGCACCGATAGCTTTCTGGCGGAGCAAGTTCAGACGCTCTGGATCAACGTAGCAAACACGACCCTCGCTTATTAGTGTTGAACAAACATTCATTAGAACAAAAGGTGGCATGTGGGAGGCATTTGCCCGAATTTCCACTTTTACCAACGGAACGACCACTAAGCCCATAAACCCAAGCGATCGTCGGAGGTTTACAAACCCAAATTGCAGTCGTTGAGGATGAATGAAAGCAACGCGTGTTATAATCGCCTCCGAAGATACCACACGATATAAATTCAATTCTGCATACGACGCTGCGGAAAAAGAGGAAACGTTACAGACGTCCCACCGAACAAAGCGTAAGTTACCATGACCGTCGGTGTTTTCCGTGGAGGAAGGATCGTTTTATACGGCTTCCCATCCCTGACGACGGAAACCAGCACGCAAACGAAATAATCCGTTTACGAGAATGTCGCATTCAGCAACGTCAGACGTGAGGATTCCCTTCCCGCGGGAGTACACTACGGATACGAACGCCTTGGATTCCGAACGAATCCGAAAGAAATGAAAAAAGAAGAATCCGCTCCTAGGGTACGGCGCGACCCGAGTTTGCTGAAAAGGGAAAAATCTGAAGGGATTTGTCAATGGAAAAGTAAACGGATGGGGTGGGAAGAGGAGTTTAGAGGCGCTGGAATGCTCTTGTGTGAGGTGAGGGTATTGGCCCTCCGAGACGCGTCCCCCATCCGGCGAACAAGGGCGTGGTGGGTGGGTGGTAGCGAGGCGAATGACCCCTTCTCCAATAAGGACTGCTGTGATCTACTGGGCATCAGAGGGGGGGAGAACAAGCCGCCTTAACGGGGCTCCTGCTCCAGACGACCATATGCACCCTATAAAAGTTCTTCCTAATGGACATGTCACGGCATGAAATTTCCGAGATAAGTAAATCTGGACCAAAATCAGGGTCGGATTCAGAATTGTGCCTTGTTTCCTGACACAATCACGCCCCTTAGGATTAAGAGGTTCACAATTTTCAAGACCTTCGACATTTAACAATGTCACTAGAAACTAGTCGATAATTTAATTTGATTTGTTTAAATATCTGATTTTGCCAAATTAAGTTACCGATACACCTATTAATAGTAAGAGGTTCGATATTTTCTAGAGAATTGACTCTTAAAACTATCACTAGATTCTTGTCTATTATCAATTTTAACTTAAATAAAATTAATATGACTAAGCGTGACTTTGTGGAACACAACACACAGATTGAATATTTGACGTTCACGAATCTTATCGAATCCACCTGCTGTGGAAAATACTAAGTATGCTTTCTTTCAATAGGCAATTTTGACTTGTTAGTGATAGATTATGACTCATTTAGTAAATAATGTTAACTACTTCTATTCATGATAGGTAACATACGAAAACATCGAAATTTTGTTGGACGAAAAAAATGAGAATAATTGTTAATCTCATCCAAAATATCTAAGAAATTAGGCAATTCACTTTCTCCGGAAAAACAAGGTTTAAAAAAGATTAGCTTTCCTAATTTGATAAATATCTAGCCCTAATCAGATTTGGTCAGTTTTCGAATACATCCTTATATGTGGCTTATGTTGCTGTTCACATAAGTGAGGAAGAGATATGGCGAGAAAAGAGAGGGAAAGCGAGAAAATAATGAATCAATACATATTTCTTATTAGCTGTAGGAGCAATTAATGATCTTAGAATTACTAACATACGACACCAAAATACTCGGAATAAAACTCATATTTTTGATATGAGTTTTGCTGCACTTCTAAATTTGCTTCTTTTTTTCGATTTAATTAAAGAAGCTACGCGTTTTAATAAATGATATAAACCATACTAAGAGATGATTCTTGTTCTTAAAACCGTGACCGTCGCAGAGCCCTATTATATTGTGGAACCCTTCTATATCGAAGAACTTATTGAAATAGTTTTTTATTTACAATACTAAATATTTTTATTCGCTAACACTGAAAATTATTATTTGTGAAATTCGTCAGCGATACCAGAACTTTTGGTAATATCTGAGTAGGTGTTTCTATGTTAGATTTAAACTTACGAACTTCGATAGCTTTATTTGTTTCCATGACTCGCAAGTTAATAGTAAAATTCCTACTTCCAGATTATGAAAACCTTCAAGGCCCAACTTTGAAATCGAGGGATATCTTAATTGTACTCTTAAAAAAATCACTCAAAAATGCATTATTTACGAATGAGTAAATTTTGAACGCTGATATATAATATTGAGCAAACATATTTAGCCAAAGATAAACCACAGGTTAGAATCGTTTACGACAAACATTCGACGTCATCCGTACTGAACTCAAGCTTATTAATAGGGCTGGACATAAAACACTGAAATAAACGGCATTCAAATCTTTAGAAGCATTCCAACGTGAGCAGCTAACAATGCATGTCGACGCATGGGCCCTTTAATAACGGCCGAGTATTCATACATGAAATTGCGTCACAGTAAATCAACGATTTATCTCCAGTTTCCCAGGTGTGTAGCGCTTACAGAGATTATCATGTGCGTCGCATAGCTCTAAAGGTCGGAAACCACCGCTTTATACAATACGTGAAGTCTCAGGCGAAGGATGAGTAAAAGTTATGGAGGTGATTTGTGGCAGCGAGAGAGTGCGGGCGGCGAGTCACGCGTCACGGACTGCCGTGAACAACGCAAACTGGATTTACGACGAAAAATACGTTATGGAAGCCTGGTTCCCGTCTCTTCGTACATACCTCCGTGACCATCGAAATTATTCCCGAAATCCGCTTGAAGAAAAAATGTCCAGGAGATCGACAATTCGACACGCGTGCATAAATTTGCTTCGCTATTAACTTGCGGAACTTTCACATTCGCATAAAGTGACGGCTTACGGGAGATCTATGGCCGATTGTCCCGGGAATGTTTCCCGTGACTGGCTGTAATAGGAGCGAGAAAATTTTCGTTAACAATAGCATGTGCCGTTGCTCTGATATTATTTGGATCATTCATAAGGTCTAAATGTCAAGTGAAAAACAAATCACTTCTGTCTTCATTATGCAAAGCATGAGGTATTGTTTGTCCTTTACGGGTAAATTTGTGTTTTAACGACATTGGTGAAATCAATGAGTCACGACAATTGGTACTGTGTTCTCTTTTTCCAATCTAACAGCATCAACAGCTTTTTCACGCATTTAGACATCGGTATCTCTGTCTGATATTTTTTAATAATATTGGTGAAACAATGAAATGGTAAAACATTTACCCGTACCACGAAAAACGTTTACGTTATAGAGACCTACTACAAAGTCATGCCAGAAGGAATTGATAGTAATAATATCAGTGTCAGAAATCTGCATTTTAAGACTTCATGCACCAATTCAACCTATTCAATTTTACACAGATAACTCACGGAACTCGCACGAGGGTTACAGCAAAAACTTCAAAAACTACAGCAAAAATTGGACGAATATATCAAGCAGCTGAGCGCAGATTTTTTGTCGATACAATGTTCTCGAAGTATAAATTTTCATACTATTTTAAAAATTCTTGTAAGAATAAAAATCCCTTAAATCTTTTCTCGAAGTCTTTAAAACAGTCTTAGTGATTAAAAATTTCGACAGCATGGGTCTTTTCGCACATACGGGCACCCAACAGGAATCGAACCTGGAACCGCTTTCAGTAAAGGCGAATAAAAAATATAATACGATATGAGCAAAGGACTATACTACATCGACATTAACTCAAACCTGCGATATTTGATATTCGCCAATAAGGGATTATTAATTATGAAATGGAATACTTAAAAGAGGAAGTACACGTTCGACCTCTATATTTCGAGATGTTCCAGGACATTTATAAACTACTGCGGGAGAAAATAGGTCATAATTTAACTTTGAGCAAACTTGAGGATTTCATGGAAATTTAACAGCTTGAGGCATGTCTTCGGGTCAAGAATCTCGGAAAAAATCATCATACGCGGTCGTCGATGAAGACGCTGGGTACTGAGACTGTGTCAGCAGACAATATTTCGAAGCTCATCCACTCTCAGACAGGGTCGCCATAAAATACGAGGCTTTAATGAACTCCGTAGCAAATCCCGCATAAAAAACAACGAGGTACCGCCGCAACACTCGCTTCTTTTCTGCAATAAAAATTCCTTCCTTCGCAGACGGCAACACTAAATTCCGAAATTTAGCCAGGCAACGCTGTGTTCCCTTTATCCGAGGATCACTATGCGCAGTATATGGAGGTAAGGCGGTTGACCGTTGACCCCTCGAAGATGGAACAGCGTCGATGGAAGAAGGGCAAACTTGAGAAAGACGTAAGTAGGCAGAATGAAAACAACAAGAGTCGATAGAGATAAGGAGATGTTAGCTAAAATGAAAATACCAGGAAGGAGTGATAAAAATGGGAGGGAATGTTGCAGGCTTTTCGACTTCAAAACTGAGAGCTTGAATTTTTTTTATCACTCGTGCAATAATCTCTACATTGGATTTTTAAATCTTCAAAATAAGTAAAACCCCCCTCGCATCAAATTTCACTCAAATTACAGCAAATTTCCGGCATGTCTTAATACAAGAAAGTTATTATTTTGAGAAACAGGGCTCTTACAAAGTTTTGTATCGTGAGCTTCTACTTAAGCGTGGTTCTCTTTATGTACTAGTGAAACGGTATTGAAATTCAATATCGATCAATGATTTCGCATAGAAAGTGAAGTTACTATATAATAGAGAAATATACGAAATTTTCAGCTTTAGTGCTTCAAAGACAACCAAAGTATTAACAATTAAGATGACGAATACCGCATCCAAGAGAGGCATAAGGCTTTCAAATTCTTTTGCTGATTCATTTATAATTTGCAATTAGTTAACAAAATAGAACGTTTTTCTAAGAAAAATCTATGATTCTAGTTAACAGCGAGATTTTTTAAAATTCAATCAACATAAATTCGATAGTAAGCCACCTTCCTTTGAACGACAAAATCTTTCATGATATCGTCAATAACGTGTGTTGTTCTTTTCAGCATGGAAAGCTCTAAAATTCATTAAATAGCAGCAATTCAACTGAAAACTTGTTTAGACAGACGGGAATGAAATAGTTACGGAACAGACTACAGCTTTATATCGCAAATCCGACATGAGCGAGCCCTCCGACATCTTCATGCCATGTACAAATGAATAAAACGGCACGGAAAAAAAGTTACACGGCGCGGAACATTTTTGCAGAAGTGACATGAGAGGATGAGAAAGGAACAATTTAACTGTGGAACCTAAGGTCAGCGACAACCAAGGACGGGATTGACTACAGCGAATGGGATACGCACCGGCAAACACCAACAGACCCAACGGATGACGGAACATGGTGGCTCTCATAGAGGAACGCCGGGGAGGAAATGTTGCTACGACTCTTCCAATCTGCGATGGATCAGGTAGAGAATATTTCGGGTCTTTTTACAGCGATTTCTTCCACCGTTTTTACGGGGACCATATCTCAGGGGTCATATCTAAGAAACGAGAAGTTCACGATCCATGGGAAGGGGGTTACACGAGAGCAAGATGTAAGAACAGGATATCAAAGTCAAACAAGGAAATAGAACATTACCTCTATCATTTTAATCAGACTTTACCCAACTTTGCCGTTATTTGCTTTCTACAGATATGACGCCGCTCGCAAAATGATCGCAAAGAATGATTTGCCAATTTAAATAAAAAACGGTTCGTTAGAAATGGAGAATACAAATTCCTTAATTCTAAGAAGCATTCACCTTGAAGGCTGGTTTCAACCTCAGAACTTCCACTGCCAGCTTCTTAAAGCACAGCAGAGGGAATGAGGGTTACTAAACAAGATGAGGAGTAAGGTAGATTGCCATTGCTATCTACACTAAGCCAGAAACATGTTGCTGCATTATCTAAGGATCAGTGTGTAGGTAAATATTTCGCTAATATCGGCGAGCGCCATAAAACCAAAGACAAAATAGAAGTGAACATGACTGATAGTGTAACCATCATCTTCCACTTTCCATACACATCACAGTGTAATTTTCAGGAAGATAAAAGACAATAAACAGAGATAATCAATACGTTAATTCTGAGATTGTAGATAAATAATAATAATAATAGAAAGTAATATAATAATAATAGTAAAAAGACGAACTCTTTCATTTACCGCTATTAATCAATTCACATTCACACAATAGCAACATATAAACATGCGTAGCCATTCACTTTTAACATTCGTCATTATTGAATTTCCCCAACGATGTCTCCTTTACCAACCTTAGGTAGATATACCCAAGACATTCCCAAACCGCTGTGATTTCAAGCGATTAAATGGGCGATCTAACCAGGTAGAAGATTTTTTCGCTCAAAAGCTTCACTCCAAACCCGACACATTCGTCACGATCTCGTGACCACCCACCATCGTTCAGACACTTCTATCA
Organism: Ladona fulva; assembly: GCA_000376725.2. Lineage (NCBI taxonomy): Eukaryota > Metazoa > Arthropoda > Insecta > Odonata > Libellulidae > Ladona > Ladona fulva. The sequence goes on along the minus strand of KZ308385.1, from coordinate 367,115 downwards.
TCATTCCTCTAAGCATATCCGGAAACATTAAATTCATCATCCTTACGCACACTATATCACGGTTTTACTCTATCGAGTCCATGACACATCATCTGAAAAGTAAAAAATCCTCGGTGAAATAAAATGCTCAATCAAGGAGACAAACAAAAACCTTCAGATCGCGTGAGAGAGAGGACGAAAGAAATCGAGCGAATCCTCTTTAGCGGCAAATGACGTGCCATTGAATTCGCCTCGGATCTCCACGATAAAATTTTCGAATTAAGGCAGGATTCGCAGCCAAAGGAGTGGGAAGAAAATAATAATCCTCTGGCTCGTTGGGAACACCGGGGAAGAAAGGGGGAGGTTCCTGGCCAAAAATCCTCGACAAGCCGTGAAACTGGTCCGAAAGAAAAGAGGTTGAAAAGATGAGGCGCGATAAAAACCGTCGTTCACGACACGCTCTTTTGAATAAATGGCATTTTTCCGGCCGTGAAATACCGTGAACGCCGGATGTTCGCGAGTGGGCGTGGCATACTTGTAAAAGGGACCGAAAATCGAGGAGAGAACTTTTGAAGGGGGCGATGTTGGGGAACAAAGGTCGACGGTCCCTTATTCCACAACCGTTCCTCCTAGTCTCCCTTCCGGAGCAATGACTCCACCTTCCTATTGAAGTTCGGAATTGCCTTAAAAATCACCAGCAGTGATGTGGAAATAAATGCGACTGAAAAATGTTTTCTCCGACTGAGTCAGCAGCGAAGCTAACTTCAAACCAAATACAAAGAGTATGGAAACGATTTGGTTGAACGGAGCGATTTATTTTAGCTTCATATTCAGTGTCATCGGGGAAGGAAGAATGAATTTTGTGAAGCTGAGATGCAAAATTTTCCAGACTACGCAACATAAAATAATTATACAATTCTTTCTTTACTGCGCACAATGTTCTATAATCAAAACCCCAGTCAGTTCAGATAAAATTATGTATTATTACTTCTATATTTTTAATTATCAATCGAAAATCTTTTGATAAAGTTTGTAATAAAACCGAAAGTTCTTTGTATCTTCTATCATATATTTTAAATACATCGGCCATCATTAGGTCGAGATGATGCCCGTTATCTAGTCGAAACTGGTCTTTCGTTTAAAATATCTTGTGAATAATTCGAAATACTTGGTTTTATTTTTAACTCTTCCATGGCTTTCCACGATGTCCGGCATATTGATTATAATCTTTTTTAAGTCTTTTTCGCCGAAAGAAACATTATAAAAATACCTCGCACCCCCTCAAAAAGCTTCTAACAACCTTGGAAGTTTATGCACACCGGGTTAGGAATCTGCCTACAAAACGAAAATTTACGAAGTAAAACCAATGAAACGAGTAGATGGCAAATACTGAAGTTCCTACATTTTACCAATTATTCATCAAAGTCTCCGCTTAAAAGAAAAAAATTATAATTACGTAACTCAAAAGGAATTTACCACAAAGAACAAAGCCATAAGATTTTCAACTTCTTGTTCAATTATCAATGCCAAAAAGGAACTGACAACAAGAAAATCTACTCGCAGACATTACTATGGTTCCACGAAATTTCCTTTTCAGAACCTCCTACCTTACATGGGCCCCGAAAAGCGGTTTAACCCATTGCTGAAAAACCTACGAAGTAGTTGAGGGCTTCCCAAAGTTGGAGAAACCCTTCGTAGAGTTATTTCTGAGAACAACCTTTTCGGGAGTGTCAAATTTTAACTAAGTGAGTAATTAGCTCGGGAAGTTACGGATTGGTCGGTGAAGGTTATGGTTTCGGAGCTACGTCCCGCAAAAAGGGGTTCGGAATCAATATTGATAATTTTCCCCTATTACTGCGTCGTCGCTTCCCTTCCACCATTAATTTTGATTCACAACCCTCTCGTTTCCATCCGAACATCGCATTTACTTCGGAAAATAGCATTACGGCAGGGAAAACGAGCACGTGCACCCCTAATATCAAGTCATCACGAAACCCGAAATTTCATGAGGACGCATTGAATTATGGTTACGAATTCAGCTCCTTCGATTAGTCCTCTAACTTCGAGAGATCGAAATCTTCAACATTTCCACGGCAAATTAATCTTAACGTAAGTCTGAAGGAAAAAGATTTTGAAGAGAAAGAGTATCAAAATCTTTCTTCTCGAAACTCGATATCATTACACTGACTAATAAGTATTTCAGCCGTATCATTGCACTACACGCTGAAGGCAATACACAAAAATCATGAATTCCTCGGAGTGTTACACTGCCTGTTAATTCACATACCTCCGAATGCTCTTTAGTTCTGCCTTTTGTTTTTACTTTCGCTAGCCACACCGACGCTATAGTTAACAGAGCTCGAAATGTTATTTCTACTTCTGTTCCCTATAGTGTAGCAGTAGCCTATCCCTTTTTTCACACGGCTTAAAATTTAAGTTTATTTATCTCTTACAGTCAAATATTTATTTTTTCTATAAGAAAAAAATTAATATTTTCTGCAATAAAAAGCATTGAAAGCATAATGGACATTTACCTAATCTTGAGAACAAGTGTATCGCGACAACTCCTCTAAAACGCACTTCTGTAATTGTAAACTCCGAAACAAAACAAAGCTTACACAACCTTTAATACTGAAGCGGTAAAAAATTAATTTATTGAATTAAATTGAGCATAGAGTGCATCCTAAGTTAAGGTTTGTTTAGGTCAGTGAGCTTGACTTTTGCAGAGCTGTCTAACGGTCCAATGGTTAAGTCGCGCTACGGTTACTGTAACAAAAAAGTGCGACTTTCAGATCAACCTTAAATTTTTGACACGAAAGATAAATTAATAATAATTCCAAGAATGGTGATAATTATGCAAATCTCTACTTGTAAAACCTATATCAAAACACTTTCTTCAACTAAAAAAGGAAAAATAAACAAAAGTCATTTTTCCGTCTGTAAAAGAAGAATTGCATTTCACACGGCAGTCGACAGGTCTTTCAAAGTCTTGGAGAACAGCGCGATTACGTTTCCGAGCCGGAAGGGAAACATTTGTAAGGAGTTGGACATCTCAAAAAAGAAGAAAAAAGTCAACGCGCAAGAAAACACCGAAACATCTTCCATATCGGTCCCATAAAACCGAAAAAAGCAAGATGCTGTTCTCTCCCGAAAACGTATACTTTTAACACTTTTTATCTTATTTCTTCGTCTCAAGATCGGCTACGAGCCGCTTCCTGATCCTTCCCAAGGTCGGATACCGTAATCACCACGCATCTCACGTCTATCTTGTGGATGAGGAGGGTATCATGCCATCCTTTGTGAGCCTACCTTCGATAACGTATCAGCGCGTTGCGTCATGGGGCCCTCGCGACGATGCGAGGGTTAGCGTGGCGCTATTAACCTCCGGAGGAATCGTGGATGTTCGATCCCGCGAAAGATTCCAACACAGCTACACGCCGGACGAGGGGTGGGCGGTTTTGGAAGGAACGAACCCACAGGAAACTTGGAAATGCTCAGAGGGGAAGGAAAGAAGAGAAAGTGGTTAATGTTTTTAATTACTTCGATGAGATTAGTTCATGAATATGATCGTCAGTAAAATTGCGAAATTTTCGCAAATAATCGCTGGAGTTGCTTCATAATTCCGCTTCATGAACACATTTTCACTTGCCGAGTTCGGGGCGTTTTTAAGCTATCAGAGGCGGAAAGATCACATCGAGGGCTCCTCTGAGAATTATGACTAAAAATTCGAATTTCTTCATAAAATATGCAAACTTACATCCCAAAGTAATCTCAGACGCTTTACTACGGAAATTAAATAAAAAACAAGTATTGAATTACGATACCTAGTATATCTATAAATTATAAAGAATGATGATAGACACCACATTATATAGTGACGTAAGCAACGTAATATACTCTACAAATATATTATGTAGATTTACTCGAGAAAAACAAAATTCTTTATTGAAGCGAGAAACCAGGATAATTTGTTATTGCGAGTTTATAAGCACTATCTTATTGAGGCCTCCACGCGGATGAGGCCCTCAGCTAACGCCTATTGAGCCTTACCATAAATCGTTCCTGTGACGGGTAGCTAAGAGTATCGATTTCGGGAAATTCCGCCTAATAGATAAAAGAAATAGATTTGGAATTTTTATGAAAACGTTTTCTTCACATTGCGTAAATAATGATAAATTAATTCGGTTAGAAATGTAGTAACTGTTTCCCACGCTGCATAAGGGAGTTTATTTCAATCACAATGGAACTTACAGCTTGTCATTTTAGGCTAATTTCTATTATAATGTGAGATTAATGAAGATTTAAATAATCTATAAACGTTTGGCATATCACAAACAATACGTAACCGAATTTTCTCTAAACATAGCGCATCGCATTTCTCAAATACATCATTTTCTCTTTATTATCTAACTGGCGCGTGAACTACTGTCGTATTAGTGATCATCACGTTAATATAAGTAATAAAAAGAAGTTTTTCTTTCATTTGCGTGATAAAAACAATATAGTTAAACACAGGAGTAGCACGGGGCTGTCACGTTACGTGGAGTAAACCAAACTCCACCAGGAGCCCGTCTGTAAAAGCGCACACTTATTACCCAGAATTCGTCCACTGCGCAAGTGCCTAAAGCTTCCGCGGGATGTGAAGAACATCAGCGATCCTCAGCGGAAGATCACGATGCGACGGAAGGTGACCTCGAGGCAATATCCTCCAACGCACGTTGGACGACCAGAGTGAAATCCGTCCCATGTAATTTTCAACGACATAAACGTCACATAAAGCAAGAGACTAAAGCAGACGTCGGCAATGGCACAAGATAAATAAAGCGACGGCCATCATTTGGATGGGCCGTCGGAAAATTATCCCATCACTATAAACTATATAAAAACGTTATAAATATTGATAACGGAATATTTAGAATGAAATGGAGCTGAAATTGAATGATATTGAAATTACGTCGTAAATTCGTCCGGCCCTTGATCGGAAAAGGTAATTGATTCAGTAAGAGTACTAACCGCTCCACAACATATTTCCTACCCTGAATGAAAAATACGACAACTCGGCTTTTAATGATTCGTGGATGCTTCGGTCCCTATGTTCTACACCCTTACACCCACTTTGGGTAAAATATCGTCATTACCGTCAAATAAACCATACGAAAATCTCCCTCGAAATAGAAAACAACGCGCCGAAAGGAAAAAATTACCATCCCCTTCTTCGAAGAGCCGAGTGCCTCTAGATATAAAAAATAAATTACTTTCTAGATTAAAAATCCGATCAGACTCCACGAAAATTCCCAAAAAATATTACCCTTTGAATATGCGAGATACCTACAAGAGAGTACTTACAGGATAATTCCGAGCCCTTTTCTTATATGAATACATCCGAGATGGAACGCAAACCCTTAAACGAGCGCCTTCAGAAACGTGAAAAAGAGCACCTCGCGTTATAATATAGACATAAAACGTAATGGTTCGGGAAAATACCCCTCTGGTTTTCCCTAATTCTAAGTGGAGCATATTTTTACGGCTGCTCCGTTCTCCATAAAACGAGAATAATGGGCGACTATAACAACAATAGCAGCCATGGACGAAGCCACCTTTTTACCTAAGTATCCTCTTGCTGCGCCTTTATTTCCCACAATGATCGATCAAGGCATTAAGCTGCTTCAAAACGCTCTCGCCATAACGCGGTCGTCTCAAATCATGCACCGAATTAATTTTATGACTTTTTCAACCTTGCCCTCATCCGAAACAAAACATCGGACGTTCGCAGGTGAAAATGGAGGAAAAAAAGTCGAGCGCCGACCCACGATGCGGCACGCCCTCTCCTTGAGGTCCGACCGAACCTCTTGAGACCGCTGTCTCTTGAGGGGGATTTGGGATCATTAAAATGGAACGCCTCCCCAGCGCCGGGAGAGTGATTCGAAGGGAGGCTTTCGGGACTGCTCCAAAAGGGAACGATTTTTATTTTCATAAATAAAAGAGCGAGAGGAAATCGGGACGGACCGAAGTGGATGAAGGGTAATTACCGGTGCATACTCGGTAGCAGAGGATACGAGGCCATCAATTGACCCAAAAAATAAGTTTGGAGGGACGACCTCTACCCCTTAAGACACGTTCTCCTCTGGCATCAACGACGCACCATGGAACTTACTTTTACCTGTTTATGGTAGTTACGCCTATAGGCATAGGCGCAGGACTACAGAGAGTGTTCTACACTCGTCATACAGACGAGTATCTTTTTATTCATATCTTTTCATGCGGCTTTCAATGTATGGGGGTTATTCCATCACACTCTTTTATCTACACACGTTCTATCATCGCAAACTTTAATCACCGATTACATTTAAAAATGAGGCAGACTAACTCTGCCTACGAGTAATTATGACTTTTACCACAAAATATGATACTTCACTTTTATAAAAAATTTAAGATTCTCATTTTCTTACTTGAAAAATACTCCATCATATGAAATTTATTCAGATTCGTTGCTTCGGACTTGGAGATTGATGATCTTATAGCTAATAGTATTTTATAATAAAGTAAATTAAATGAAATATAGCGAGAGACAATGCTGCGTATCTTCAGAGCGGCTGTCTATGGAACGATTACACAGCATAGGGAGTCCTTGCTCTACACTATTCTACGCATACAATTTACAAAGACAATTTACTTTTCCCCGAATAATTATGGGTAAGACACTCCCAAAAATTATATAAATAAGTGTTATTCAAACATAGAAAATACCGTTCTTCTACCATTTGTGTCAGAATTAACGCAGTATATTTTCACAATTCCAATGCTATGAAATAAATTCAGGTTCTCTCTTAGAGACTAAACCTGTAAATTGACGGAAACAACTTTTTACCTAACCGAATGAAACATAGAAATCGAGCTTTCAGGAACGGAGATGTCTTCAAAGGAGACCTTTTCCATTTAATATAAAATGCAACACTTTCTTTTCAAAGTCAATAAAACCGGCTTCTGTAAAAATAGTAACCAAATGAGACTAGCAACCTTTCTACATTCGCTCGTTAACTATTTCCATCCATTTTTTCTGTTAAGGTTTACAGAATTATCTTCTAAATGGAAGAGTTATGTGCATCAGGAGTTTTCAAGTTTTTCAATAAAATATTTGCCTTGTTATCTGCGGTAAACAAGTTTCGAGGATCCTAAAAGATCAAGTGAAATTTTGGGATTCGCATCAGGAAGGACTTGTAAAGATAAATCCTTATTTTTAAACATGGACCATCAGTCAATAAATTCAAGGATGTCAGTATCATTTTAAAATCATTATTAATTTAAAATTCACAGTCTAAATACTCGAGAAACAAGAAAAAAAGAGCTTTAAGCTCTTGCCAGCTATAAAATCACGTCTTCTATGCCTAGAGAAATAAAATCAGGACTACGATTGCTGAACTACGATTTGCAGTATAAAGCTCAGTTTTAAAGTATCAAAGATATATAAATTTTACCAATCCACACTATGCTGTAGAGGATATATGCAGTATGAATTAGATAAGGTTATATACTTTTGTTGTTTTTTCAAACTGCGTTTTATTAAAAAAATCGTCGTTATGTCGAAATTTTACGAAGTGACCGCTTCCCGAAACCGTCCGTGAATTTTATCTTTTACAGAGTATTTGAAGAGGTTTTTACAGGCTATAGCCCTTTTACATTAAAGGCAACCTCTAATCCGCCGTTTCATTACATAAGATTGGTGCTACAAAAATTGAATCCTCCCAGAAAAACACTTTATTTTCCATTTTGCTGTGCATTAAAGTGGGAGAGGGATGAAGAGCGTGGCATGGGTAAAGGGCGATGGGCATTTTTCAAAATCATCTTTCGAAAACCCTGGATTCCCACCCGTTTATGGGCACGAATATATATTTTATAAGGACGGATGAGAGCTTTCTTTTCTTCCTTCTTTGGGGCGAAGGCCGAAGGGCGGTTTTCTTCTTATTTTCCCTACCTAAGGGAGAAATTGAAATGCACCGACCACTTCTCCCTTATAAATGAGAAAAAAATTTCAGGACGCGCTGTGGGAAGAGTGTTGCCTTCAAGATGGATAACGACCTTTAACCGGTGTTTGTTTACGTGTCGAAGGAGGAAAAGGTTTTAAAAACTATAATGGTCGATCCAATATTAAAAAATGCCTGCCTGTTCCGAAGCTTGGGTCGCAAGATTAAAGCAAAGGTCTTTAAGCTCCGTGAAGAAAGAGCACGAATACACAAATGGGTTTTCATTTGCATCTACACATACATGTACCCTGCGAGCCGCCTTTAAGTATGAGCACAAAATGTCCATTTTTCTAACCTTTTCTAACGTTTTGCAAATGTTGCCAGCAAAAATGCTTGAAGCAATTTTCATGCCTCGTTATATAAGAATTATCATGCACATATTTTCTTCATTTACTTCAATGAATTCAACGGAAGTTTTGACTGTTTTCTGATTTCTCCGATCGTCATTTAGACAGATCTTAAGCTTGTAACAAAAAGTTATCTTTTTGTCGCCTACCGCGGGGAGGAAATTATTTATTCTACGAATGAAATAACACACTTTCTTGCAATGAAAAAGAAAGAGCCCTTAAAATTCATAAACAAAACCGGGAATGCCATTTAAAACTAGCGTCGAGATAACGCAAGCAATCGATCCTTTGTGAATAATGAAACTCCTTGGGGACTCCTTCAAGATACATTCACGAGCATAATCGGATTCTTCTCAAACAGAGTTCCATTGAGCTTTTTAAAGAGGCGACCGCAATTCATATTGGCTCTGAGAGTGTGTGTAGGGACGGAAAGCTAAAGAGTGGGTGGGTGGTTGGGTGATAGACTTGTTAGCAAACGACCCTCGCAGCTATTACGTTCCTCTGCGACCACTTGGCATTCTGGATGAGATACGAGTGGATTAAAACAAAAGAAGCAAATTGGTTGATGGAGAACGAGTGGAATGTGATTCTGGATTGCAAGAGTGGGAGAAAGGGTAATGAGATAGAGAAGTTTATCAAGAGCAGGTGCGATCAAGGGGGGGCTTGAAAGAAATTCAATCATACTTAACACACGGTGTTGAGCGTGCAATCATTTTCAAAGACTAGATGATATCGGATGATGATGCATTACATAAACATTTCTAACCGTAATTTCCGTGCTTTTGAGTTCATTCAATTAAAGTATAACGCGCTATTATAGATACGGCAATTTAACTTACTTTGAAGTTAAACTTCAAAACACCTTACCGGTTCGGAAATAATAATGTGACTTTATTACGGAGAGATTGAGACTATCCAGTCTCTTCTTGCATCTAAACCTTCGTCATATGAAGTTTAAAAAAGACAGCTAGAAACAAGCTCACAAAAGAAAACTACTTTTTGGATTTAAAATCTAAGTTTGCACTTAGGAAAGTATTCACCATAACAGGAAAACGCCCACAAGAAGGGGAGTGTGAAAAACATGCGATACCTACTGATACGACAAAAGAGACTCCCGGATAGCACCGCGTTTTACTTATTGTTAGATGAAAACAGTCCCGGGTTTGATTTTTGGTGGGAGCCTACGTGCGAAATGACCCTAGCTGTCGAAGCATTTTTAACAATACTGCTACTACTACCTACTGATAGTTAAACATGTTTTAAGGAAACGGCTGGTTTAATCACATCTGAAAGGCAAACAAAATTGTACAGATACATTATTTCACGGAAATATATTTCATAGAAATATATTTTATAAAATAGTAAACGATTACGTATACTCATATTACGGTTCAAAAGCAGAGTACAAATTGCAAAGGTAAAACAAGGGAAATTAATTAATCCCAAATAAAATGATCCTTTGAACAGAGAGTGAGATAATCATACCCCAAAGGTTCAAATGACCTCCACGTTAGAACAAATGAAGCAGTAAATATGTACATTTGCGTTTCCTGGAAACAAGTAGTTTCTACATATACGCAAAAATCCGTTAGATAATGGGAAACCGAGGAACCAAAATGGCTTTTTGATGGAGACAAGTTAACAAAGCTATCAGCTGGTCTACGCAGAACTTGAAGACATCCAAAGCCGATGCAGATTCGATAACAGAATAAAATTATCTAGGAGAAGGCTCAAGTACATCAAAGGGCTAGAACGTAAGCTATCAGAAAAAAACATCTTCGACAAAAAAAGGTCATTCGGTTAAGATAATATATTATTTATTAGGATTGCATTTTTAAGAAATTAAATCCTAGGCAAGTATGAGAGAAAATTGTGAATTAGGCAAATTATGCTCTCTCGCTTGAATGAATTGTATGCATGTAAGCGAGTAAATATAGGCAATCAGCACGTAAATATAATAATCATGAATTTCCTCTGAGCAAACTCTTCGTTGATTCAGCTTCCTATTCAATCAAATATCACCTCTAAAGGTCGGCCAAATCCAAATGGATATAACTTTATACCTTCTTTGGGGGCGGAATGATTAACCTTCCTTCGTCAAGGTCTCAGGTCTAGTCCCGACTATGCGGGCTTTTCCCTGCAACGGCATGAATGCTAGTTGACGACGTATTTGGATAACGACGAGAGGCTGCGATCAAAATATGCCATAGATAACGACGCAGTCTTTGGTTTACGACGCCTTCCGGTGAAGACTGACAACTAAGAACTTTTTTATGTCTATTCATGTTACTAATGATAATATTTTGTAGCAAATATAATTGAATATATGTGCCATTCTTTAATGACATTTAAATAAGTTTTACCTGCAAATTTGAATTACATTCTGTTCGCGGGTAATCTCGCCTTGGATAACGACTGCAATCTTGAAGCGGATTAGTGTTGTTAATTAAGGTACCACTGTAATACTATTTTATTTACTCAAATACACCCAAATAGTCGGATTAACAATAAAAACTCTTGATGTCAGAGTAAAAAAATTGCTAATTCAATCACTTGTGACAATCTTTCAGCCGGCGTGTGTGGGGACATCTCACCTAAAAAACTTCCCGCGAGAACTCCATATAGAACCACCTCTCCGCAATCTTCTCTTGGCAAACGACGCAGAAACGAAAGGAAACGGAGAAAAGCCAGCGAGGACGGAGCCAGCAGCGAATGCCGCGAGGGACGGACAGAAAGGAGAGAGAGAGATAAAGACGCACGGGAGGAATACTAAGTGTGTAGGAAGCAGGCTCACTCATCCGCCATTCAGACGTGCTTGCCACCCTTCTCCTCTGGACCACTCCTTGGGTGAAGTGGACGGAGGGGATGCAAAAGGGCGGACGCCCTCGGTGGGATGGCGAATAGGGATTTAAATTTTTAAGTAACGCGTGCGAAGAGGGAAACCCCAATTACTGAGAGCACGGACGGACGAAGCGAAGAATGAGGCAAGCTGAACCTCAATGCACCGGCGGGTCCCCTCGGTGCACCATGCCGTTCTTCGCAACCGCAGAGGACTGTTCGTTGATCAGTTTTAGCAAGAAGGGGATCCCAACTTCAAAGGATTTCGCAGCTGGAGGGCGGATGGGGACGGAATCTAATGTGGAATGCATGGGGGAGGTTTAAATAGAATGGGTTGGTGGCACCGATGCGTGAGACGAACACCTTCGGCGAGGGGAGCATTGGGTGAACGAGGCAGAAAAATATGAAGGTTCAACACGCTGATCTTTAAAGGATAAGGGAAAAAGCCACGTCTCGCGTACTCGAAATGGTGCCTGCCTTTTAGCCTAGATTGAGCAAACGATGAAATGTTACTTTCTTGAGGGACTCTTAGGATATTCAAATTAATTTATGCTCAACCGTGTGATACAATTTACCTAGAGAGGCTGAAAGGTATAAAATTGTTTTTACCAGCTGTTTTCCCAGGAATTTTCCGGAATGGGCCAAGAATTTCTAGGCTGGCTTTCTCGATGGAGCACTTTTTAAATGCCAGTTTCCCTTCGCTTCTAGTTTCATCCGTAAAAGGATTCTCTCCACTTACCTAGTTGCCATTAATTCTGGATCAAGCCCCCTTAATCTCTTCTATAAGAAAAAGAAACTCTAATGCTCCTTAATCTTCTATTGACGTTTTATTCCCCTCTCTGATGTGACGATTTGAAGCTGTTTTCCCATCGAATGAAATTTCGTTGGTTGGTTCCTTTGACCCTTCGATCAGGATATGATTAGATGTTCTCCTTTAAATTCGTTCGCTACAACAATTTAAAACCCTATCCCCTCCGTTAAGCACAAACTGAAACGCTTCGAACAGTTTTCGTTATTAACTTTACTAATAGTTTAATTTTAAATCATGTGAAGCTATACATTCACCTTACTTTGTACTTAAACTAAAATCTAATAATCAATTAGTATAGCATTTTATCGTCCGAGAAAGAGTAACACAAACTTAAAGTAATTCAACACTTTAACTGATATTCAATACAATGTTTTCATCGACAGAAAATGAACCTTCGGATTCATAAGATTAACAATCGGATTACTTTCAACCTCTAAATTTCATTTCACTTTTGATTGGCAAGAAGAATAATTTGCCATTAAACACAAAACCGTCCCCTCGGATACATATTTACGGAAAATATCTAATGTTGATCAGTTCCTGCATGTCATTTGGCAAACCATAGCTTCTCAAACTTTAGTGCAAGTCACTCGGATACATTCCCTTAAACTTCGCGTAGCCCAAAGCCATAGTATGCTCATTATTTTATAATTCAAAATAGCAATCCGTTCAGCCGATAAAATACTTGAAATTAACATTCCGTACTTAATATATGTAACATCTGAACTGATATTACATTCAAAAAAACGAATTTCATCCATTATAATGTTTAACCTCTTTCATATATTCTTCTAAATTTCGCGGCAGCAGCAACTTTTCGTGTCTAGAGACATTTTCGAAAACCAGGCGTACAAATTGGCTTCTTTGCTGCAAGGAAGAGCTCCTTCTGCCGTCTCAAGAGAGGCGAGGTTGAAAAATGAAAACGCGAAGCAACTTTCCAGAATCGGAACGCCTGGACGCTGCTCAGTGGGAGTGGTCGTGGAGTGCACTTTCCTTCCGTGCTACGGCGAAGGAAATGAACGCGACATGCATTTTAGTGCGTGGGAGAAATGTCGTTAGCCTCATCGACGAGATGAATGCTTCCCTTTCAGTGCACAGGAAAATCCTAAGCAAGTGTTAAAGTGAGGAGACCCTTCGGGAAGGCAGCTGAGAAATTGACGGAAGATGGCGAATCCCTGAGGAATTCCGAATGTAAAGCTGAGGGTGCAGCAGTGAGGAGAGAGAATTAGACCAGCCACGCTAATGGAGGAACGTGAGATGAATACAGTACAGTCTAGGCTGGTTCTTCTTTCAACATTTTAAGCGATTCGCGGGTGAGGGGGAAGTGCTCTGGATGACAACAGGACTATGAGTTAACGGTCAAGATACTTAGAAAGGTTCTTCTGTTGAAGGCGATAAACAGGGGTTGTACCCTTTATTTACGCCCTGATAAATACTAGTGAATACAATTATTATTCAAGAAAGAGGAAGAAATTACATATTTAACTTGAAGCAGATTGATAACTGCCCATAAATATATTATAATATCTGCAACTGTTTGTGCATTTTGCTTACATTACTGGTCTATTTTTCCATAAAATATTAGGTATACCAATCAGGTAGCATATTGGGAAGCTCGCTGTTCTCACACCCCCGTTACGCATATGGTGGCTGATGGGGCACTGATGTAAATGAAACTGTGATTGATGTTCACCACGAATTTACTGTCTCGCAAATTCCAGACTTTTTTTTTTGGTTTGGTGTTGTCGCAACTTTCTACAGAAATAACCGTCACGATTATTTCAATTACTATGACAATTATTATGATAATTATTATATGACAATTATTTTAGATCATCGATTTACACAGCACAGTTTTATAAAATCGCAACAAATTCGGACAAATGCAAAAGAAAGAAAAGGGATACCACACACCACAGACTCCACAACAGTGACTTGCTTTTTCAGTCAAAATTTACATTCACTGTAAAATATTTGCTTCATCCACAAAATTTCAAAGTTTCAACGAACAAGCATTACTAAAAGAAAGTAAGTTTCTACAACGTTGTCTACATAACTTCGCTAGCCTTTCAATAGGTGCATGCAATGTTCCGCCAATATCCCTAATTTGTTATTATCTCGATAGTTTGCGGCGCAAATTAATTTTAGAAACGGCTGCTCTTTGCACCAATTTCCTAGATTGTACGCGCTCATCCGAAAGTCCTACGTCCAACATCACATGTACACATCCCCACGTCCTCTGAGAACGCTTTTTTCCTTAAAATTACCAACCATGTTTAACCCGAGTTTTTATTACCTTCCTTCTAAATTATTCTCATCTCTAATCGAGAAGCATGCTGGTAAACCGACGTACTCATCGGAAAGGTTTTCTGATTACACATCAAAATCACGACAACTTTTTACAGCTGATCCCTCTGGTTTAATTGCGGTGTAAGAGAGGCCCATTGGGCCTAACCTCGCCGTAAGTGTGAAATAAATAAATAACAACGGTTTTATGTCCATCAAGGAGTTTCAGACGCGTTATAACATCACCTCTCCGCCAAGATATCACATAAACAGCCTATTCGAAATCAGAAACGGCAAACAAAATTGTCTGTGAATCAAAATAAACAATGAAAGCTCTTCACGATTCAGCTTTTTTATACTGCTGACATTCCGGAGATAATGTCAACTCGAGCGCGGTAAAAAGAGAGAGATTCTTGCTTACGATGTGCACGCAGGTATGCTTATTCCCTCTTATAGAAAAGGAATGTGTAATTTTGGGCGAAAATACTCCTCGTTCCTGCGCTAAGTATGAATCCAAAGAACGCGAGATGCCCAAATAATCGTCGGAGTAGTATAATAACGTGAATCTTGTAGAATCTAACTATGCTAAACATTCTTCTCTGAAGGAGAAAAAGGTTTCCTCACGGCGTTGACTGGGCAAGGACGTTCGAGACGTTACCTTCCCAAGAACGATGATGGGGAAAAAAGATTCGGAGAGGCAGGTGGTTTCCTTCATTCGTGGAACACCTCCCAATTTCCTGTTCTTTTCCACCGAGATTCGGAAACGTCCTCCAAAGCTAATTCATCCCCAGACTTTTTATTATCTGCCGCGTCAATCACAGAAAAATCTCGCTGACAAAAAAAAAATACCCTCAAGGGGCAAAACTTTAAAACTATACGAGTAAATGACAAGAAGTATTCATTTTTTCAACGACGACTGCGAGTAACTTGCCCGTTTTTATGTCCTGTGGGAACATAAGAATTTTTTGATATTTACGTAAGCATTTACTGAATTGAAACAGTCATATCCAACGTGCTTTCCTTTGATATTACATCCTCTCATGCCAGGTACTCAACATGGATGTAGGAAAAACATAACGACTTAAGTAATCTTAGACTATCATAAATCAACAATAATATAAGTACCTTAGATCTCTCCCATCAGCATCTAAAATGTCATATTGTCATGACAAATCCAATGGATATGGTCATCCTTGAAACATTACGTTGCTAGTTCTTAGGTTATCCTTCCCGTCCCGTTACTTTGAGCAAACTGTTTGTTTGGCAAAAGTCATCCCTTGTTTTAAACAAATCCTAACAATTAATCCTGGATCCGCCTATGTTATTTAGCAGCCTTAGGTGACACTGAAATATATCATTCATAACAATAACTACATTTCTGGATCCAAGAGATTTATAATAGTATAATCATATTTAATAAGACTGGTACAGTAAGAGTTTGCAGTAAAATATTCAATATATGATATTCCTAAACATTTTCCATGCGTACTTGAACAAACATTCCGGTTCAAATGAAAAACTTTACGTAGCAACAATACCACAATTTATAAAATGATAAAAAGAGTCATCATTTTGAAAACTGTAGGTTTAGCGGATGGCAAAAGCGAAAGGAAACCAACGAAAACCTTGGAAACGAGAAGACGAACATTTACCACAAGATTCCGTCTCCGACTCAAACCCACGGGTAAAAATCACCTCGCTAATTAGCGAACCAAGCGATCTTCACACGTCCACATTCGAGTAATTGCGACTGAGAGCTTAAAATCTCGACGCTTCAAAGTGCAAAAACCTCTGTAATGACGGTTGTATTCACACAGGAAACCGTGGATAATCAGAATAATACCCCCGTATTAAAAAGAAGAAATGGTAGGTTATTGTATTCAAGCCATTAACCCACTTAAAGGGTTCACACCGGCCTTCACCGAGAGAGCATTGCAAAACAAATTCGTCCGCCGCGGAATTGAATCACGAGCTCGAAAAAACTTTCGAAACGGGGGAAACGATCTCCTCTTAAAAGCCGGTCAATAAATGGACGACCTCCGTGTCCGGCCAAACGGTGGAGAATTTGCCCCTCTGAAAAGCTTTTCACTTTCCGCACATAAATAACACCTAAGGAAAATACCGCTGCTATGAAGGGCAGCAGAAATGCACACCTAATGAAAGTCGTCGCGGATTTCACTTTCCCTCGGACGCTGCACTGCGCCGTCTTGCCAACTCATTTTTTTACCTCCGGCGGGACGCGAACCGCGACTGCCAGCATTTCCTTCCTTTCCGATGTTTTGCTATTTGAGCGCAGGTGTCCGTCCCTCGGTGCGACGATGTGAAAACAAACCGATCATTTCCTTTCTGTCGAACGCGACATCCCGCCCCAACCTAAATAAACCACAGACTGAGATGGATTCCGCACCAGACCAAATCGATAAGAGAGTTAAAGGAGACTAACTCGATGGTACTCCATCGCGATGCACTCCGAAGACACAGATTTTTGTGGCGGAGGGTACACGCGATGATCAACCTCGTGGTCTTCTTGTCGCCGACCTGTTTTAAATGCTGCTAACATAATTGAAACGGGGAGACCGAAAAAATGGGAAGGGTGCTAATGTGGGCGTCGTTATGAAGGGGGAATTCTGCGGATTCAAGGCTACCGAGGCACCCAAAAACCTGTCTTTGCCCAACACCTTGAGGTATAAACAAAATAAAGAGCAGCTTCTAAAGCATGCTGCTTTGCCAGGTGAAACAACATAAACTTGATAATTAAAGAATAATAAAAGAAAAAATCATTTATGTACTCAAATAACAAGATACAACTGTAAAAAGCATTCTACAATGACGCCAGTTACAAATCTGAATTGCACTGTCAGGGAGTACTATAAAACTTGTAATATAATAGATAATTACGAAAAATATCATCACTTTCCTTAAGTAAGGATGTGCAGTATTCACTTATAATTGGCAGTGTACTAAGAAAACCAATTAACCCGACTAATGCCATGTAAAACAAAGAAACATGATCAAGTTTACGTTTTTTACATTACTGCGGAGTATACCAGAGAAAACCTTAAGGATTATGATTCAAATATAGAAACACCTGAAGGAATACTGTCGGAATGTACTCTTCAGAGATAAATCTACAAAAATCCAGCAAAATGCGATGATAATCCGAAACCCAACCGAGTTACAGACCCAACCACGAGGCATACGGCACAGAAAGCCGCCAGTCCACCAACAGCCACATCTGTTACATCCAAACAGGGAGTATATGGCAGCCAGGCGCAAAAACGTACCGTGAAAGACAAACAAAACCGACATGGAAAGTATCCCGTTAAAACGGCTCACGAAAACAAGAACCCGGTCCGGCCATTCCACCCTGCGCCATTTTCCCTCCTCCCGCACGTAAAAAAACCCACTTCATCAAAATTGCATGCCATTCCTTCCACATCGGAAACGGAATCAGGAGCTCACCTACCTTTTTGTTCTCGGAAATCCCGATGGCCCACCGAAAGCGTCTGAAAGGACGAGAAACCAGGTCGTGCAGGGAAAAACACGCCCTTTCAAGGCGACGGAAACTTTTTCGAGTCCTGCGGATATCACCCCGCTATTGGCGAACAGTCCTCACTCCCGACGGGTACAGTATATCTCACCCAGTGGGGAAACGATTCGGAACGGTTTCACTTCCAAAATATTGCCACCGCACAGGTGCACCAGTTTCGAACACTGAAAATTTCTCGTAAAACGACAAGCTCTCTTAGTGTAGAAGGTCCTCAACAGCTTTCCCCTCGCCGTGAGGATGGTACACGGCTGACTTGTACAGAGGTGTACGTAAAGACAGCCACTGGACAAATAAAAACAATGCACACAACACTTCTGGACGCCTCCCCCTGCTTCTATGTCGACGACAACGCTGCCGGCCTCAGACTGAAAGCAGGATGGCGACGCGCGCACGACGGTGTTGTGGAGTCGGGTTCGTAGCGGCTCGGTTAGAACAGCCTTTGAAGAGGAGAGGGGAGAGGACGGGGAAGCTCGTATCGGCACGGTGAAGGAAAAAAGCGTTGTTGCGTGACGGGGAGTGTGGGGGAGTCCCGATCGTCTGCAGGGAAGGCGTATGGATCGGAAAGGAAACGAAAATGAGGCGATGGCATGCGACCGGCCCTGAGGACATGCGAACACATTGTGAAACATAATATGCTCGTATGAAAAAATACAGAGCGACGAAAGCTATGTTATGTCGATTCGGGGCGAGGGAAGATCTCGACTATTTGGGAGGGGAAAGAGTAAACAATGCAGGGGTCTTTTCCATATGCATGCCACGGCACATGAAAGGGTACTTGTTTGCGTTTGTTCCCCTCGGCGAAAGGGACAAAATAAAGAAGAATACTCCCGGGATACGTGGGTAATGAATGATAAAATAGAGGGGTTATAAACTTTTCGATTTTCGAAAAAGGCCCAAGAGACAAAACAAAGAAAATGATAGCCGAGAAAAGGGCCAACCATGTAAACAAGAACGTCAGAAGTTGTTTGCTTGTTTTCAAACCTCTATTTCCACCTTCGTGAGGTCGGATTTGAATACGCAGCTGTGCTCTATGTTCCTCCTACACGACTGATGGAGTGCCGTTAGTAATCTCTTCAATACCGAGCTATATCCCGGAGTAGCATATGCTCCTAATTTTACAACAACTTAATCCTCAAAGATGTTTTATCATTAAAAGGGATTTCTCCACGGCAATATTGATATCTGTAACTACAATTCATAGCATAATGTAACATAGCATCACTGGTTCAGTGGTACACAACAGTGAAACTGAAATCGATCAAATGCAAAAATATGCGTGGCATTAAGCGTATTTTAACTCAACGCGTTAGCTGAAGCATTTACATAATGATGCATAAATTAATGTTTATAAATTTTTACATTATATCTTAACTGTGCGTTTAGCGCAAGGAGAGGGGTCAACATGCTTTCCTAGGCCACATTAAGAGGGGATTTGTGTTTTTAATTTTCAATTGGAAAGATTTAGCATAAAATAAATTGTATCAAGCGATACTTGATGGAATGTCATGGTCATACGGTATTTAATTTTTACAGGGTTTGTCATTAAATACTGTACTAAATTAGAATATTAATTAAATGGGTATCATAACACATTCAAAAATGCATTGAATTTTTAATGGTATTCAAGCGATACTTGATGGAATGTCATGGTCATACAGTATTTAATTTTTACAGGGTTTGTCATTAAATACTGTACTAAATTAGAATATTAATTAAATGGGTATCATAACACATTCACTGCGGATCACTCCACCGTTGGAGTGATAAAAGCATTGGAAATGGAGGTTATCCGCAGTGAACCTGTTAAAAATGCGTTTAATTACATAAGAACTTCTTAGGCTTTCATCAATAAACCATCTCAAAATCCACCGTCGATTTGCATACCAACCATCCAAAACATTAATGTATTCCAAACATTGCATTTACCAAGTAACAACGCATCGTTTTCCCTTTATGGTAGATTACTTCTTAAAAAAGTAATATTATTAATATTTTAGCGGAGAATAAATCCTCCTATAAAGGTTGAGAATGAAATTTGTGATACAAGTCGTTCAATAGTTTAAGAATATGAAAAATGAAAGTTTTTTGATACATCCAATGTATATGCCGTGATCATATGATCACAGTAAGAATTCAGCGGTTTAAGTGTACTTGGGGTAAAACCCGTACAGAAAAACGTACCAGAGTTTAGGAATAGCCGTGGAGGAAATAAAGGTTGGGGAATATTGTTCTACTAGAAACATGGGCGGATTTATAATTAGGCGAAATAGGCGCTAGCTGAGGGGCTTCAAGGAAACTGTGTTTATAAACTCTCAATAACAAATTGTTCTGGTTTTTCGTTTGAAAAAAGAATTTTTCAAATGTTGAGAAAGTCTACATAATATTTTTATAGAGTATATTATTACGAAAAGTGTTACTCGTAGAGTCATTGTGCTTCACTAAAGTGGGCTTGTTCTGCTTATAGTAATCTGTCTCAGTGAGGAAAGTAAGGGCAAACTACCACACTCCTCATCTTGCGTAGTAAGCCTCATTTCCCTCTTATAGCTCTTCGTAGCTGGTGGTATACAGTAATCGACCTTCGGGCTGAATAATTTATAGACATTGCGCATGCCACTATATAATATAAAAAAATCTATCCATCATTCATTGTAATTCATAGAAATACTAAGCATTGTAATTCAAAATATGTTTGTTTATTCTTGTCGGATTGAAGTATCTGAGATTTCTACGGGATGTATATTTGAGAATTTTGTAAAAAATTTTCATTTTTACTTATCATTCCTATTGGGGGCCTCAATCTGATATTTTCGCCTAGGACTTCATGTGGCTTAAATCTTTCCCTTACTAGAAATAGTTTCCATTAAATGCAGCAGGCGCGGAAAATTTTCCCGTTGCATATCTAACACGTTTGACGCGATAATTACGAAAGGACTCGGCATCGCAAGCGATTCGGATGTTTCGGAGGGTCGAGGACGCATGAAATATAGCTGCAGCATCACGAGGCGCGCGTAGCGGTTTTTCAGGCGACGCGATCCATTGAGCCTTTTATATGATCGGAATAAAAGATGTGCTTCCAAGAAGAAAAAAATATCTCGCTCGAAACGGTTTCGGAGTCTTAAAACGTCTGATGAATGCGTCTCGCGAAAAAAAACTGTTTCACTACGCAGTCGTGTGCAGTTTGTTTTTCCTTGAAAAAAGCGATCTTGTACCGATGCATAAGATCGAAATCGAATTATTTACGTCGAATATATACCGTATTTTTATTGTAGCGTTACCTATCCGAATCGTGTTCTTCCGATGATGCTGCTATAAAACACGATCCTCTCTGAAAGATGGCGACCAGATTGTCAGAGCTTGTTCGTTAAGGAATTATCTTTCTTTCTTAAGGGGTTGAAGTATTCTTGTAAACTGAAATAGCAACTATCACTTATGCAGAAAACACTCTCTCAACTCAAATATACATTATGCGGATATTTATCAAATGTATGCAATGTATGGTAAAGTGAATGATGGAAATTGCTAGGAAACTGCTATTTTAAATTAAACTACTTATTTTTGGTCTTAACTTTAGCGGCCAAAATATATTTTACCTTTTCGTTCTAACGTTTTATTCCTGGCATCATTTTGCGAGGTATTAGAAGAAGAGACATGAGAAACTGACTTTTCGATTCCCAGAAAAGTTAGTTTTAATAAAAATCTCTCAAAAAATATCCACTAGGATATATTCATATTCATCAAAAGTATATTTCATTTATTTTATTTTATTTCATCACTAGTATATTTTATATTTTATTATTTCATCATAAGTATATGTTTTTGGCCCTGGCTTAATCGTCGGGAGACTTTCGTGCCGACGACCCAAGTCGGAAAATTTGTGGCCCCTTCGTATGTACCCAGTACGCCGAATCGGTTGCCAATTCATATCAACATATCCGAATGACGAGGGAAACAATTACATACATATACCGAAATTGAATTCTTCTAAGAGAAAAGAAACCATTAAAAAGCAATTACGTAGCAAAGCATAAATCTATTGATGACCATTTTACGAGCGCCTCTTTCACAAAAAACTCTAAATATTCCTTACAGTGCTCTTAGTTTATGAGGTCATCAATTTTAAGGCTGGTTGGATTCCCATCCCATACAATATTAGACAACAAAAGCTTTGGAGAGAGAATGAGGCAATTAAGCAAGATGAGGAGTGAGGTAGTTTGTCTATCTGAACCGAAGTTGTGTTTCCTAATTGAGCCAGAGTTCTATTCCAGTAGAAAAGGTCCACGAAATTGCAGCACAATAACCCAGTGAATTTCACAGCACTTGAAGAGTGATCAAAATGAATTCAGCATCACTCATCCTTCAGTAGCTTCCACATTATCACATTCATGAGAAAGACTGAGACAAAAGTAGCTGAAGGGTACATTTATCATTGTTCTACACCGAAAGAAAAATGAAAACTATTTCATTCTTGCGACGTTAAACATGAAATATTTAGGCCTTCATTCGCAGCATCCATTCACACTTGCAATTATTTTCAATTATGAGTCTTATCTGTCCTTAATTCCTTCAGAGTTGTTTTCTTTTCCGTCTGTTATCCCTAAATCGTAGTAGTTCCTTAACTCAAGACTGACCGTGCCCATCAGAGATCTTGTGATTAATAATGTTTATAATCCTCAACGATTAAAAGCTGCCTCTATTATTTAACGCTAGAAATATATTAAATGTTGAAGAAATCGGAATTCGAGGCAGGACCGGAGAGAAGACTCCCAGAAACAGGTTGAGTCCCCACCGTGAGAAAAACCTAATTCCGCCGTCCTCTCTTCATATATCTTCTTTCGCAACATCCTCCTGAACCTGAACTGGTAGTTTTCTCATCAAAATAAATAAAGGTTTAATTTCAACCGTGTAATATAAGAGTTTCGTTTTAAAAGACTTTTTTCTCCAGGAAGAACGAGTTTCGTTTGATTTTCACAAGAAATTAAAGCAGGAAGATTGGTTTCGCAACAGCCACTTCCTCGTGTCGATGATGTCTGTAAATGGACCATTTTGAAGCTAAAAACAAAATATTACCACGATCGTCACGAAAACGCGTAACAGAATCTCCATAACTGAGCTGTAGAGTTATAAAAAGTCTTCCTTTTTTAATTAGTCTCATATAAATTGATTTTTGAAATGAATTCATATGAAAATTGAGGAGTCACCAAATGAAACGCGAAATTTGTTAGATGTAATAGCTAGAGCTGCTCTGTGGAAGTTACATTAGTTTGGGCCCTAGAAAACGTGTTTCGCTCTAAATATTAAGATTGTGATATTATTTCTTTCAAAGAAAAATCAATTTTATAAACCCTACTGAAGATTCCCTAGGAGAAAAGGACATGGAAAATGTCTGACGGGACCGGGTCTCCCTATTGCAGGTTGGTTGATCTATCCATTGAGCTATATATACTGAAGAGTTCAGAAGCTTAAATGTAGAATGAAATTAAATGAAGAACATATAAAGTGTGCTGGACGCCAAAAATTAGTTGTGCGGCGCTTACAAATACTATTGCTTATTTTTCCCTCATTAGGCCTAGTCTCGAACACTGCTGAGCGGTTTGGGATCCACCTGAAGTAGGGTTAGTTTCAGATATAGAGATGGTCCAACGTAGAGCAGTTCGTTTCGTCTCTGGTAACTTCAGGTTCGACAGTAGCGTTACGGCTATGATAAAATCCCTCGGGTGAAATTCGTTCCAAGTGGGAAGATCGGGTTATAGACGAAAGCTTTTCGACAAATTCATCGATTCAGAGTTTTTAGATGAAGTGGAAGACATAGTTATTCCGGTAAACAACGAGCGCGATCTCCGTGAGGTGACTACCAAGCGTTACAAGAAAGTAATCGCTAAAACAGATTGTTACTTCTGGTCGTTCTTTCCGCAGAGCATTATGGATGCGAACAGGATGGATTAGGTTAGTTCTTTGGTGTTGTTATACCCCCTGCCATGCGTCACTGGCGGCTTTCGGGGTATAATTCTAAATCTAAAAAAATCTAAATCCTATCTTAGAGGGGGAAAATGCTCCTATGCTAGGTTTAGAGGGAACACTATCCTAAATTAGATAGATTTTATGCAATCCTAAATGTTGACATATGCGTACGGCGATCTCGAGATAAAGTTTTGATAGCGAATACTTCTAAAAATTCTTTTCAGGAATGGGATATTAAAGATTTCGGCGCATAATAGGAGGAAAGTAACATTAAATTACCTCTCTCTTGGTCATGGACGACCGGACATGGCTACCTCGTAGCTTTTGTAGCTACTGAGGAATGAATGATTCTGAATAATGATGTTCGTTTTGGCCATTCTTCATTGAATACTTTGGGAAGTATTATTCAAAAGGCCATTGTGCTGCAACAACGTGGAGTTGTTTCATTTTTAGCACTCTGGGTCACTAAGGAAAACAAGTGCAAACTTTCTCACTCCTTGTCTCACCTCGTAAATCTCCTTCCCTCTCCATACCTTTTCGTAGCTGATGGAGGAGGGGTTGAATATTCATCCAGTATTTGGGCTCATGGCTGTACCGTCACATTTAAGATAATAACAATAGTAGTGTGTGATAACTTTTAATAAGGTTATTCATATAAAATGACAGATTAAATTGAAAAATCTTTTAAGTGCAATAAGCTGGCCGGCGCTTTAATACCTCCTGTGGTCGGAACGGAACATTCTGGCAAACAGAGATGAAATTTTACTAATCTGTTCTTTCTCCTCTATCGATCCTCTTACAGCATCACTCTTTAGCCCAGAATCAATTTTTTGTAGAGGCAATTTCATCAAATGTCATACGATTGATATTTTTCAGGTTAAGAATAAAACTGTCGTTTTACAGACTCCACACACACCTTCTGACAAGGAAATACAATGCAATACAAGCGTCTTTTTATTGGAGAAATATATTACTGTCGTAATAGTTCTGATTGATTTCTCACTCACTACTTATATTTTTTTGCCGACGACCCAAGTCGGAAAATTTGTGGCCCCTTCGTATGTACCCAGTACGCCGAATCGGTTGCCAATTCATATCAACATATCCGAATGACGANGTTATTACCTTGAAACCGGTCGGATATTTGTTTTTATCTTATTCGTAGACTGTCAAATTTTGTTTCATAATACTTAATAAATCATGGAGATGTTCCACCAAGTAACGCTTAATATGTTTCGTTGTTTCGATAATTTTGTCATCTACTGTTACAAGCCACTACTTATATTTTTTTTCTTTGTATTTTAAATATGATTTATATTTGTTTGATAGCTCATACCAATATATAATAAGATACGAGGTTAGATGGAAGAGAGGCCTAACCTCTTGGGTCTAACCTCGCCATTGAAGGGTCCGATAATATTAATAATACATCTCCCTAATTAATGGCCCGAGTTTTCTTAGTTATCATTCTTCCGCAAACTGTTACAAAATGTGCACCCGAGATGACGATTCAGTTGAAAGCGGCGTTTATCGGCTCTCCGTTAAGTCGCAATACAGAAATTCCTGACGCGGAGTCCCATGAATTATTTAACGGTGGTTATAGGGAAACTAGACTCATCAACATTCTCAACCATTGCGAGAAAGAATCGTCAAAATAAATAAAAGATGCGGAGACGTAATCCTATACAAAGATTTTAACATTGATCCGAGATAGAGAGCTGTCAGTTACTGTAAGAGCGGGACGACAAATGATGTGAGTACAGAATTCAATATGGAAACATACTTTCATATTCTAGTGACATTAGCTTGGATAGCATTGTTATAAAATTTCCATCATCTACGACCGACATATGTTCGACTTAACGTAAATGACATTTTCGATTTCATGACAGGAAAATATCATTATTAATATGCATTACTAATCGTGTAGTAATACCTCACTCAAAGATAGCTTGAGAGATACCCACGTACAACTTGTCTGACCGTTAAAAGTGTGTAGATGCTGATAACATTCAACCCCTAATTTAATTAGTTCCAATAGAGAGGAAATATGAAAGGATGTTGCTCTAAGATAAGATGTTAATTACGATTAAAATTTTACAATAGGAAGTTAAGGTATCAATATTTATGTGATGTGAAAGAATGGTATACAAAATGCCTTAAAGGAGGACATAAGAGCTTAAATTTACCTTCTAAATAAGTTGAATTTACTATAATAATAGGTAGGTATGGAAAAAAGTACCCTGGTAAATACTTCGCAATTGCTCCTATGATTAAGCTTTTCTAATATATATTCAATTTTTCGACATCCGTATCTAAAAATCTAAAATTACTTTATGGAATTTTAGAACTTAATAAAATGAACTTTCGTACCAGGAGTATGGATAGCTGCCAGTGACGGAAGGTATTATTCGCATTAAAATATTACCTCAATTTAAGAATAATAAGATAAAATCTAGTAATTAATATTTCCGACTATTGATTGCATTTTGGTTGAATAAAATAATAGTGATAAATAGAACGGAAATAAATTTACATGTTCACTTCACACCATTTTCAATTCTTAGGAAGAGTTCTAATGACCATAACTATACAGGACATAATTTGTTTATCTTGGTTCAAATGTAAAATTAATTTCATCTTCTACTTATAAAATGTGCAAACAGTTAGAGAATGGCATCAGTGCAAAACGAAAATTTTCACGCAATCGTAAACTATAAAAAAGTTCTTTTAATGAAGCTATATCACTTCATTGTTAATGAGGAATGAAAAAATAGGATATTTTGGGATTTTATTTTCCAAATCAATCGAATAATGTGCTAATCAACGGTGCCAATAGTCAGAAAGCAGAAACCGCTTTCAAGGTTTTCACTATATCTTAGAGATGGCCATTTTTATTTGAAATGTGAAATAGTATCACTGAATCTCTCTCGCATGCGTGCTGCATATCCCTTTATATTTAGATAAGGAGGAAATAAATTTGCACTACGGATCGATACGTTTTCGTGGACATGATTACCCAGTTTCGCGTTCACGCATCAGCGAAACCTTTAATTCAGTTCGCATACATGACATCAAAGATTAAAGGTTAAGCAAATTATTGGTGGGAAATATATCAAATAAGCAAATACATGGAACTTTTCCACAGAAAATCCTTATTGTATATGTTTTCCTCGTACGCAGACCCTTTCACTAACGTTCAGGATGTGAGTTTGCACCGTTCTACTATTTATATTATATTAAATTAAATTTTGTATTTTAAAAACTGTTTATAAAAATGTGTGTATACCTTCTAGAAATTTTCGATCGAATTTTTATATTTTCGTCTTACAAGGATAACTTAATTGAATGCACTCTAATAGTTTTTACAAAATTCTCATCAGGTAGAGCTTCGTATCTAAACACGATTCCCAAATTATTCAATTTAATATCAATCGGGGCTGAAGGGATATTCACACCGAAATCGTAGCCACAGATATTCAGTGATAATCGAATTATCTTATGCTAATCAGTCCACAGGCAGTTCGTTGAAAAACAGAAATTTCGATGCTCAAAATTTTCAATATAAAGATGTTTTGGAGGTTATCAATTTTATTGATTTAGAGATGGCATGTTTCTCTATCTAATCAGATAAGTGACATTCAATATCTACATTTACATATAAGTACAATCATGTATTTATATATATGCTTAATCCAAAGAAAACCAAACCAGTTGTTCTTTTACTCAATATATATTTTTCTGTGGATGGAGACTGGATTAAACATGAATAAGTTCTACCAGGTATTGCTTGAAATATTTAGTTACATAAGTATATAAATCACATTTTGGCTGGACTTGAATGCACAGCATAGCATTCCTCTTTTCAGTTACAGTCGAATTATAGTTCGCGATAAAGATAATTTTTTCATTTTTTTAAGTATTATGAAACAAAATTTGACTGTCTAGAGACTAGAAAAAAACAAATATGCGACCAGTTTAGAGGTTATTACCTTGAAACCGGTCGGATATTTGTTTTTATCTTATTCGTAGACTGTCAAATTTTGTTTCATAATACTTAATAAATCATGGAGATGTTCCACCAAGTAACGCTTAATATGTTTCGTTGTTTCGATAATTTTGTCATCTACTGTTACAAGCAACTCTTTCTCTGATCTTCCTAACTTTATATGATCGACTTACGTGCAGTTTACGTAAGTTGATCACGTATGTCGCAGGACGTTCATATGGTATCTTCTAAGTATAGCGAGAACGCATCATCTCGCATTTATTTTGCAACTCTAACCCCAAAACTAGCGATTTCTCATGATGCAAAAAGAAAAAATCATGTAAAGAAAAAATCTTGAAAACGTCAACCACTATCGGTGCGATTCGTACTAAAACATGTCCTTCCGATAAACATTTTCCAGCTCTCGAATTTCTCATTTCTCCGTGGGTGTCCGTACGCAAATTTCTGGGATGTAGGCGCTCAATATTAAGAGTTTTTTTTACAATAGCTCCCATCAATATTTGTTGAGTTAACGAAAGATAAAAAGAAAAGGACCTGGTTTACATTTTAAAACAATCGTGTTATCGTTTTACTGCGTGGACGATAAGCAAAAGTAGTTTCTATTAAAAAGTTGGATATATAAAGACCTTTCACGGCTCTCTACCTCGTCTACTTCCGATTAAATGCCAAATTCCTGTACTCATCTATCGCCAAGAGGGAAAAACAGCGTCTGAACCAGCACCCAAGGAAACAATTCCTCTCTGGAATCCTACGCCGCCAGTAAGTTCCCAAAGAATTCCTAACTACCCTTTAAGTCTATCAACGATTCTCACTTCGCACATACATTCTCCAGCAGGCATTCCGCCACCGAGAAAACATACGAGGACCTTGGGTGGGACCGATTTATTATTGGACTTTAAAAGCGTTCCACAGAAGAAAGACTCAGGGTTGGGCCGTGAAAGTCAAAACAAAGGTCCGCGCGCGTGCGTTTGCAAGGTGAAGCGGGGAACGCGTGCGACCCCGTTTACCTCGCACGCGCCTCCTTCAATTGTTTCCAGCTGAAGAGCGGAATCCGGACGCGAGGATGCGTCTCATGAAAGTTAGCGCGAAAATAGACGCCTTTGGTTCACGTCCGGTTTACCGAATGAGCGGAGGAAGAAAGTGAAGCAGGGACGAAGGCCTTCGCCAAAAGGAATTCTCCGGAGTCGAAAGGTCGCGAGGGGAGAAATTGGAGTGAGATATGTTTCAGGGAAGGCGCCGAGGTGGCAGCTAAATGGATAGGTAGTGCGACCCAAATTTTCTTTTCGTGTTTATCACGGGAAATACACCAAGAAAAGGTGAAACGCCCTCATTCTTCAGTGACGTAACTATGTATTTTTGTAATTAACCGATCTAACGGGTTTTCTTAAGGCATATACTATACCTTAATTTAATTCTCTATATGTTTTCACTATTTTTATTCGCTGCCCTTCCTGTAAGAGTGTTTTCCCGCAACATGGGTTTTTCTCTCAAGGCTCTCAATTGCGGAGTTTTTCCTCACTTCCTAATCAATATTTCCTCTTCTTTTTATTGTTTTTATTTTGCCGTGTCATATTTGATTTTAGAGTTAGGTGTAAGAGAGGCCCATATGAGCCTAACATCGCTGAATTAAGAGTACAATAATAATGCCTTTAGCTAAAGTAGTGGTTCTTCGCCATCGTTCTACGTACTCCCAAGGGTGCGAGAGCCTTCCTTGAAAGAATAGGAAATGTAATGATGTAAATGTATTTTTTAACATGTTTCTTTAGTAACCAAAAAATTAAATATAATAATATAAGCATTTTCTGCCGAGGCCGATAAATAAATATTGCGTGAAATAGATTTCTCGATCAAGCACTATGTTATACTTTTTTGGTGTGAGTGAGAGAAAAGGTAAATATTTAAGTTTTAATATATTTTCAGAAATCAAGATGAAGAATTTCAGCAGATGAAAAGGATAAGAACTATCGAGCTGAATCATCGCCCTAAGATAGATGCCTTTTAAAGGCGATTAAAAGGCCAAATATTGAATAATAATGAGGAGTTGTTTGAAGCACCCGGGTCAGATTTTATTACGCAGTAAATCTAAATACTGAACACACTCGGGTTAAGGATAGTTTACACCCAAGTCAGAATAACAGTAACTACTTGCGAAAATTAGAGGAAACAAATTCTCTAATTTCTAATATTGCGTCATAAAATTTCATTCCTAATTTAGCCAACATTTGAAACATCAGGATCTAACCTTACAAATTTTGAATGACAATGCTCAAAGATTTCTCAAAATACTTCACTCCAAGCCGCAAAAACCTTTCCGAAGTTAGCTGTGAACATTAAATCTCGAATAACGCGAGTGAAACTCTCCATAGCCTCTTTTAAATTAATTAAACAATCTCTAATATATTAATGCAAGACAGTTGAGCGAAAGTAAAGAAAAAACTTAAAGATGGCTTTTGTAAATTTACGCATTTTTATTCAAGGACTAAAATATTTCATTCAAAATACATCGTAAGAATACATTTCTACAATATTATTAAACGAACAAAAGATTCTCGCCACCAAAAACTTTAATTTACAATAGAAAGTTAAAAAAACTGATTAGGTTTATAAAGGAAAGTAAAATAGGTTTTAAAGATTGACAAAGTAAATAATGAAGAAAAATTATAAAAAGGGAATGTTTTAGGCTCAATGCATATTTCAAGATCAAAAGAAAGTAAGACTATGATTCAGGATAAGACTATGAGAAAATAATGTTTGGAAAACGCCTCAATAATTTAATTCAACTGACTTCCTTTCAGAGACAATAATAGTTGGAAGCACAGAAGAGGAGAATTTTCCAACCGATTTGAATTGTACTCAACCACATCGCATCAAAATACAATTTCCCAAGCAATAAATTTTCCGGTTGGATAAACACCAACATAAACATCGGCCATAACCACAACATAAATCTACTGGTAACGGAAATGATGAATCTGCTCGGATAAAATGCCCAGTTTGAGAAAAATGATTACGAAGAAGAGTAACGGAATAGAGAATCTCGCAATCGCAGATTCCTACGTTTCGCATCGCAGAATCCGCTCGATCTCAAAGATTATGAAATTCTCTTAGATAAGAATCTTACGTATCACAGTAACAGTAGATGGTTTAGATGGAATGAGAAAACTCCGGATGTATTCCCTTTTGGGAATGTCTTCAAATACAACGCAAGACTCCTACAAATACACATCTTTCAAGCGATGAGCTTAGATTAGAAAAATAGATAGTATGTGAGATAAAACAAGGAGTGCGGATTTTTAATGAAATATATCGAAAGAGCGTCGGGGATATGGACCAGAATTTTTTGACCTTGTCACTAAGAGATTGAAATTTACGTCTATGTACCATAATAACTTATATATATATATGCAATACCTGGATTAAACAT